>CM060243.1:10441756-10519715 GCA_030555515.1 Acutogordius australiensis | reverse complement strand
GAATTGAGGATTTCACTGCGGCTAAATTCTATTTTATTAAACAATTTTTGCCAAATAATTTGAACTGCAACCTACAAATAATTAACACCTTTTAGCTGAAAAAAAAGTAGCCTTAAAATGCGGGAATAAATATTTAATTTGTATACCCTGTGTTTTTCAAATATCACACAAATAAAAAAGAATAAGGTATATTAATCAGGGCACTATACTAAAATAAATTAAATCGCGATGGTCAGCACAAAATACTAGAAGCTAAAAGCAATCAAACATGTAACAGTATATTAAATAATTATAAACAAATTAATGAAAGTAAAAAAAGGGTCAAGTTATTGTGTGAGTTTTTATTGCGTTTTTGAACATTACACAGGAATGACCAAAATTAAGCACTAGGTTAACCACCCGCCCCTGCCAGGTGGGCCAATGCATAAATATATTAAAGAATTTAACAAGATATCGACATTAAAATATAATTGATTGATCACAACCATGACGGTTACAGGCGTCTTCAAAGAAAACAAAAGATGGACTTTTTGCAAATATTCCAAGTCCTGAATAAGCTCTTTCAAATTTCTTTTTCCACATTGCAGTCACTTAGACAATCATTTTACTTTTATCCATTCTCATTCTCTAATTGCACTATTCCTTTAAACAAATTTCATTTGTCGTGAAACTTTTAATTAGTCTTTTGCCCTTTTTTAAATGTTATTCACTATATTTTGGCATAATTAAACATTGAAATATTTTAAATAATCAAGGAAAACTCCTTGGCATATTTGCATTACAAAAAAGCACAAATTTCTTCTTCAGATTACGACGCATATTTATTATTCAACTATAACATATTAGAATATAAATAATTATCGCGGCGTCGGAATAATTTTTGACCATTGTTAGAGGTTATCAAATCCAGACCGAATTATCGCCAAAATAGTTAAATTGCTAACCGACAATAATAGATAGCATCTCAATGCACTCCTCAAATCAATCAGCCCGTAGATAAGGAAATTCAAAAAAATGTTTTTCATTTTAATTCTTCGCACCCAAAATTCTTTTCCTCTTGCTCGTGATTTTAAAGCTTTTGAAATTTGGTAGTTTTTGAGGAATCCATGGCTGCAAAAGCTGGCAATTTGAAAGATGACATCAATTTATTTAGCCTTTTGCAAGCCTATGATTTAGATATGAACAATACCTTTTTCGACAAACATCCTTACCATATAAATGTAAACGTGGGAGCGATGCCTTACGTAACGATTACATTCTAATCATTCGACAAATTTTGAAAACTGCTTGGACTTTTAAGTCTCTTACACTCGACTAAGCAAACCAACCTAAATTTATCCTCAGAATAAATGAGAAGCAAATTATAAAGATGATTTTAATATACCCGAGAGCCTCTCCTCATACAAGGTCAAAAATTCTAAAGATAATTAAATAAAAATCTGCGTATCTACACGAAATTAGCTAATCAAGCCCTGAATAGCTTATGGGTTACCTCCGATAAAATAGAAAATTTAGCTAAAGAAATAGTATACGTATGTATAATCAAAATTAAGTGTAGATATTAGGAGATTGAAATCAAAGAAATCAATGACAAAAGCTTTTCAAAATACGGAGGGGCATATAAATAATACTGTTTTATGCAAAATGCAAGTTACAGTTTTGACAAGGTTTTCAGCACCATGACCTCTACAAAGATATGTATTTATCAAAATTTATATTAAGAATTGGCCATCGATTCTACAAAATATAAAAATACCAAGGTACAAAGTTAGCGATTTAGATTTAACGACTTGGGGTTCCAATCCCGCATAATAGTAATGTTTTAACAAGATGTAGAACATACTTTTCCATGGTTCTTCTTTAATATCAAAAAAATTATTACCATATTTACTAAATTTGGCCATTATCGCGCTCGAAAATGTAGCAATGTGTTAAAAATTCTTTAAAGTAAATAGAATCACTAAATACCTCACGAAACCTATAGCTATCTTGTACCAATTTATAAATGGAGATAGGTATGCCTTGAATTATGAGTCTATGACTATGGCTAGAATAATTGAAACGCGCCTGCATTAGGATTAAATAATTTACTAAAGATGCCGAACATATGGCTACACGGTTTGCGACAATTTCCTAAACTTTTTAGCATATACATTGATCATGAAATACTATTTTCAAAATATATATGAAAAATATTATAGTTAATAGGCAATTCACGAGGGTATACACGAAAAATTAGCTCTAGACCTTATATTAATTACAGATGTCAACAAAGAGAGTTATAAGCTGGCAACAGAGACCAAACCTGCCATCTTAGAGAACAAATCCGTTTACCTTTTTCTAATCAAATTTTGTTAGTCAGCTATAAACATTAAATTTGAATGTTAAAATAATAAAACAAAAACAAAAAAAAATTATTTTTATATTTTAAAACAGCTAAACTGCCAAATTTAAACTTCAAATATTAATATCATTTAAAACCGATGATAAACCGTATCCTTAAGGCTTGGGGTGCCAAAATTTTTTATAATCTTAATCTTGATATAAGATGATAAACAAAAATTATTCCCATTTATTCGAGATACGTTACAAAAATGATTTTAATATGTAAAAAATGAATTTTTTTTTAGGGTATTATGAAGGTCGCACAAAATCTGTCAATTTTGTCAAAAAGTTTATTTTTTCGATACGGACGTAACATAATCGCCGAAGGCGAAAGAATTTACGGAAAACGCACACTATATATGAAATGGGGATCCATATCAGTTTTTAAAAGCTTTCTTTTCTGACATTGTGACCTGCAGAGCCGTAGCCAGGATTTTAAAAAGGGGGACACCCAATTTGGCGCCAAAAAATTAAGCCCTGCTTATATAATACTTTTTAAGTTATTATAAAATCTATAATTCTATTATTCTAATTATTCTAATTTATTTTTAACATTTTATTTAAAATTAAATAAAACATTTTTCGCCATTAATTATTTATATATTTTTTAATTTATCTTGTCATTTTGGTCGATCGACGCCGGATGGAAAAGCTACGACAACAAAGAGGACAAATGCCTGCAGAAATCTCACAATTCGGAAAATTTTGTGGCGGTATGTTAAAACGACGCAAACGATATTAATCTGAGAATTCTAAAGCTGCGCCGAGCAAAGTTTGAAAATTCGTGGTGTGAAGAATAAAAATTCGAATTGGAATTGCAAAATGAGAAGGATAATGTAATAGAGGAGGTCGAAAGCCACTACTTTGCTGGCTCAGGCCGACGAATTATTACAAACGCACTCGGAGGTAGCATCTTCCGAACAGCCGTATACACCTTCCTAAAACCAACATTCTCTGGATTTTACCATGACTGGTATAACCTCTACGATATCTTCAACTCGAATTCATTCACAAATTATTACAGGTATTGAGTTCAACTATCAAAGCGTCCTTCAAGAGAAGCGCAGCGGAAGTTCTCCAATAGCTCAAAATCTCAGAGGCAAACTACCAAATAGCGTTGAAGGCTCCCAAAAAGAAATAAGCCAAATAAAGACTTATATGGCAAAAACACCTGGATGCAAAACTCGAGCTACCAATAATGAACAAGGAAAACTACCACCTATTACGACAAATCGTAGGCAGGCTACACAAAAACATTTAAGAGCTTTAAAAGCCATGAAGCGACCAGTAGAACGACAATATCTTGATACAACCTCCAAGAAACTAGATACAATCACCATCAAGGCGGGGGAAATTGCAAAAGATGAGATCCCCACCCAAAAGCCATTTGTCGAATTACTCAACCGTCGCTGCCAAATTCTTGAAGTGGCTTATAAACTCGGGGAAGTTGAGATTCGCAAGGTTACACTCTACTTCAACATCCCAACCATCATGTCCGATGTGTCAGGACATCCATACCATAAATAGATGCAATCTATTCCGGAATTTATCACCGCGGGATCGCAAACAAGCCGTCTTTGATAAACGGCTATTTGGAAAATGCCTGAGTCCTACAAGATGCAAAATTGTAAAAGCAACTGCCTTAAATGCGGCGAAAGACATCATACTTTATTTTATGATGATTGGGTGATATTGTCATCCTCTACTGTTAGATCAAAATCCCAAACTATTCAAGATGTTCTGCCGCCGACAGCATTGCTGCTAATATACGATGTCCACGGAAAAGGTTATCAATGCCGAGAATTGCTAGATTCCGGCTCGCAATCATGTTATATAACCAAAAATCTCGTAAAGATTAAAACTTAAGCCAATGCGTGTCGATCTATCTATCGGAGGGATGAACGCGACAAATTGCCAAATTCAGCATTCCATTAGGGTAAATATACATTAGTGCGATTTAAACTACTCAGCAAATATACGGTGTTTTATTCTGAAAAAATTCACGAGGAACATCACATCTTATTCATATAACCAGAATTTGTTAGATATTCCGAAAAACAAAATTCTTTCGGACACCATTTACAATGAGGCCAGCCCAATTGACATTTTATGAAGAGCCAAAATCTTTTGGCAACACTTCAAGGTGGGAAGTGAAGATTGCCAAAAATCAGCCAATATTACAAAAATCGAATTTAGGATTGATTGTTTCAGGACCGATTCCATGTGGACATATCTCTAAAAATGCATCATGCCATACTATGACGATACTTATTAACTAATTAAAGCGGTTTTGGAAACTGAAGAGTGCTTGGAGGAACTTCCAATTTCTGATGAACAAAGGGAATACGAAGTTGATTTCAATAATTCTTTTTAAAGGACCCCGAGCGGTCGATTTGAGGTCAAACTACCATTAAAATCTTACATTATTGGGTTAGGATTTATTATTCCAGTATTTTAAAACGAATTCATGCGTTAGAGCAAAGACTGTCTAAGGATAGCACCCTCAAGGGTCGTTACTGTGATTTTATAAATTATCTAAAACAAGAGCATATGTTATCAACGTCAACTAGCTCTGCATTCCCATTTATTACATTATCATGCAGCACAGTCGCGTGATAATCCTGACGGAAACATACTAGTAGTTTTTAACGCCGCTAAAACATTCACAGAATTATCCCTAAATGATTGCCTCATGATTGGTCCAAAATTTCAGCAAGACCTATCGTCTATAAAAATCATTCCATTTCGAAAGCATAAAATTGTGATCGTTGCAGACTTGAAACAGATGTTGTCAGATTCTTATGCACCCGTAGTATTGCACCATCAATAAATTTTTTTACGATTTGACAGTTTTTACGGTACTTTATCAGCGCCCAACTTAGTGATCAAAACTCTGCAACAGCCTCATAAGGAAGCCAAGGTCCCATCGGTTCAAAAATCGTTCTGAGAGTTTTTTACGTTGATAATCCTTGACAGGGGCCAATAAGGTATCCGAAGTCATACGGCAGATTGAAACTATGTTAAGCCATGGGGATTTCACTGTGCACAAATGGATGTCGAACGACCCGCGGTTACTTCTCGATATTGCAATAAATCTGACGAAACAGGGCTACTTTCATTAAGCGACAATTTTGCCGTCACAGAAATTTTGTGATTTACTTGGAATCCTCCGAACGATACTATCGAATCAGTTTTAGTTTATACACAATCTTCACAGCAACCAAAAACGCAATATATTATTGACCATTGCCCATATTTTTGACCCACTTGGATTGGTAGACCCATCACGGTCCAAGCTTGATGATACAGAAATTGTGGGTCTCGAAATGGGATTGGGATGATCCCATAGCCGATAACTTTGCTAGGGAATGGTCTGATCAAAATTCCGCGATAATCAATCATTTCAGAACACAATGCAAGGAAATTCACGGATTTTCGGATGCCAGTGTGAGGGCATATGCAGCTGCAATATATTTGGTTAGTATTAAAGGGTTTATTCGAATTGTTCAATCACTTTGCTGTGTGGCACCTCTAAAGACCGTTTCCATTCCCAGAATTGAATTGTGTGGGGCATTACTTTTGACAAGATTGCTCTCAACAAATATACAAGCACTCCAAATTGTTCGACGGTGTATTTTATTGGTCTTATTCCACAATCGTTTTAACCCAAATCGAAGTCCATCTGGGGAATGGAAGGTTTTTGTATCTAATAGAGTATCTGAGATTCAGCAGCTCTCTAAAGGATGGAAGTGGGCACATGTATCGTCCCAAGACAACAGTGCGGATTTGTTATCGAGAGGCTGCTCTTGAGCAAATTTGGTAAAATGTGGTAAAACGGTCTTCTTTTTGCGTGCGTAATGACATTCCCGAAAGAGACAAATGGATTTATAACATTGCTTCAACTCCATCCTAAGCATAAAACGTTAACCATGACTACATCTGTAGATAATTCATTGCATTCACGTTACTTGAATTTTGATTTACTAAAGATGATCGCTTACTGCTTACGCTTCAGGCACAACACCTCATCGAAGGATAGATGGTAGGGAAATTTATTAGCGCTTGAATTAACCAATGCCCGCATTGTAATCGTTAAACAGATACAGGCCGCATGTTTCATAGTGAAATCAACTGTTTTGCCACCAAAGCCTTGCATTTGGAATGCGTCGTACTCGACCACTCAGATATTATAAATGCTTTAAGGCGCTTTATGTCTCAGAAGGGCAAACCATTAACATCTATTACGACAACGGTACCAATTTTATCGCCAACAAGGACTCAAGCAACTTTTGCAAGGTTCTTTAAAACCTAAACATAAATTTGCTGCAAAAACTTTAGCATCCGAGGGCATCCATTGGCACTTTATACCTTCTCGTGCATCACATGGCAAATGGGAAGCCGAAATCAACCAAACACCATCTAAAAAAATGGTTTAACTCTCTTAACTTTAGAATAAACAGCTACATTGTTGACCCAAATAAAAGCAATTCTCAAATCTCGGCTTTTCGATGTCATATGACCTTGACGATTGAAGTATGCTGACACCGGGTCATGTTTTGATCGGACGACATAACATTCGTAATGGAGCCATTACCGTTTACCCAATTTCTCACCTGACGGGGTAGCAGCATATCAATGCGCTGCCACTTTTGTTCTCGATGGTCGCTATAACGCATCTGCAACGTCGAAACAAATACAAAGGGGCATCTACCAATTTAAAACTAGGCCAACTTGTACTAATTGCCGAAGACAATTTACCCCCTTTGATGTAAAAAACCGGCCGGTTATTGAATTATACCCCCAGGCATAGATTCGAGAATCCTCGTTGCGACAATCCTGCGCTACAGTTTTTACAAGTGCCCCCCGGTCAAACTATGCCCCTTCCCAATTACAGCGAACGAAAATGATTATTGGAAGATTAATTCTTCCAATCCCTGGAAGTATATGCATGGAAAACTTTACACGCGCATTTGTTGGTTTTTATTTCCTTTTATTCGCCATTATAATTATATTATTCTATTTTATTTGGAACCATTTTTGTTTGTAATTTTATAAAACATTTTTTGCCATTTTAATATATTATTTTATCTTGATAGATGGGCTTTTTGCAAAAAAAGATTAACCACAAAAGAAGTTTGACCAAAGAAATAATACAATTTTAGAAAAAGTCCAGCTCTTCACATCCTGGTTTTCTTCGAGGATTCCGCAACCTATATGGCTTTGATCAAATTATATTTTGTTGTCAGTTTCTTGTTAAATTGTCTAATTACATTGCAGATTTAGAAAAATATACCGATGAGTGACCATCGATGACGAAATGTCTAGATTTCAGAAATTATTGCTGATAATTCAATCTAGTGTACTATATGGAGAGCTTGCAAATTCGTGTTGCGTTTTACATTCTGCTCTAGGTCTGTTTGGTGAATGAATGGGTGATCCGCTAAGGTATCACAAAGCCGTCCATCTTCCTGATAGATAGGCAGCCGCCGGCGTTCCTGAAATTGCACTCAGTTTTTAAGTATAGAACATTATAAAAGAAAGCCATGCTAAAGTTTCCCCTATTGGGTAAAAGGTATATGGGTTTCAGTATAAAAGGGTTTCTAGGGTTGGCCTTGCTGCTAAATAAATGCTTAATTTGTATAAATATAATTTTAAATGTTAACCAGGTTCGTTTGGTCATTAATTCTTGTCCGACTCCCTATTGTCTCCCGTGAGAAACGCGCTTTAATGTCGCCAACCTAATCAGGTGCGAGTTAAGAAATTAAGCGAAGGCGATGTAAAGAGCTATTTATTTTTTACAGAATTTTCTCAATGTTCGGCGACGTTTATAAAATTACAGCAATATTCTACACAATGGTCTTACCTCTAATATTTTTCTGTTCTATATCTTACTGACCAGGTCCCACAATTTTTCGACCATATGGTTAAATTTGGCCAAATTATCTGATTTTGCGACCTTGAGAATCCTTAAAAAAAAGATATAAACTGTTTTTGTAAGTTGAAATCAACTGTAACTTTAGATATAGATATTAAATTTTAAAGAATTTCAAGTCCAAAATCAACACTTATGTCATAAACAATAGTATGCACCCCAACGTTTATACAATACTATATAGAAATAAAAATATGATTTTAAGTCTGAATTTAATTAGCATATATAAATAAAAATTACAATATATCTTAGTTTTAAATCTTATTTATTTATAAAAAATTTTATGAAGTTTTACTGTTTATACCTGGCTTACAAAGTTTGACCAGATTAAACGGTAAACGGATTTGAATATATTAGATAATAGATTTAAATACATGCTTAAAATCTCATTTAGTCCAAATGTGTATTTAAAAAAGACATTTGTTTAAATATAATTAAGAAGGCGAAATTTAATGGCTCTTTTGAGCTCAGTCTTAAAATTTCTGAAATTAGGAGATTTAAAACAGAAATTTTTTTTCTTAAAATAAATAGGTGGAAACCATTTTTTATTATTTTTAAATATACAATAAAAATTGGTTTCGAGACCTGAGTCTTGTTTTCCTTGAGGGTATTAAATTTAAGGGCGGGCCCGAAAACAAGACTTAAACGCACTCGCGATAGTTACCTCCCCGTGGTGAGTGCGGAAACAAGTAATTTAAAGATAAATTATTTGGCAAAAACTATCAAAATCATATTATCAATGTTTGACAAGATGTGTTCCTCCGAGTAATTTAATATGCAAAAATTAGTAAAAATTACAAAGTGCATTTAAATATTTATTAAAGAAAGTCAAATTTTAAAGAAAAATATTTTTTCCCCTATTCCAATTTTTGTCTAACTGTTCATGAGCTCATTGGCTAATGCAACCTCCGAACTTACATACCATATTTTGCATCTAGGGACCTGAGCTAGAAACATCGTTTTAATTATATTTTATCGAAATAGATAATCCATAAGCTATTTGTTGGTAAAGCTAGGCAAATTTTTGAAGCCTGACACCTTATTTCATAAATTTTGTGAAATTAGAAATTTATTTTGTACAATTTTTGGTATTGCATTTGTTTCATAGGAAACACAACTTTTTATTTTTATTTATTTTTTTTGATATTACAAAATTTAATAATTGTGTGCCCATATTTTTAATGATTATGTAGAAAAAAAAATCCTATTTCCTTCAGTTTTTCTAATTTCCTTCTTATTTTATGACCTGAAACCTATAATTAAAATTGGGTGTAATGTTCCTTACAGATAACACTGGACAACAAAAAAAACAACATAAACAATTTTTTGAGGGTTTTGTGGAGAATTTTCTTGCGATAACGATCCCGGGTTTAGTTTTTTTTCCAATGCCTCTAATTTTTTGTAACCGCGTCTAAAGTTTACAAAAAAACTCATAAAATTTTTTTAACTATTATATTTTCAAAATATTTATTAGCATATCCAGATTACTTATAAAAAACATATCTAAAAAAGTTATAGTTTAAAATTATTTGCAATTTACTTTCAAGTTAATAGGATCAAAAAACGGATTTTAGGACGAAAACCACTAAATTTATAAAAATAAAAAATAAAAAAAAATTAAATACTATAAAATTTAAATGCCTTACGTTAATAATGAATGTTTCCGCAATATAAATATATTTTTGATATTTTGTTACCACCCATAAGTTATATGATATAAAAGCCCAAAATACCCCCCAAAAAATATTAACTCTGACACTGAATAACTAAAAATTTCAGGCATTGGCTAAAATTCTGATTTTATATTCGTAATTAGCACCAAAAACTTGACCAAAAACAATAGTTGCCATAAATGATGCTTAAGGTCGTCCAAATTTTGTTACAGTGTAATGAATGAATTTATATCTCTACCCATTTAGCAATGATAATAAATTATGTAATTTAGCGATTTATATTTAATAATGTTTAATAGCTAGATCAATTAAATAATACTTAAAAAATTTAAATTAGAGAAGTAATTAGTGACTTGAGTAAGTGTTGAGTGATTGCCATAATAATCACATTGACTACAAAGATTTAAATATTTAGACGAAATGACCTATTACTTTGCCTCTTCTTCTAAAAATTTATAGAAATTAGGGATTAAATGTTAATATTTAGGCCAAGACAGTCTCGATCGACTCAGTAGACATTTATATATTTCGCCTAACGAAAATTTAAAAATTATTTATCTGACCTTGACAAGCCTTTTTTGCGACATTTTAGCTAAAAATTTAACATGACCTTTAATAATGCACATGTAATTATGATTAAGCTAATATACGGTATACGATATTTTATATAACGGTCAACAAAATATGGATTTAAGTTGAAAATTTATGGCTGATATTAAATTCAATTAAAGTTAAGTTGTTTTTAAAAAGAAATAGATTTTAATGACTTTTAATCATTTTGAATAAAACTTTTTTTTTGAAGATTCTTAGAAAAACTAACAAAATATAATAAAGCAATATTTTTTGATCTTTTTTTGCGAAAATTCTATATATTGGTATAATAAGAAGTTTTATGATCTTGAATCTAGAGAAAAATATAATGTTATCAACATTTGCGAGTGAGGAATATAACATACCTATTTAAAAAATTCTCAATTTCTTCACTTTTAAATCAGATAGTTTTTGTACCAATAAATGTATTTTTTAAATCACCAGGTCTTGCGTTCTTTATTATATTGGGCCCGCACTTTCTAATTTAATTATATTTTTTGCCACCTATTTCTACCAACTATGGGAAGCGTGTCTTGTTTATATTAAAAAAATCAAATTTTAGGCCCGGCCCGCCCAGGCCCAAAAATAGGCCGGGCCTAAATTAGAAAACTTTGGGATGGATTAGGTCGATTATAAAATGTACAAATTTTTTTCTCTTACATTTGATTAAAAATTTTATAGAAAAAAAATTATTCCTGGGTGTTATTTGTATTGCCCGGGCCGCGCCGACTATTAATTTAAGGCCGCCCAGCCCTAAGTTTAAAGAAGTGTCGAGCGGCCCTGGCCGGATTATACGTCCCACTTTTAACTCAAATTTATATATTGAGCCTTTATCTATTATTTTCACTTTAACTAAGACTGTTAAATTATGAGTTTTTATTCTTGTAAAGCAATGTCTTAAAACGTAATAATTATTAAAAACTTTGAAAAATATAAATAAATCCTTATTTTTGCAATTTTTAAAATTAATTTTTTAAAAAATGTGTTATTATGATATATCAGATTGGTAAAAATTTAATATTTTGATTTTCAAAATAATTTTATTTTCGAGTACGGCTTAAGATATATTTGAGTTAAATTATTTTCTAATTTTTGTATAGCTAGGTATATATTAAATAATGCATAATGTTTTTTGAACTTGTTCATTGATATAGATTTATTTCTATTTCTTAAATAATTTTTAATTTTTATATAAAAATTCGCAAATGAGATATTTATGTTTAGCAAAATTATGTATTTGCGCCTCTGACCACAAATACTTTGGCTCATAAGATAGTATCGGATCAAGAAAGCAAAAAACAAAATTATAATTTTTTTTACAAATATTTCTCATTTCATCCAACTTTCATGATTTAATATGTTACATAAATTAAAAAAAATTGAAAAAACAATGTTTTTATTCCATGGTCATTGCAAATTCGGTCCCATTGCAGATGCTAGTTTTTGGTGCTGAGATTCCGCGTCCAAAATAACCTTTATTTTATATTAAAATTACGATAAAAATAAAAACTCTAGGGGTAATTTTAATTATAAAGCTAGGTTTTTGTCAAAGTGTTATTAACTTTTACCTCATTAGTTAAAACCTTTAAAAAATCATAAAAATTTATAATTTAAGTTTGTCCACGGACCTAACTTCTGGTCTATTTCATACAAAGTGTTATTATGCAGCGGCGTTTATACATTTTCTATTTTTTTTGTAATCTCGTGTGCATTATATCTTTTTCCCCAGTTTTTCAGTTACATTTATCCGATATGCTTGTTTGTGAAAATTGGAATGAGCAATCTCATTTTCTTCTTTTTTTTCTTCTAATAGGCCACGAAAAAAACACCAGAAAATAAATTCTTAGGCATCAATTTTTAGAATTCCCTATACCACATTAAAAATATGTAACACAGCAGCCCTTTTGACCATTCATAAATTTATTTTTTCTTTTTTTTCGTTTCTTCCGATTTTTTTGTCATTTTTGACTTTAACTGATATTCAATTCATGTTTTCCAAAATATTTTATTTTTTAAACATACATTCTTAATGCTTACACAAGAGTAATACACTGATTAACAATATTATTACAATCTCCACTGCAGTCCACTTAAAACTATTGAAAGCCAAATAAAACCGAATTCCGTGTAAAATTGCCAAAGGAGACCCAAATTTTAAGGTAAGTGTATATATTTACTAATATGTATGTTGAAGGATTGGAATGAGACCAGGTTTTTAAAGTAGAATCACTAGGTCGAATATTATATATAGATCTTAGGGCGTTCCCATGTCAATATGCTATTCTGGAAATTTTTATGGTGAGCTGATGATACAATGAATTTATTTGAAAAGAAAAGCTATTAACAGAACCGTAACCAGAATTTTAGAAAAGAGGGGGCAGTCGAAAACATTTTTTTTGCCGCTTTTGGCGTCAAAAAGAGTTTTGTTTATATGTAATAAAGGCACCAAAATTAATTAAACATTTATTTCCTTAATAGATCCTTTTGCATTAGTTATTTATTTGTTTGATTTATTGAGCGTTTGTGTTGTGTTAAACAACTAAAATTAAATATGGTAGCTTGCGAATCAAGGTATTCCAATCATTCATAAAGATAACTTGACATTTAAAATTTTTACAAACAGTATTCACAAACAATAATTTAAAATCATTCATATTATAAAGAATTATTTGAAATTTAAACAATGAACTAAATAGTAAATAAGCTAAAACACAGGACAACAATTTTTTGAGAGTTATGAGTTAACTATAGATCAAACCTGCCATCTTAGGTAATATCAAATCCCTTTACCGTTTTTCCTAATCAAACTTAGTTAGTCAGGTATAAACATTGAAAATTTAAAAAAAAAGAGAAAAAAAACAAAAAAGATTCAAAAACAAAAATATAAATTTTATTTTTGCTAATATGTTAAACTGTTAAATTCAAACTTCAAATAATATTTTCATTATAAACCAATAATATATCTTGTCGTATTTAAGTTTGGACGCGAAATATTTTGTATTATCTAAATGCCGATGTAAGAGCTTGATATATTATTAAAATTTATTTCTCATTATCTGTGATTATAAATATAAATTACAAGAAACATTTATATGCAAAAAAATTTTTAAATTTATTCTTTTTAGGATATATTTAGATCTGTCAATTGGGGCAAAAATGGCCATTTTTCGTTATAGACGGATCTAAGGAGCCAAAGACGGAAGAAACTAAGAACAACAAAAAATATATATGAGATTAGGCCATCATGGGGATGAATTCTTCTATGTTTTCGTAAAATTGTTTCTGACATTTATATTTGTTGACCTGTGAAATAAGCAAATATTATTAAATGGGATTTATAGAAATTTCAGCACTTAAAATATGCAAACCAATGTTTAGTTTAGACTTGGAAACTCGTTCATATTTTATAAAGCAATGGCAAAATTACGAATATTTAAGAACGCAGGTATATAAATTACCAAGTAAATTAATTTAACCCGCGAATGGTAGGGTGAGAAATTTGTAACGCGAATGCTATGGTGGGGTCTATACGGACCCCAATTTTAAACCTCTATAACATCAAGGGTTTAAAAGCTATTATTTTATTTTTTTATTTTATTGATCAGAATTACGTGCTTTAATTTATAGACTTATATGAGTTATCATTAATGAATATTGCCAATTCTATTTGAAACAAAGTAGAAAAAAATTAAAAAAATTGAAATTTTTTATTTTTTTATATTACCTTAAATAAATCATGTCAATAAATTAAATGTATCAATATTATTGATAAATCGTGTTTTTACATCTAGTAGATATATAGAGTTTTATGAAAAAAATTATTTTGATATAAAAAATTATTTTTGTCTATTTCAAAAAATAAATGGAATACAAGGTTGCAATTATTTAAGTTTAAAATTAAATAGAGGCAATACATGGTTTTCAATAAGGAAATTGAGAGGGTGGGGTCCATATAGACCCCAATTCAATTTTTAAATTCTAAGCAAAAATTTTCTTATTAGACTTTGACCAAATTTTTATTACTAGTTTTGTTTAATATAAGGAAAAAGTCAATTTAGCCCATAATATATAATATTTTTGAAGATATTCAAAATTTTAGATATGCTGGGGTCCATATGGACCCCAGAGTGCTAATGGCGGGTTAAGGATTGTGCGGCCTTATTTTTTTTTAAATTCATTCGTTCATTTATATATTCATGGCTATATAAATGCATTTGAATAAAATGTCTTGATGCCATTAAGTTAATCATAAGTTAGGAAAATAAAATATTTATAATAACAGCCAAGATAATAAAAATGTGTTAATGAATTAGACTATTAATTTTGATCTTATTCATCCTCAATTACTCGCTGCTCAACACACTAATTAATTAGATCAAGACTTGAATTTTTAATAATGTTTTTTATCAAATTTTTAAATTAAAAATTAAAACACTAAGCGGCAAAAACTAAAAAATGTATGTTGAACAAATTTCTACATATTAAAAACGACTTTTATAAATAAATTTTGACATTTAAAAGTTTGAACGCAGAACATTTATAATGTGTTCACGTTATAGCTTGGTATATTCATATTTTGAACAATAAAAATTCATAATACAAACTTTCACATTTTAATTTTAAATGAGGTCACAAAACCCGCCACTTTTTTCTTTTTTTTACTTTCTCTGATTTTCAGGATCAAGGCCGTAGGTTTAATTAAACTGAACAAAAACAGTAATGCCGATTAGTCCTCAAAACCTTGATATATTAAACCTTTTTTTATTAAAAAAAATATAATTCAAGATTCAAAAAGTCATAAGGCTATGTAATGATTGTGAGAAACGCGAAAAATCAACCTTGAAATAATAGAGAATGTTTAAAAACAAATAAATAGAAAAAATCAATAGAGATCTTCAATTTGGAATGAGGAAACTAATATTGTATTTCAGTTTAAAATATGTGAAAAACTAAAAAAAAGTTAGGTTTTAAACTCTCTCAGAGATTAATTTCATTTTATCCGGCTCTTTTAAACAAATAAAACCCAAAAAAAATTTTAATTTGCTGAAATAGCCACTCACAAAATTGCGATCTCACTGGTCAATAGTTAAAAGTAAAAAAGAATAATCTCCTTAAAATAAATAACCATACCTCCAATTTTTCTTTAATTTCCCAACACTCAAAGGTGCATATTGTTTTAATAAAAACACAAAATATGAAAAACTTTAGCACTTTTTTAACATTTATAATTTTTTTATTCTTACAAACTAGTGGGGAAGCTCGTTTGGAAAGTCTTATCAGTATTTTGGACTAATTTAAAAAATTTAATGGAACTTGTATTATTGAGCATTTAAATTTTAAATTTTTAGATTAATAAAATACGTGAGTTTAAAAATATACTCATATCGAAAATTTGTATAATTTAAGCTAAATTTAAAGAAGTATTTTTTGTTATCAAAACGGCCTAAAAAACCTTAAAATAAATGTAGAAAAAAAACTTAGTATTTAAATACAGAAGGTTAAAAAGTGACTTTTGAGTTGTGTCGGGTCGCTTACAGGTGCAGGGTGACTATAAATTAAAAAATCATGGGTTAAACTATAGCCTGAATGATTTTATATTTTTTTAATTAGAAGTCATAGCATATATTTTAATATAATTTAAATAAATTAGACAACAAATTTTGCATTTAAACATTTTTGAGAACCACTTCTTAGTTATTTATTAGGGCTGATTATTCGAATTTAAATTCAAAATGGCCTATGATTTCTAACTATCCGTTATCAAAAATCCCCCCTCAAAAAAATTTTTTAATTTGATTATAGATATTGTCTTTTCTACTAAATTTTATATACAACTATCTATTAAAAAAAAGATCAGTAGTAAAAATGTTCAAATATTTTCGAGAATAAACATCAGATTAAGTCGATAGAAAATTTAAAAAAAATGGTAAAAATACATATAAACTTATTTTCTAAAATGCCCAGCACATCTGCAAAATGCCCTGGTCTTGGGCTAAGCGATTTGGCCATGCTTAAAAAGTAAAAGTGACCAGTCTATCGTATTTCCAAAAAAAAATGTAGCCTAACTAACTATGATAGAATAAAGGTTTTCTGCTTATTTAAATACTTACGGTTTTCAATTACTAAACCAAATTGTCATTTTTATTACAACGCGTTCAGCTCAGTTGTCAAATTTTAAAAACTTTAGATTAGACCAAAAAGTCCTATTTATTTATAAATTTGAAAAAAGTTTTAAATAAATTAAAAACAATGAGTAAGAACGCACCCTGGAGAAATATTAATTTTAATTATCTACCAACTAAATAAATTTTTTGAAATTCTCAGATGAAGAAAAAGGGTGGAAAGATGCGGTCGTGCTGGTCATTTAATGAAATGAGGGAAGAATCTGAGATGGCTGATCTGAAAAAGGAATTAATTATGGTATAATTTTCGTGTATTACATTTACCACGGCTCCTTATTTAGCAAGGTTTATCTGCGAAATTGCGTCCAAACTTGCAAAAAATGTTATAGTAATTAAAATGCAATCAAATACTCATATTTGTTTTTGATAAAGTCTGGTTATGTAAAGCGGTCTAATTGCAGATTTTATTTTGTAGCTTAAATCCCTCAGCTATTTTAAAACTGCTTTCAAAACCAAAATACATCTCCCTAATTTATAAATTACGAAAATATAAGAGCAATCTAATAGTTACTAAAAACTGGCCCAACCCGACTCGTCTAGTGATTTTGTTTATAGCGGGGCTAGATTAATTACAATTTTATTACGTTCTATTTTCAATATAGAAATAATTAAGGCGATGTTAATACTGATATTTAAATAACAATAATGTAAGATAGAAAAATGTGCAAAATGTGAAGTATTTAATTATGCATCATTTAAATTATAATTGTTATTTATAATTTTATGGTTCAAAGTTTATGAAAATATAAATGAAATTCACAAAATGGCCTAATCTCATATATATTTTCCGTTTTTCGTTGTTTCTTCTTCCTTCGGCTATTTAAATCCGTCCATAACTAAAAAATTGTCTCTTTTGACCGAATTGACAGATTTTCCTACCTTGAGAATACTCTTAAAAAAAAATCTAAGAATTTTTTTTCATATATAAATATCCTTTGTAACTTATATTATAATTATAATATCTAAGTGTTATCAAAATTTAGATTACAATATATTTAGTGCCCCATCCTAAATTTGATCCAATTTATAATCGATTTTTTATAAAAATAATACAAAAAATATTTTTTTTTTATATTTCTTTAAAATTTCAATGTTTATAGCTAAATTACTAAGTTTGATTAGAAACGGTAATCAGATTTAAAAATTCTTAAGATGGCAGGTTTGATCTATATAGTAAGCTCATAAATCTCAAAAATATGTTGACCTTATAGTATAGAGGCGTGCCAGGCGGAGTTGAAGAAAGCTCAATTTGGCTTAATTCGCTACGAATAAAGGTATAATAAAAGGATTTAGCTTTAGGTGAGATAATATTTGTAAATTTCAGAATATTTTGCAATTTTTTTTTGATAATTGATCTTTTTCTTAAAATATTTGAAAAATAAATGCGTTTACCAAAAGGTTAGATTTTCTTCAGCTCTGCAGAAAAAGTGGAAACTACCCGTTTTGACCTGAAAAAAATTTTTATTTGTGACCATCTACATGCCAAATCGCTGGATTTATTATTCCTATATTTCAAAACTTTAAGACTAATATATTCGATTTTAACTTATAGTTCTGCACCAACTATGTCTTTTAGATCTAATGTTATTTTTTTGCCTATTTTTTCAACCTTATATCCTTTTTATCTAATTTTGTAAATTGTCATTTGACGATAATAATAAAAAAAATAATAATATTAATCGATAAATGAAAAAAAAAACTTATATATATATTTATTTAACTGCGTCCCCAGTGGGTCATTTATAAAAAGATTTTGCCAAAAAAATGAATAAATTATGCTATTAATTTTGGGGACCGGACTAAAAATATATATACGTTTCCACGAAATGTCCGCCTTATCGATAATGCTCTATAGATGATAAATGATAATCCTTTTTTCCAAGAATTTAATCTAATAGCCATGATTCCAATTATAATTTAGTTGTAAATTTGGAAAATTATGGAAAAAACGATGGATTTGAGAATCAGAGTTTCACCATATAAATTTAGCTCATAGTTTAAGATTTATAAGATTTTTATTAATTTTTCTTTTATAGGACGAACACAAAATAGACTTAGAAGAACTGGTAAAACGTTTTAACACAAGCCTAGTAAAGGTAAATGTATATGCCATTTTTTGCTTTTTTTTTATCTTAAAATTTGCGAACTAGGTTTAAGAATTTTATTTGTTTATTCCCCACGGTTAGTGTTTTATTTCTCAATCTTAGAAAAGTAAAATTGGGAATGGTCTGTCCATTATAGCCATCCAATAAAAGTTATAAAGTCAAGGGCAAATTTTATCAAGATATTTCAAACTAGGTCAGAGCACGTTTATGAACTTTTGTTTTTTGCAAAAAAATTGAAAATTTATTTTCCTTTGTTATTTAAACTCGAATATTTTGATAAGTTCAAATTTCGTTTTATTGTTTTGAAAATTTCATTGTTGAATAAGGGGTAAAGTACGAAAAACATATAATTTTATAATCAACGAAAAATAAAATAAAATTTGTTATTTTAAAATATGACTCTGACAAAATATATATTCTAAAGGCGTGACTTTGGACGCCGATATAATATGTTATGCACCGCCTTTGTATACAATTGTTCAGGGTTTTCTTTATTTCTTTATTATATAAGGGATTAACAACCGATCAAGCTACCCAATTGCTCGAACTTTACGGTCCAAACAAGCTAACACCGCCGGTCAAAATTCCTGAATGGATTAAATTCTGCAAGCAATTATTTGGTGGGTTTGCCATGCTACTTTGGATTGGAGCTGGGCTATGTTTCTTGGCCTATGGGATACAAGCGGCAACTTATCGCTCATTTTCAAAGGATAATGTATTAGTTCTATTGAACATTCAGCATTTTTTAGGGCGCGTTCAAAGTTCATTCGTTTTTACGCATGTTTTAGAAATTCTAAAAATTCCAAAATTTTTAATATTTGAGTTTTTACTCGAAAATAGACACCTGGATTAATGACTATGAATATACATAAAAATTTTATTAATATTCTATCTAATTACATATAAACATAGCTGATAATCATTTCATTATGATTCTTTTATACCTAACGCTTGAAAATTTTTTCAACATTGAACCATTTTTTTTTTAAATTTAAATTTTCAAAATTTTTCTAAAAAACGAATGAATTCTGAACGCGTCCTTTTTAAATTAAATATGAATATGCAATTAGCAAGGCTAATTTATTCTTTAGAAATTTTTTTAGAGCCTCTCGGTCCACAATTTAATATATATGATAATTAAAAATTGTTTTATTGCACTATTAGTATATATCCCCAGTAATATAAAATAATTGCAAAGTTGATTCAGTTATCTTTTTTTGTTGTTATCCAATTTAAAATTTAAACTTCGAAATTATAAATAAAAGTATACTATGTGTTAAGCTCTATCTCGGTATCGTCCTACTAACGGTTGTCATAGTTACGGGATGTTTCTCATACTTCCAAGAGGCTAAGAGCTCCAAAATAATGGAATCTTTCACGAAACTTGTCCCACAAGTTTTTATTATTTAATCTTTTAATTGCAAAGTACCATAAAAATAAATGAGCATAGCAGCGACATTAATGGCTTTCCCGTTTATATCAATGTTCCCTAGTGTAATTACGTCTTTTCAAAAGATTAAATTTTAAAAGATTAAATTGTTAGCTAGTGGCTTTTAATTAAAAGAAATATAATAATTCTAAACATATATTATAAATGTAATTAAGCTTATATAATATATGTTATAACCATAATTAATATTAAATTAAAAGTATGGTTGGAAAAGAAAGACATTTGTGACCCTTTCTGGAAATAAGCTTTTCTATTAATTCGTCCCAAGGTCGGTCCGTGAGCTAAAAAAATATTTTTTTGCCAACAATTTTGTTAAAGACAAACTAATAAGGCATATAGCTTCCTTTTCGTGGCATTTGTTTATACTTAACAAGATTTATTGGGCATTCGATGTCCAAAATTTTTAACCCAATTCAAATATCTTTGTGTTGATTTCGAAGGTACCATTATAAATGTATATAATATTTATCAGTATGCTGTAGTTTGGAGGAATGGCGAAAAAATAAAGATAAAAGCAGAAAATCTGGTACTCGGTGATGTTGTCGAAGTGAAATTTGGAGATCGCATACCGGCAGACCTTAGGATCTTTGAAAGTCAAGGCCTAAAAGTATATTTTTCTAATCTGATTTTCATAATTTTAATATTAATATAATTCTGTTTTGAAAAGAACGGAGATTAAAAAATCACATATCTCCACAATAACCGGGTTCAAGGCTATGTTAAATATAAAATAACCCACATAGTGATCTGGTCTGTTGAATTCCTCCAGAATTTTTTCCTATTTCTGCGTGCATACCCGTCGAGGCTTGGCCTCGTTTAGCTCCAGCTGGAGTTTTGAAAACGTCTCGCAGGGTAAAATGAGAATTAACGTCCGTCAGTGACATTAAGCCTAGGCTTTTAGGCTACTAAAAAATTAACGCTATTGCAATTTCCGGTCACCCATAATACTAACCAGGCTCACGGCGACGTTAACGTGAAGGATAAAAACACACAATACCAGCATATTTGTAGCCAATCCGACCTTAAACATTTTAGTGTGTTGATTTTTTAAAATTTAAGGCCGCAATATGAACGCGGCCTAAAAAGGCACAAAACATTAATATTGGTATTTAGGCTAAACTCAAAACATTTATGTGAACAACCCTATTCATACAGGTATTAGATTGGATTTATCGAGATTTATTGCTACGGCCTCTATTAACATTGATTGTCGAGGAAAAATAGTACGTGTTTTTTTTGTATTAATAGAAAAAAAGGGACCTTGTGCAAGTCACTACATATTGTCCAATTTAACTAGCCTTTTTTTACACTTTTGCAAACTTTTACCAATTTGGTGGCTACGTTAATAAATATATCGCGAGTTTACCAGATGTCGTTTTTGTTTGTAAGGATTAAGATGTCCATTAGATATATTTTATTCGCGCATGCCAATTTCATTGGTATGGCATGGCGCGAGAGTTAGTCACAGAGCAAAAAGCTCTTATTAGATTCCAAAATTGTCTATGGACCTAGGATCGTTTTTGACAAAGATGGAAGATAATTTGTTTAACCTTGCGAGTGTCATTTTACCCTTTCAAGCAATTAACCCTCAATCCCTTTTCAGTTATAGCGATGCTAAAAAATTTGTGATAATTGTAGCTAATTTTCTTGTCAAATTTTCTCATCGAAAATCACTTAGGTTGATAACTCATCATTGACGGGTGAGTCCGAACCACAAACGAGAATAGCTCAATGCACGAACGATAACCCGCTGGAGACCAAAAATTTGGCATTTTTTTCTACCAATGCAGTCGAAGGTGATTATATTTTTATTGTTTTGTTTAGAACGTATAAGGTCTTTGTTGAGGTCCCCAAACTTATAACTTTATTAAGAAAAAAATTATCGCACTTTGGATATAACATTAATAAAAATATATTACAATTTATATATAAAAAAGAACAGAATATATACACTAATTAGTCTTAATTCAATACATCAATTTTATAAAAGCTATCAAAGATGTGACTGGAAAATTTTTTAAACAGATTTACAAAAATAAAACAATTTTCTACGATTATGTTTTTCAAGGCACGGCCAAAGGTATTGTCGTATGCACCGGCGACAAAACTGTCATGGGACGTATCGCTAACCTAACTTCGGGCATCAACATAGGTGAAACTCCGATCCATAAAGAGCTCACGCATTTTATTCACCTGATCACGGGTGTTGCCGTCTTTTTGGGCATCGCATTTTTCATCATCTCCATTTCCTTCGGGTACAAATGGCTCGAAGCCGTCATTTTCCTAATTGGAATTATAGTGGCTAACGTGCCGGAAGGCCTGCTCGCAACTGTGACGGTAAGAAAACATATTTTTGTGTGTCAGCAAAAACGAATTTTAAAAATAAATATTTTGATAATACTTTAAAGTAAATCCAATTTGATAAAACTTTACAGTATATACTTCTTCGTAATGGATACTAGGGAGGCCAATCAGAAATATAATGATTTTATAGAATATACCTTGTCAAATATGTACCTCATAGGTATGCCTAACTCTAACTGCTAAGCGCATGGCCTCGAAAAATTGTTTGGTTAAAAATTTAGAGGCAGTCGAAACGCTAGGTTCAACTTCGACCATCTGTTCGGACAAAACGGGCACGCTTACACAAAACCGTATGACCGTGAGTCATTTGTGGTTCGATTTACAGGTGTGGGAAAGCGATACGTCAGAATTATTGGCAGGTATTGTAAATAAAATTTAATATTTTAAATTAAAATCATTGGTTTAATAACATATTCTGTCTATTTATTAGACATTGTATATGTAAATTCCTAATGCATTATTTAAATATTAGATTTCGAAATTGAGCAAACTCCATCATTCATGGCGCTTATGCGAATTGCGATCCTGTGCAATAGAGCTACGTTTAAACCCGGACAAGATAATATACCTATATTCCACCGGTTTTTTGTTAAAAACATCGTTAATATATAGAAGCATGAAAATATTTAAATTTTAGTTTTTTGTTTGTCAGCCAAAACATTTTATAGGTTAAAAAAATTAATTAACATTTATTAGGGATGCGATATAGGATAGATCAACTTCTAAGCAAAAATTTTTATGCCAAAAAATTTAACAAGCAGTTTGTTTTAATTTGTAATTCAAGTTATGACCGCAAATTTTATAAAAAATGTAAAAAATAAGATATAATATGACTTTAAGGGGCATCTGAATAATAATCAAAAAAAAAACGTTCGACATATATTGGCATTATAAGAAAAAGTGTTAAAATAAAATATTTTATTATCGGTTTGCAATAAAACTGAAACGTTTGTTCAGATATTTGACTACGACAGCTCGACCCCATTTTTATGAGCCGGAAAAATGTAAAAGAGACCAATAAATACCTTTAAATAACATATTCTATTTTGAGCAAATACAATAAATTTTTAAAATTTAGAGAATGTATTGGCGACGCCTCCGAATGTGCCTTATTGAAATTCGCTGAAACAGCCATTGGCAAATGCGCGGAATATCAGGCTAAAAACCGAAAAGTTGCCGAAATTCCTTTCAATTCAACAAACAAATACCAGGTTTACATTTACAAAAGAATGTAATTTTTAATAAACCATTCTTTGTAATTTAGAGCCTCTTAAAAAAATGACATAAAAATAATAGGAAAACGTAAAAACAATATCCTTCAAAGGGACTTTGTTCTAATCTAATGAATTTTGTCAAGTAAGAGATCTTTATCATTTAATTATACCAGATCTCCATCCACGAATGTCACGACGTGAAAACGGAAGAATCGAAATATTTGCTGGTTATGAAAGGTGCTCCCGAACGCATTTTGGACGTGTGTACTACTTACATGACAAGGAGTGGAGGTCCCAAAAAGGCGGAAGGGGAAGGCGAGAAAAAGGATTTGGACAAAGAGGCTGAAGCTGGTAGCATCAATAAACCTATGGATGCCCAATTCCTGCAGGAATTTAATTTGGCTTACAACGAATTAGGTGGGTCCTCAATGTGTTTTGATATCTTTCGATTTCAAAATTTATCCGTTAACTTGCGAGTTTACACCGGAACGTTTTCATTCAGGCTGGCCCGACATATTTATCATCCTGAGCCGGCCATAAATTTTGTTTTTTTTGTCCGATTTGGATTATTACAATATCAGCCCCGAAATATAATATTTCAACATACATATATTTTTCTTGTTATAAAATTGTCAATCGAATAATGTTTTTTAAAAAACATGTGGTAGGTTTCGTATAGACCTTTTTCCCTATTAGGAAACGGCTTAAGCGTTATGGCTTTGTCTCTTTCAATTCATTAACAGGTCCAGTAGCGTTAAATGGAATTTAAAACGCACCGGTGACATAGGTTTGTAGGCCTGGGATCTGAGAAAAATGACGGCTATAAGATTCGTTGGCAGTCATTCATCAAACTAATAGCCAGGTCCGCTATTGAATGTAGAATACAACTATGTTTACATGCAATCAAGGTCGTCCGATCTAAATTGTGATGAAAAACACCTTTTGTCGTGCGATTGTATCAGAGAACTTACCCATTAGCTAAAAACAATGAGGCAATAATGATATAGAAAAAATCGGCTCGCCTTGCCCCAATTTCATTCTTATCTATGTATTTTGCCTCGGGCCAGCCCAAATTTGAGCTCTAATTAATAAATTTTAATATAAAGGAAAGGGTTTGCAGCTATTAAGCGCCGCATAAAAAGTTATATTAATCTCAAACTCCATGTGTAAAAAGGATATTAGACGAATTATGATATATCTACTTTAATTACGAACTTAGGCAGTTTAGGGGAGCGAGTGCTTGGATTTTGTCACTGCTGGCTGCCAGACGAAAGTTTTCCTTACGGATATTTCGATCCCAAAGATGTCGATTTTCCACCCATAGAGGATTTTTGTTTCGTGGGTCTCGTTTCTATGATTGATCCGCCTAGAGCAGCCGTTCCCGATGCCGTAAACAAGTGCAGGAGTGCCGGTATAAAGGTATTTAAAAAGATTGTGCCAAGCCGCATGCTTTATTCCAAAAAAATTAGTTGTTAGAACGAAATTGTAGGCAAAGTAACATGATAATTAGTTTTAATGTTGAGTGTTTGTAAGCTTTGGCTATGTTTCTAACATGAGATCTCAAAATTTCGTTCTTATAGATATGTCGGTAGGATTTCCTACAAAATGTTAAAATATTCACCCAAATGGACATATTTTTAAGAAAATGGCCGTAATTCTGTATTATTAGTAAGCATATTAATCCTCAATCTATTTGAAAATATCAAATTGGAATTGGACAAGTAGAACTTAAACCATTGTTTAAACTTTACTTGCGCAAATTAAATAAGGCATTTCCGTTAACGATTAGGTATAAAATAATAATAATTGCCATAAAAATATACTTTATCCCCCCCCCCCCCCTTTGCTTCCTAATATTTTATATGATTTGGCCTAGCTCGAACATAGAAAAAATAAAGCATGAGGTTATATTTCTGTTAGAAAATATTGTAAACTCTTTACGGTTAAAAACGCTTCTCTATTCGAAAAAAGGAATATGTCAGAGAAAAAAAACCCCTTTTTTGGCCTTTACCTCCTTACGAGATGTAATTGAATTCAGTAAGCTATTTAGACAGATGTGTTATATTAGTCAAGGGATAATGTGGGTGCTGACTCCTAGATTTGAAGAACCCAAATCTAAATGAAGACGAGAGTCACCCCTTGGGTTCAATATAATTTGAAATGCAAACATTTTCAATTTGCTTTGATCCCCTATTGGTCAATATTTATGAAAAATCTCACTTTTTATTCAGTTGGCGAAAAATCTATTTTATTTGGTTATCAATTATTTAATTATATGATATGTCGAATAAGGTAAATAAATCGCATATTTTAGGTAATTATGGTGACCGGTGACCATCCTATAACGGCACAGGCAATTGCAAAATCCGTGGGGATTATATCCCCCGAAAATGAAACGGTTGAAGACATAGCCATAAGATTGGGCATAAAGCCGGAGGAAGTGGACCGCAAGTAAAACAAAAGTTTTAAATAAGGGTGAGTTTAAACCTGCTCAATTATTGAAGAGAAAAGAAATTGACCTTATTCCTCTTATAAATTAGAAAACGCTGTTTAAGCTCATTTTATTTCTTTAAAACCATTTAGGCCATGAAAGGAATTTTTGGCAATACTTTTAAATCTCTTTTTTTATTAAATATAAATTATTTTATAACAATTTAATAACATGTGACAAAATGCTAATAAAAAAGTTTTGGTCATCCTATGTTTCAGGAAGATGGACGTCCTAATATGTTTACAAAAATTTATTTATAATGAAGGTAAAAAAAACTTTTAAGTGTGATTTAATATATATTTTAGGTATTTAATATTCATTTTATTACTAAATCAAAATGTAATACCTCTTTATTTTCTTACACGCGTAATTATTTGAACAAGTAAGAGATGTTAAAGCATGCGTCGTTCACGGGTCAATGCTCAAAGAGATGTCAGCCGATCAGATAGATGCCATCCTCCGAAACCACAAGGAAATTGTGTTTGCCCGAACTTCTCCTCAACAGAAACTGATCATAGTCGAGGGGTGCCAACGACAAGGCGCAATAGTGGCTGTGACCGGTGACGGGGTCAACGACTCCCCGGCCCTAAAGCAGGCCGATATTGGTAATTTAAATGAATGTATCGGCCAACTTTCAAAATGAAGTTTTGAATTTTCGCAAAAAAAGAATAAGTTTGTTTTTTCGGTTCTATTCAGTTGAGAGGAGAAATACGGTGAACGTTGTTTTTCGACAAAACATCTCTCTTTAGATAAACATCAAAATTATTAAGGAAATTTATATTAATTTATCTAACTAAAAAAAATTCATGTAATTAGAAAAATATTGAATTTATTTCATTTAATATCATTTTGAAAAGTGCCATAAACATTCTTAAATTATAAACTTTGACGTCAATAATTAATATATAAGGCCATGTTTCTTGGGGTATCTTTGTTGTTGTTAATAACCACTGCTAGTTTTGATTAAGGATGAGGGAAGCTCGGAGGTATGAGCAAGTTTTGAGGCAGCTAATATGGGGTTTGTTCAGATCTAAAGGATATAGTCGCCACGTGATGGGCAAATTAGCCAATGCTGTAGGTAATGTAGCTTCTTTGCACTACAGGCATTGGTATTATCAGTTGCGTAAACATAATTGCGAGAATCTGCTAGCAGGTAACGAAAGCCGGATTTTAATTGTAATAAGAGGCACCTCAGATTAGGTGAAAAAGTCATTTATAAGTTGTTATTTTAAAATATTTTTACCATACTTTTGGAATTAAAAATAAAATACAAAATTTATACGTGCCAATGTAATTTATTATTTTAAAATCATAAGTCAAAAAAGTAATTTAGAAGATTTTCATATAACATTATTTATTTGAATTGTAATCATTGTTTTCTCTTTGAACATTCACCAGAAGACTCGGGTTTATGTGCTGCCGAACGGCTGATATTCATGTTTAAAAAAACTATTCACAAGAACGTTTTTTAGCAAAGAAAGAAAATATAATAGTTAATCGCCTAGATGGCTAATAATTTAAGGCCAAACATAAATAGTTCTCAATAACAAAAATATTTGACAAAAACAAAAATGAAGTTTTTTAAACAAAAAAATAACTTTAAAAACCAACAAACTAAAAGCAAAATTGCCAAAATAACTAACAAAAGCAAAAAGGCTTTAAAGATACCGCGTTTACGTCGTGGAGTTAATATTCTTAATAGAATACAAATGGTATCATTATATCTCCCCTTATTGGGGCAATACACAACACAAAAGCAAAAAAGTCAAAAAACATGATTTTAAATGCTGAGCCATAATAATTTGTTACCAAAATATCTTTCATTTCTTTTTTATTTTTAATTTGTAATTTAGATTATTAACGAGTATATTAAATAAATAATTTTATCTTTAGGCGTGGCAATGGGCATATCTGGTAGCGATGTCAGCAAGCAAGCGGCAGATATGATACTGCTCGACGACAATTTCGCCTCGATAGTTACCGGAGTTGAAGAAGGTAAAATAAGGGATTTCGACATTTAGTGCGATACAACATTAGGGCGGGGAGACAAATCTAATAATGACACAACAACCACTACAAAAATTGGTTTTTCGGAAAATTTAAAAAAAGCATCATAATAAGTGCGTCCATAAAAACATTTTCAATGTTAAAATTTGATGATATTTTAGCAATATTTCATTACTTCCTCTTCGTAAGGGTAATTTTTTAAATTCAAACAATACTATTTATGGTTTTTACATGTTTGAATATAACAGGTAGATTAATTTTTGACAACCTCAAAAAGTCCATAGCTTACACCCTTACCAGCAACATCCCCGAAATAAGTCCGTTCCTCTTCTTTATTCTCCTAAATATCCCGCTGCCACTCGGGACCGTTACTATTTTGTGTATTGACCTTGGCACAGATATGGTAAAAAAATTTTTATCTATGGCCGCATCGCACTTTTTAAGTAACAAAATAATTTACAAAACATATGATCTTTGAAGGTATTTGAAGATATGCACATTACCGTCTTGGCTCATTTAATCAATTCTAAATAATTAATTGAGTTAAGCCACGCGCAAAGTGAAGTTTTTATAATTCTATTATATTTTTTTTCTATTTTTCGAATTACATAACAAAATAATGGCTTTAGATTATAATTATATAATACTTTATTTCTACAGACTTAAATGAATTATTAAATTTACAAATTTCATTGTATATCTTTTTGTTTAAAAACCTTTGTCAATACAAAAAATGACTTTCAACAATTATTCTCCCCTCATCATAGAAATTTCAAATATCGCTTTTTTTCGCGAAAAAACAAAAACTCATTTTGAACGTGGCTTTACCAATTTAATTAAAAATTATTTTTTACTTATGAGCATGCGTTTAAACCTAATTTTATTATTACATTATATAACTGAGTCTAACCAATGAACACTTTCGAATTCAATTATTATTTTTTATATAAATATAGATTCCGGCAATATCGCTGGCATATGAGAAAGCCGAAAGTGATATCATGAAAAGAAAGCCTAGGAATGCCCAATACGATAAATTGGTCAATTCAAGGTTTTATTGTATTTTCTATTGATTTATAATTCAGCTTACAATTATCAAAATATTACCAAGTACACCAATTGAACGTACGTTAGATAAATTACAAAATGTGATTTGATCTTAGCCAAACCAAAAAACCTTGGCTCATTTTTTCCCCAAAAACTTAAAGAAAGAAGGGGAGCTACAAATAAAGGGCCAAAATAAGAATTCAAAAAAAGCTCTCACTAAGGAAAGGGGCAAAAAAAAACCAAAAAAGTGGCTTTTAAAAAGCGCCCCCAAAAGCCCATTGTTTATTTTCTTTATAATTTCGAAAAATTTTGATTTTTTTTTATAATAATGATGGGTGGGTTATTTTTTATCAAAGCTCCTAGGAGTTTTTTTTTCATTGATGAAAAGAGGCTTTTCTTTTGCCATGCCCACGAGTTTGTGGGCATTTGTGGAAAAAAACTCAAAAATTTGTTACAAAAAAGCCATTTTTTTCCCAGCCCTGATCTTAGCTTTATTTTTATAAAAATCGAAGCAGTAATAAGACACGCCCTAAAAAATACTCAGACGACCATTTTAAAGCAAATTATTTTAGGCAATTAAATTTAGTTTTTGCGTTCACGACTGCAGTATTTTTCTAAATTAGTTGAGAAAATTTTATATATATTTTAAAACTTAATGTGCTTAACGCCAAAGTACGGATCAAACCTGGTAAACATTGTGTTTTAACAAGATTTGCTTGAGCTCGTCTCAAATTAAGTCTAAAAAAAATATGGATTTAAAGTTTCATGGCTACTTGTGATTTTTGGCAATGACCTATGTATAAATTAGACTCATTAACGTTGCCTATGGACAAGTGGGCATGATCCAAGCTGCCGCAGGATTCTTCACTTATTTCGTGATTATGGCGGAAAATGGATTCATGCCGGGCCATTTGTTGGGCCTACGCCTGCAATGGGACTCCGAAAGTATCAATGATGTTGTGGATTCTTATGGTCAAGAATGGGTATATTACTAAATTATGTGGGGTTTTGAAAGCATTAACAGGCAGCGCTGAAAAATGCCGCCAATTTATATAATTATATTGTAAGTCTATTGATTTTTCTTTAAAATGAAAAAAGAAATGTGTTCAGCCAAAAACAGAGTTTTTCGTGCTCTGCTAACAATTGGTCCATTGCATAATAATGAGAGAAACCGAGGAATGCAAGCAATCTTAGAAAATCTTTTGGCAATTTTTTTGTGATAACAAAGTTTTTAAACTAAAATATTATAAATTGTTTAAGTCATGTTCAAAAACATTTTATTTGGGCGCGTGCCATGAATTAGAATCGTAACCAGGATTTGTGAAAAAGTGAGAGTAGATATAAAATAAATTGTATGGTAAAATACTAGGTAATAAAAAATTTGCCATTTAATTAAAAATTTGGTAAGCAAATTGAAAAAAATACTATTTTTATAATATTAGCTAATTATGCAAATTTAAAAGAGGGCGTTTATAGCTTTAAACTTAATAGCTTTAAAAAGTGAATTTATGGGAAGCGAAATTATAAATTGCAAAACAACTGAGGTATTTTTAGTAAATACTTATATAAGTAAATAAATTCATTTTTAATGCTTGTTGTTTAGACGTATGAAAATCGTAAAATTTTGGAATATACCTGCCACACTGCTTATTTCGTTTCAATCGTAGTCGTTCAATGGGCCGATTTAATCATTTGCAAAACGCGTAAAAATTCCATTGTTCACCAAGGAATGACGTGAGTATTTATCAGAGATGTGCAAGTTAACCAAAAAAATAACTGGGTTCATAGCTAAATCTTATTACCAAGCATAAAGTTGTTAACCCCTAAAAAATTTCACTAAGCTATATATAAAAATTTTAACTTTAACCTTAAGTTAATTAATAATTTCGATAATCCTTGGCATTTAACAGGGTTGGGCATTGTAAAAATAATTTAGTATAAAAGTCTGTTTTCCTTGATATATGTAACTTTTTAACCATTTTAAAGTTTATTTAAAAAAATTACTACCCTTTTTACGTACCCAATCCAGGTGTTAAAGTTTTTTTAAGAAATATCAAACTATCTTATCGCCGTATTCTTGTGAATCAAGCATTTATTGTTGCCAAAAAAATTATCAAAATAATTCTTTCTAATTAACTAAGTTTTTTGATTTAAATTAATATTGTTGCAATTATTTAAATGTTAACGTCAATCTAAAATATTTAAGTCCATTTTACAATTTAATTCTCAGAAATTGGGTCCTCAATTTCGCTTTAATCTTTGAGACAGTTCTAGCTGCAATCCTGTGCTATACACCTGGGTTAGATAAAGGGTTAAGGATGTACCCTCTCAAGTAATGTCTATAATTCCAGTTTTAAACTTTTTTCCTTTCAATTTCCTACATATTATGATATCTCTCAAAATTAATGTACTTTAATTATGTCTACGATATATAATATAGCTGATCGCTATTTAATAACAGTTTATTACAAAATCGCAAAAATAATTATGCAGGAAAAATAGTTATGTCTGTTTAGCAATATTCGAAATTAATCCAGCCATAAAAGCTAACAAAAAAAATTTCATCAAGTTTTAACGCGCCTTAAAAGATTAAGTGGGTAAGTATTTGATCAATATTATATTTAATGTTTCACAGGTTTTACTGGTGGCTCCCAGCTATTCCCTTCAGTATAGTCATATTTATATACGACGAGTGCAGGAGGTACATGATTCGAAAATACCCGGGAGGTTGGGTGGAACGAGAAACCTATTACTAAATTGTTTGCACCAATAATCATCAAATAAATTGCTAATTTTATAATTTTTTAGGGAAAGTTTTTAAATTAAAAAAAAATATTAGTTTAGAATTTTATATAAAACAATTCATTGCATATGAACTGCACTGCAAATCGTTCGATGCAAAAAGAATAAAATATCTTTAGTTTAAATAACCCAATTTTTTAATTTTTATGTTAATAAATAATAAGTACAACTAGAGGACTGAGATTTATTTAATTTAAATTATGTTATTAAATTATTCGTTTAAAGTTCACTGCATCATCTGAATGTGTTTATATTCTTATATTATTTAAAAATAAAGTGAATATGTTTAATGACATGCCAATAAATCTCGCGTAAAAATTAAGGACAAATAATTTACTAATAGCGAAAATAAATTGTCATAAATGCTATTATAATAAAATCAAGCATAAATTGGATATAAATATTAATAAAAAAGTAGTAACTACTATAAACAATAATATAATTTAAGGAGTCTAAAATATATACAAAACAAATAAAATGCATAAGTGAATGAGATTTATAACGAACCATTCATCAATTTTTCTTTTTATGTTTCTTAATCTTTTCTTTAGAGGGGACAATTGACATATCGTTTTCCATAGTCGTTATTTGTCGATTGTATAAGCTACATATGAAAGAAAAAAAGGAACAATTGTCAAAAAATTTATACAAAAACCTTTTTGTAGTTAAAAGCAAAATAATTGCTAATGAAACAACCAAAATATTAGAAAAAACTCTATGCAGAACCGAAAGCACTCATATTGTTTAAATTACAAATTTATTAAATTTAAGGTAGAACCAGCCAGATGCTAGGCTCAAATTTTTGTTTTCAAAAATTTTATGAATTAATAAATACCTAAATAGATGCAAAATATAAGCAGAAAATCCTAAATCTTATAAATTTTTTTTTAATTAAAGCTAAAATCCTTTATTTTCTTAATTTCGAAAAAGAATAAAATGAATTTAGCCAGAGCTTTTTCCCATCTCTGGGTAGAACATAAAACATTATATATACAATTGATAGGTCTGTGTTTTGATATAGGTAAAAACATGCGTCATCCCTAGTTGTAATTGATCTGATATCGGCGGAAGCCATGGGTTATTTTCCAGTTTAAAAACTTGCTTACTTCCAATCATTTCAATTTCACCTATTGAAGAAAGAATAGTTTATTAATAAAAACTGTGTTATTTAGCAAAAAATAAAAACTATATGCATTTTTTTTTCTCATCCTTCTTCACTAATTTAAAAAGTGCCCCATCCATAAGTGGAAACTTTTTTAACTAAGGCAGAGCAGCATAATTTAAGGGAAATTATATTGTATAGCACAAACTAATGAGTTATTAAGTTGCTTGGGGCACATAGTGTGCATTTTTTCCAAAAAAAACATGTCAGTGGAGGTTTGAACATTAGATTACTTAAATTCAAAATCAAAGTGTATTACAACAACTACTGAGCAACTTACAACAAGTTATATATAATTCAAAGTTTACAGTTTAATATAAATACTTATTTCTGGTGGTAGGACTGTCAACCGATTGCCACTAACATTCAACTCTTTTAGCTTGGTAAGATTGCGCAATTCTTTAGGCAAGAGTATCAAATCATTGTCTCTTACATTGAGCTTTAAAAATAAATAAAAAAAGTAAAGCGGCATTAGCTTACAATAAATTTTGCAAAAAAAATGAAAATCCAATTAGATGTTAATTTTGCATTAAACTTGTGTAATATAGCTCAAAAAGATTAACAAATGACAAATGTACAATTAATATATTGGCAGTTAAAATCAATTGAATAAGAACTTAAATTAAATAAAGAGTATTACAATCTGTAAATTTTTTAGTTTTCCAAAATCAGGTGGCAATAATTCAAAATCATTGTCTCCTAAGTACAATGCTCTCAGTGTAGCTAAAAAATTAAAATAAAGTAAAGGTACTTAGCATAAAAAAATTTGATGGCAAAGATTTTTCATTTAAATTGTTATAGGTCAAATCTAGAACTTCCAGGCATGCACTTGAACCAAACCCACGTGGAAGCTGACATATATTATTAAAACTAAATTTTAAAAATAATATAATTACGCTAAATTTAAAATTCGCAATTTTGGTAAAGAGGCAAAGGTTGTTGGAAGAGATTCAATGTTATTATTATAGCAATTCAAAACCTCAAGATTTTCAAGTTCCACTATTTCTGATGGAATTGCTAAAAACAATTATACATTAAAAAACATTAAATTTAAGAGGTCAGTTAAATACAAAATTAATAAAAATTAATCTTTTAGACCTACCATTTAATAAATAAATAAAAAACTCCTACCTTATTTATTCAAATTATATCCAAGATTGATAAGATAAAATATATTATAATTTAAATTAAACTATATTATTATAAAAATACACATACCTTCAATTTTATTGTGGGATAACGTTATACGAGTTAATTGTTTTAGATTAACTAAGATAATAATAATAATAATAATAAAAAATTACAAAGCCCATTATTTTCTGCAAGGCTAATTAAGCCTTTATCAATCACTTCCAAAAAGGGCAGATTTTTCTCTTCACACTCATCAATATATTTTTGAAGTTTAGTCATTTGAACATGTGTTGAAGCATGAGATACTACGTCTTATTAAATTGTGCATTAAAACATATTTTTGGCAAAATTTTAAAAAATTTTAAAATTAAAAACTGAAAATTTTTCTAAGTGCTAGAATTTCAAAAGAATTTGTTTGATATTAGCTAGTTTTATATAAAATTTGTTAAAAATTTAATAAAATTACTTAATACTCAGAGAAATTGCTCTAGGCTTATGAAAAAATTGTAGAAACAATTAGTTAAGAATTTTAATTTAACATAAATTTTTAATTTTTTTTTGACTTTTTATATTTTTGTAAAAATAATTCACTGAACGCGCCCCTTAGGCCGTGCAATAAGTTATTATTTTGGTAAAGGATTAGAGACATTCTGCTTTAAAAAATGGCGCGTCACCTAAATTACACTCAAAAAATAACAATTTCAGGGAAAAAAAAGTTGTTGACGGAATAAAATAATTTTCATGATGGACTTGTCATATATTTTTCGTTTTTTAATCTTGCATTCAGCTATTTTGCTACGTATATATTTAAAAATAACCATTATCTAATTCAATAGATTTTGGGATTTCGAGAACATAAAGATATAAAATTCAAGAATTTTTTTTTAGGGCGCGTTCAGACTCATTTCAAATTTTTGATAAATTTTTGAAAATTTTTAATATTTCGAATTTTTTAAAATTTTATTATTTTTTTTTTCAAAATTTTATAAAAACTTTTCTTTCAGAAAAACTATTTAAATGCTAATTACAAAAATTGGCGACCTTTTGTAAAAAAGCGTTCAATGTCAAAAGGCAAAAATTTTTAAATTTTTAAAAACTTTAAAATTTTTCAAAAAAATGAATTGAGTCTGAATGCGCCCTTATATAAAAATTACTTGTAACTTATATTTTATATCGCAAATATAAAAAATTTTTTATAAGATCTAGCTCTCACTTTAACATTTAGATAATACAAAGTATTTTGCATTCCAACCTACATAGGATAAGATACCGTTTTCAATAATAATATTATTTGAAGTTTGAAATTAACAGTTTAGCTAATTTTAGTTCAGTATAAATTTTTTTTGTTTTATAACATTTTTTTTAATTTTTATTGTATATAGCTGACTTACAAAGTTTAATTAAAAACTTGTTCCCTAAGATGTCATTGATTTCTGTAGTTAGCTCATAAGTCTTAAAAATTGGTTGCTTGTTTTTTAAATAATATTTATTTTATATAAACAAACTTTTTTTATAAGTTTGGAAAAAATAGATTTTATGTTCAAATAATGATGATCATTATTTAATTCTTCTAATTTTTCAATAATACCTTAAAAAATATACTACTCGAGGTGCTAACATTATAGAAAGTGATTAAAAGTAGAATTAAAAAAATATAGTAATGATTCAATATTCATCTGGCTTAAATATTTTTTTAACTTATAAAGTATAATTAATATATCTCAATGTTTGGCCAAAGCCAAAATGCTCGGATGGCAAAGTTTTTAGATAGTATTTTAGTCAATAATTATTTATAATAAATTCTCGGTCCGAGTGTTGAAATTTATTTGAGAAACGTAGTTGGAATCAAAATTTGGCTGAAATCCTGCCTTGAATTCAATCTAAATTAACCTTTAATTTTAGAATAATGCAATTTTTTAAAACCTGAGGATTTATAGACAAAATTCTCCTTGTTTTAGACATTTATATTACCTTTGTTTAGACGTCAATTTATTAAATTAACTATAATTACCTACAGGCACGACTCTAGACCCCTTTGGGGGGGGGGGGGGGGCATGCCCCCCCAAAAGTTTTTGATTGCCCCCCCAAAAATAATTGAATTTGCCCCCCCCCCCCCCCCAAAAAAAATACATAGTAATTTTATGTTTGCCCCCCCCAAAAAAAATTGAATTTGCCCCCCCAAAAATACTTTATTTCTTCCACATAATATTTATGGCAGAAACGAGATTATTATGAAAACATAAAAGAATTCATCCCCATGATGGCCTAATCTCATATATGTTTTTCGTTTTTCTTAGTATCTTCCGTCTTTGGCTCCTTAGATCTGTCTATAACAAAAAATGGCCTTTTGTGACCAAATTGACAGATCTAAATATACCCTATAAAGAAAAAATTTGAAAATCTTTTTTGCATATTAAAATCCCTTGTCACTTATATTTTTAATCACAAATAATGGAAAAAAATATTTATTAATATATCAAGCTCTTACATTGACATTTAGATAAAACAAAATATTTCGCGTCCAAACTTAAATACGACACGATATATTATCGGTTTTTAATGAAAATATTATTTGAAGTTTAAATTTAACAGTTTAACTATTGTAAATATGCAAAAATAAAATTTCAATTTATTTTTGTTTTTGAACCTTTTTGGTTTTTTAACCTTTTTTTCTAAATTTTCCAATGTTTGTAACTGACTAACTAAGTTTGATTAGGAAAAACGGTAAACGGATTTGATATTCCCTAAGATGGCAGGTTTGATCTCTCTAGTTAACTCATAACTCTCAAAAAATTGTTGACCTGTGTAATATAATTAGATTTGCTACGTCAAAAATATCTAAAAAATATTATCTTAAAAATATTTACTTTTTTTAAAAGTGTTTTTATTCATTAATACTTCTCATCCGCAAGAGAGATCAAACTAACACAGAAATATATAGAAAAATTTGATTTTACAAAAAGCTTTATATTTGTGAAAGCAATTCATAAATATGATGCCTAAGAAATTTTCTCACTTGTCATCAATCTTTTGTTAGAATATAATCTAGAACCAAAGAACCTGATCGCACAATGCTACGATGGGGCGAACGTAGCCCGGGGGAAACTGTGGTGTTCAAGTATTTCTAAGCAAAATAGCTGGACACCATGTCCCATATATTCCCTGCTTGAACCACCGATTGCATCTTGTTGTAAAAGATTTTCTTGAAATTTTAAGTGAGGGAAAATTTTTTTTTGATTTTTTCTTGCCTTCATAAATTTTTTCAACATGGTGCAATCAAGGAAGTTAGGGAATGCGTAACCAAACCCAGGCTGTGGCCCCATCGGTGGTGTCATTTTTTTTTTAAATTACAAAAAAATATTTAATATTCTTTTAAAAATAAAAAATAAAAAAACTTTTATATCTTCAGGTCACAGGGCCGAATCGGGGTTTTTTGACCATATTTATAATCATCTATTTATTTTTTTGTATTTAATTAAAAAATTATTTTATTTATTAAAAATAATTAAAGATCAATTTCAATGCAGAACGATTTATGTTTCTAAAACTTCTGATTTAATACACCATTATTTTAAACAATTAAGAAATAAAAATACATCTGAAGATTTATTCAAAAATAGTTTTGATATTAATATTTTTTTAAATGACAATAATTTTTTCTATGGATAAAAGAAAAACTAAACCTAAAGATTTTTCTGATTTTTATTTATTTTCTACTTATTTAAAAATATTTTAAATATTAATGATGAACTAAAAAGTATTTATTTTAATATTATTGATTTATATATTGATTCTTTTGGTAATAGATTATTTACCGATAATAGTTATTTAAAATCTTTAGATTCTCTTTATAAATTTGATTTACCTTTATTTTAGATATAAATAAATTAGAGCCTCTTTTAAAAATAAGTAATATTGATAAAATTTATTATCTAAAGAAATTGACGTAGCCAAAAATTTTTAATAAGTAACTTAATAATTACAAAGAATGTGTTACTAATGATTTTGTTAAATTTTTATATGATTACAAAGATGCGTTTTCTAATCTATTTAACAATTTTCCTATAAGTTTGTTAATTGGCTCTTCAACGTCGAGTTGTGAAGCCACATTTTCTTCTATAAGAAGGATGATAACTTCTAGCTGTTAAGTAGTGACCTGCGTAAAGGTGATTTGGTTCTTCTAGGACACGAAAAATCATATACTGGGGCGTTGAATTTTGATGAATTTTATAATTTAATCAAAACAACCTCTAGCATAAAATTGTTAGATTAATACAATAGACTGCTTATAATCAGCCAATTATTTACTATTTTAAGACATGGTTGCAATTTTTTTATGCGCATTTAACGTTTATGTTCATGTTTTATTTAATTTTTTACCCTAATATTAATTACTAGTTATATATAACCAGTGTTTTTTCATATATATTCTTCCAAATTAGCATACTTATACAATTTGTTTTCATGATAATCAATCTTATTTTACTATTCATTTTCTAAAATCCAAAGTTTTATGTAATTCATTTTTATCATTCATATATATCATATTTTTAATTTTCATGCGCATTGATACCAAATGATAATATTATACTTAAAATTAATTTCAAAATCTCATATCTTTTTAAGCAATTGAAATTAGTTAAATCAATTAATTTTAACTCACATATCCAAATTATAAACGCAATCATTTTTTTTATTTTAAGAATATAATAAATTACTATTAATTTGTTAAAAAATTTTGAACATGGATTCTATTGTTGTACATGTATATTTTTGCCGTGACCGAAGGCCACGGCCAATTTTGCCGCCTTGGCGGCAAAAAATTTTTTTCTGCCCCCCCACAAGTTTTTTTTGCCCCCCTAAAATGGAAAAGCTAGAATCGGGCCTGATTACCTACCTAATTTTATATTAAATTTAATATTTTAATTTATGCCCACTTTTTAAAAACGGAAGCGATCAAACAGTATAGGCCGTGTAATTAGAGACCGTTTTATTATGCCTCGGGCAATTACGAACAACCCTCTAGGGAAGTTAGTATCTCACCTAAAAGACCTAAGTACCTCGTTTTGACTTACCTGCCGAAGCGTGCAGGTAGACTAAAACCGGCCTACAATAATGAGCGGGTCTCTCTTTTTATTGATATCTTTTTAGTTGTTCTTCCAACGGTTACGGACAGTAAAACCTGGCGCTCTCTTAACCGTTGGTGTACCTTATACCGGAGAAACACCATGCACAAATTTTTTTTTCGGATCTTTGTAGTAGCTTTTCTGTCATCTCCTGCTTTAAACTCCAAATGAACGTAAGGATAGATCGACCACGTTTTCACGGTTTGTATTAGTAGTTAAAATTTAAATCTAGCCAGATTTCAAGCCAGATTTTGCCCTTTTGCTTTGAGCGAGATCTCTGTTAGCCCTAGGACATATGCGTCACTTTTTGACAGATGCGCCTAAGTGAAACTCCTACCTAACATTGCGAGATCCCCCATGCTCATCCTAATGAACTAGGAAAGCGACGTACGCGAAAGCACATTAAATTTAAACTAAATAATTTTTTATTAACTAAAAAGATGTTTATTTAAGATGAGTATTAAGCTTTAAAATAATAAGAATTAAAAATGTTTAATATAATTAATAATTAATATAAAGATAAAATATATAAATATATGATTTAAAAAGAGGTCATAAGGCCTTTTTTGTATATTAAAACTATCAAATTTCTAGGGTAGGGAAAAGAAACATGGTTAGAAAATAATTATGCATTTTATTTTTTAAATAGTTGACTATAAAATTAGCATAGAAAATTTTAAATAACTTAAGTGCCCGCTGATAATTTATTTAATATGCCGGTTGATATTGCCATTTTAAATTTTAATTCAATGTCGTTAAGAGTGTTATTGTGATTTTATAATTTACGGAAGTTGTTTTACTATGTTAAAAAATAAGGGGGCGGGGACCTAGAGATTAAACTCCGGAAATGGGGGCTGGCAGAAGTATTTGTTTAATTTTTTTTGCAACAAAACAGGATGTCAAAATAGATTTTTAATGGTCGGTATTTTTCATTGTCAATTTAAACGTCAAACTTAAAGTGTATTCATTTGTTTTCCTAAGGTAAATATTAGGACGCTTTTTAAATAGGGCATGCTTAGACTTAAAAATGGGTTAAGGTTCGGTTACCTTGCTTTTTTAAGGCAAATAGTTTAAAAAAACAAATTCATTTGTATGAAAAACAATTCTCAATTCAAATATTATTGTAGTGTCGAATGTCAACAAGGGCATGGGTGACCCATTTGAGTAACAATAGGCTCAAGAGACTTATAAAAGGCCTTCCAAGAAGTCCTAAATTATCATTATTTTTGAAATTCTCTGAAATCATTTTAAAATAAAATACTAATATGTTGAGATTTTTCGTTGTAATTGTCGCCCTCGTTCAAATCCAATCCATAACATGTATATTTTTAAAATTTTGACAACTAAGTTATTTACTTTTTCCTTGTAATGATTGAATTATTAATAACAGAAATATTTGCAAATATACATTAACACAATAATTTATAAAACTTTATTAGATTTATGAGTAAAAATCCCTGAAAATCTGTTTAAATGTAAAATTATTTTAAATGTTAAAAATAATTGTTTATATCTAAAACATAGTAATTTTCAGAGTTATAAATATTTTGATTATTTTGTATATACATGTTTTGAAAAATATCAGTCATAATAAAAACACTTTATTTTTTTTAAATTTTGTATAAGGCTGTTTTTTTGGCTAATATTAAAATTTATTTTCCGAATATTAGGTGCTAACATAGTTAAGGATATATCCATCTCTTACCGTCATCAAAATGGAACTCGATACCAAGCTTGCCTGTCCTTTTTGGCCCCGGAAAATAGACATGGCTCTGAATATTTTTACCGGATTTGGGATATCACGCCCCAAAAGCCGGCTGTAGTTGTCGCCGATAACAGGACCACCGCTTATAGAATGGTATACAAAAATTTGTGTCTTCAGGCAGAGTGCATTTTCAACCTAAGTTTTTTTTATTTAACAGGTGCTTTCGTCAAAGTATAGTTCTTTTACCAATTTGCAGTTATAAAAACATATAAATTTGTTTTAATATTTTTTTTACTTTTGAATTTGATTGCCAATCTTAAGTATGTACGCTACCTTTATTCAATTTAATTAAATATTTACTTCTTTAATTGTGACTTTTACTAGTTAACTTCACGACCGTAAGATTCCAAAAAATTCATTTGCTAATAAAGTTTTTAAGGCCGGTAAGTTGACTGCTTTAAAAATGAACAAGCCATTTAAAAGTGTTAAAATTTACCCTTCAACATAAATTACCCCGTTAGTATATCAGTTTTTTACAGAAAACGCCATTTGTTTAATATATAACACAGGTCAACAAAAATGTCAAAAAAAGGAGTTGAAAACATAAAAGCATACATCCCCATGATGGACTTATCTCATATATTTTCGTTTTTCGTAGTTTCTTTCGCCTGGCTCGTTTGATCCTTCTAAAAAATGGCCTTTTTTGACCAAATTGACATATTTTGCGACCTCGAAAATACCATAAAAAGAAAAAATTCAAGAATCTTTTTTTCCATTCAATAATAGCTTGTAACTTATATTTAACATCTCAAAGAATGAGAAATTTTTTTAGTAGATTAAAACTCTTACATCAATTTAGATAATACTAAATATTTCGGGTAAAGACATAAATACGACACAATATCTTATCGGTTTTAAATAAAAATATTATTTAAAGTTTAACTCTTACGATTTAGCTGTTGTAAATAAAAAAAAATCAATTTTTTTTTAATTTTTTGTTTAAATTTCAATGTTTATAGCTGACCTAATAGGTTTGATTAGAAAAAACTGTAAAGGGATTTGAAAATCCCTAAGATGGCAGGTTTGATTTGTTTAGTTAGCTCATAACTCTCAAAATTTGTGGAGAAGTGTAATAAAGTTGGGTGTTTATTTTTTTGATCTTAAAATCAGCATCTTTGCGTGCAATGTATAAAATATGGGCTCTACTGTTCATTTTAAGGTCGCGATTTGAAATAGTCTTATAATTTTTTGACCAAAACTTTATGAATATATAAAATTAATATTTTATTAAGGTTGATTATTGCAACCTCTATGCCACTCAACATGGCTCCTTCATTAACGGACTCGAGTATAACAAATTGTACTTTATTCGCATTTACGTTTTACGCGGCAAGGATGTCCCACTTTCTGAGTACTACTCTGAATACCGATTTTTCAAAGGTTTTTTAATACATAGCTATTTATGTTAAAATAATATTTATAAAGGCACGTGCAAAGTGAGTTTTTACTTTTGTAAAATTTTGAAAATTTTAAAAATTTAAAACAAAAATTTATTTCAGAAAAAGCATTTTTTGATTGTAAACTAAATTTGGCAATTTTTAAAAATTTGCGTTTAATTACAAAATAAAATATTTAAATTTCGAAAATTTCACGAAAATACAAACTCACTTTGCACGTGCCTTAAGGAAAAAATCCCTAAACGCTATCTGCGCCTACTTAAGTGGCTCTAATTTCAATATAAAAATATAAATAATTATTTGGCTAAATCTAATTTTTTTTTATATCTGTCGTGAATCCTACTATTTTATCTATTATTGTTATTTACGTTATATTTATTTTACATTTTAGTGGAAAACAACAAGATGTGCGTGTTCAGTAAGTCCAATTTATTAATATTTCACTTGTCATAACACAGGTCAACAATTTTTTGAGAGTTATGAGTTAACTACAGAGATCAAACCTGCCATCTTAGGGAATACAAATCCCTTTTCCGGTTTACCTAATCAAACTTAGTTAGTCAGTTATAAACATTGAAAATTTTAGAAAAAAAGGTTAAAAAACCAAAAAAGAATTAAAAACAAAAATAAATTGAAATTTTATTTTTGCATATCAATAGTTAATGTTAAATTCAAACTTCATATAATATTTTTATTAAAAACCGATAATATATCGTGTCGTATATAAGTTTGGACGCGAAATATTTTGTAATATCTAAACGCCGATGTAAAATTGATATATTAATAAAATTTTCCATTATTTGTGATTAAAAATATAAGTTACAAGGGTTTCTAAAGTGCAAAAAAAATTTTTAAATTTTTTCTTTTTAGGGTATATTTAGATCTGTCAATTTGGTCAAAAAAGGCCATTTTTCGTTATAGACAGATCTAAGAAGCCAAAGACGGAGAAACTAAGAAAAAAGAAAAACACATATGAGATTAGGCCATCATGGGGATGCATTCTTTTATGTTTTCATAATAATCATGTTTCTAACATAAATATTTGTCTAAAAGACTGTTTATTAGATAGATAATTTTAAATTGACCTATAAGCTTTGAGCATTACAAATTATAGCGACAAAAAACTTCTTAAACATTAATCATAAGGTCCACATTAGTTTGAAAAAAGGTACAAAGTCGACCGGGCTATGTGAGGAATTCAAGCTGTCCCAAGAGCTTCATTAAGAAGTTTATTTGGATGAAAAAATAGGACACCTCGAAAGATATTATCGTAGGAAATATTTTGAGCCCTATTAAAGGAAGTTACTTTAATGAAATATGTAAGATGTTTAATCGTTTTATACGCCACTAGAGTCGAAGGTATATAACTCAATACAAAAATTATACATTTTATTATTCGCCCCTAATTAGAAAAATATCCCTTTGGAATCGGTACTTACCGACTAAGTCAAAGCCGTGACTCCTACGCCATGACCATTTATAAGCCATGCTGTTCCTCCAACATTAAAAATTACATTATGCGGGTGTGCGACGAAGATCTGCATTGCCAACAAAAAGATGTGACAAAAGTAAATCTTATATGATAAAATTTAAAAAGAGAAAAGGTCAGGTGACCTTGAACGCTTGTCTAAACTATAATTAGACAAATTAGTTTGTATATGAACGGGGGACCGTCAACAAATCCCAAATCTGTCCATTTTTCTAAATGCCTAGGCCTAAAAACCTAAGTCACCGGTGCGTGTTATCTCATTTAACCCTGGAGGACACCGGCTGGTGCTCTGACCATAGATCTTTCCCAAAGTTTTTGGGGAAACTTCAAAATCATAAGGTTTAATTAGACGCACGGCAGGTCTATTCAGCGTAAAATAAAACCGTGTAAAATGACTTTTTACACGAGTTCATTTTACTCTAAATAAAGTTTTATACGAGTTCAATTTACACAGAATATTGGAAACCAAACAATATAGGGGTATTATGTAATTTTTAACGAGGATTTAAAATATGTTATTGATTTGCCTAACTTGTTAAATTTTGAAATTAAGGCGATTTTAAAAATTTTGACCGTCTTAACAAAAGAATGAATAATTTCAAAGTTATTGGTTTAATTCAGATAATCTAAAATTTTGATAGGAATTTAATTAGTGTGTTAATTTTAAAATTTTTGAAAGTCAAATGATCTTCAAACGCGCCCTCTAACAAAATATTTTTGCTTTTTTCCGTATCGTCAAAAAAGAAATGAGCTAAGTTGTCCAAGGTTATACGACCAGTTTTTTTTGTGTCAAGTTGGGATGAGCTCACACTTCTCGTCTATATTAAATTTAGCCAACTCTATTTTCTAATTTTATAGAAAATTTAAAATTATATTAATAATTCGACTCTCCAAAAATTTGTGGAAATTCAAAAAAGAGTGACTTTGCACAAAGTTGCTTTTTGATTGAGTGAGCTCACCAACTTAAGCCCAGAATTATACCTCTGGTACCAGTAACTGCATATTATCAATACTTTTAAAAATTTACAGAAATAATTGGTAGATCATATGTTTGTAGGCCTTTATATATTTCTTTTTGATATAGTGTTTGCAAAAACCTTAGAATCTTGTTTTTTGAACTACAAACGGGTCGATTAAAATTTGGCATTTTAATTAACCATTAGAATCTATTGCAAATTACCTTTTTGCTAAATATTATGTCTTACTTTAGAGCTTAAACACTACAACTGTCCCTATCCCGAAAAACTATTTTACTCCGGGCAAGGAGCATTCCATCGAACTTATTACGATGCACGAGGATTACGCAAACACCTTGACCGAGTACATGGATAGAAAATTTATTAATTATAATGGCGGCTTTTACCCACCAACAATAAGGCCAGAGTTCGAAATTACTGAGGAAATTTTGATATAAATAAAATGTCATTTTGTGTTACACAACCATTTTCTTAACTATTTCCGGTGCATTGGGATTATACTAAATAATATAAGCAGTCATTTAAGAAAATATATTATAGCATGAATTATATTTTCTTATCTTGCAAGCGATGTCCGTAATTTAAAAATTTTCAGATCAGTTTTGCCTATAGTGAATAAAGCTGGAGCCCCTTTATTGAAATTAGTTGCATGACAGCTGTTTTTAATTTAGACAAACCCGACCTTTAAAAAATGGCCCTCAGGCCCTTCATAAAAAATAAATGAATGATTAGAAATGTTTAATATTACCCTCTATCACATAACTATCATTAAAAAAATGATTTTCTCAATCTTCATAAAAACTAGCCCCGAATTCATTAAAAAAGTTACCTACATTTAGATACTTCTTAATATACACTGTTCGACAAATATATTTGTATTTACAAATTAATCAAATCTAGGCTATATTCCGATAATGGTTCAGTGTTAAAATTTTTTTAAGTGTGTTTAAAGTCAAGGCCAGATTCACCTGCTAAAACAGCCCCCTGCCTTAACTTACAAAAGTGGCGATCTGTCAGGTCGTAGCCCCATACTGAAAAATTCCATATTTTATTCTTCTATATCAAAAGGTATTAGGAAATATAACACAAAAAATTTTTACTTAAGGTATTTCAAGGTCGAAAGCAGTCAATAATTGTCATATTGCCATTTTTTGGCTTGGGCCATGTCCCTAATTTTTATGAGAAATTGGAATAAACATCAGAAATTTGACGATGATATAAATAATTTAATGCTGTGTCATTAGCTCTACTGTTAGTATTAATAATATAAACTGCCGTATAACCTGATTTAAAATATGGGACGAGTAAGAAGGCTGTGCCAATATAATCAATCAGGCATGGACTACCTTGATAAACATGACTCTTGTCTCATAATATTAAAAAAGGTCATTTTAAATATCTGTTTTATCCAACTGATTGTGTTTCTTAAAGCAGATGTTCGGTTAAAAGGCGCCCATAAACTATAACTTTCGCGTTTTGCGTTTTAAAATTTTGCGTTTCATACCTACTCCTAATACATTTGCAAATGCTTAAATGACACTGAACATTTTAACAGAACTTAGCTTTTTATTCATTCTGAAAATTTTGCGATAACAATGTGCATAGCTATAAAATTGGCGTTAACAACAAAAAATTTTTGAAATTTTCTGTCTTGACCACAAGTAACATAAACCGAGCTTACAAAGATCTTTGGATAATTGCATAGGTTGCAATCTATGACAAATAGATAAAGAGATACAAGCTACCTAAGCTAAAATAATAAGAACATTAAGTTCTAGAAGGAGCAGTCGAGATATCATTTCATAATTTTCTTCAACTTTCCATGAAATATAAAGTTTGCGCCTTTCTAAAAAATAACTAAAAATTTTACCAATGTTTTTTAATATCTATCTTATTTAGTAGGGCTATTAATTACTTCAACACAATTTTGTATTTCTTTATTTTATTTTTAATTTGATATCTCAATCCTATTCTGAAGCTCATTATGTCCTTTTCAATTTCTGAGGAGCCTTCTGCATCAACTATTTCGAATACTGGGGTCTTACATATGAACCCCAATCTGTTAGGTAATCCAATAGGTAAGCACGAAAAGATATAAATATATTCTAAAATCAATATATTAATGTTATTAATAACATTTAATGACGGTAGATTATTAAATACCTTAAACTCATGTTCAAACAAAATAAAACAATGTTAATACATAATTAAATGTAAAACATATTTAGTTGACTTGGGTAGCCCAGTCATTAACGACGCAACGCCTAAATCTACAACAATTTTTCGAATGTCACGTACAAATGATTTGGAATCTCCTAACGATCTCAATCCGCAATTGAGTAATAGGAAAAGCAGCTGTTATGGCCAAGATAATCCACAATCCGGCCCTACTAATGCAAAATTTTTGGTTGGTGAGAAGGAGCGGTTGATATCTCAACTCGACATAACATGTTAAAATTAATAATATTCATTCATTCTTTGACACACGTTTGAGACGATTATTTCGGCGGTCATTTTAAAATATTTTTGTAGAGACTCGAAAAGTGAAAAAAACAATTTTTTGGAAAATTTTTTAAAAATAAAAAATTGTGGTTAGGCAAATTTTTAAAACATTTTTAAATGTAATTTTTATAGGCCGGTATTTCAGGGCTCTGCGATGCCATAGATTAAACCCAGTCGAGTTAATTCTATTAGTTAATGTACATTTAAAGCTAGTATTGGTTCGTAGGCCAATTTCACTTTTTTATATACTTAAATAACAGCTGATTGAGATAGCTCAGTCGCAAATATCCCTGTCCTACACGCAGTAGGCTTTAGTTCGAATCCGTGCACAGGAGACATTTTTCTTTGAAAAATACACATGTGCAACCACTTTGAAATTGCTGAGTGGCCTGCCTATGCGGTAGGCCTTAAACGATATGGCTAAAATAAGAATCTAGGTTAGAAACCTAGGTCGCAGGCGTGAGAGCATCTTACTATTTAACTCGTCGGGGGTAAAACAAGTCGAAGCCCTAATCGGGTATGGCCCCCTATTAAGGAAATATCCCAATTGTTAATGATAAAAGTTGAGTGATGAGTAGAGATATGAATAACGCAAATAAAAATCTAGAAATATGCTGGGTTTAGCCTATAAATAGAATAAATTAAAATTACAACATGCTTGCTGGGTTCGTTAAAACGGAACATGCGTGAAACCTTCTATGGACTTGTGGTAAAAAAGCAAAGAGAAACAAACAATAGTATAAATAGCTAGCATTTTAATTGCAGTTGTTACATTATTTTACAAAGGTGCCAAAATTGTGAGGCTAGAAGTTCTTTCCAAGACATGAATATTCGAAAGGTGTGTTTAAATAAAAGATTTACTTTTGTTTTTATAGCTGAAAACTGTTTGAGTTATCAAATGAATCCATTGGTAAGCCCATCTTCTTGCAGCGCCTTCGCCCCATTTTCTTACTATCAATCGAAATCAGGTATGGCCAACGACGGGAGCTCAATGATATCTCATACACCTGGCATTGAACATCACGGTGAGAATGTGAGAAAAACGAATTCGGACTATTATATGCCGCAAATGACGAGAAGAGGTAAATATATTGCTTTTATCAATAGTTTTGTTAAATATTTGCTTCACTTTTAGAGCTCTGTTAAATTTTAACATCGAAAAATTTATGGTTCTACATTTAAATCTATCTAAGGCATATAACGGCTCCGTTCATAAAAGTAACCCAAACAGCTCAATTACGCCAAAGAAATTTGAGCATTGCAACTAAATTTTTGGTAAAATTCTGTGTTTGCTTAGGGGCATCGATATGCCACGAACCAGCCCACTATGTTATTTAAGGATTTTCCTGATTAAACTCAAACATAAATTGCGATATTTACACTTTGTTAGGGCATGCCGATTACATACATAAACGATTGAGAAAAACTTTTGGGTCAATGTGGCTCACTTATTCTACCTTAGTGTGATTACTCTAGGTCTTTTTTAAAAAAAAATATGGGTTGTTGATCAAATTAGTAACTCTTAGGAAGGATTTATGCCTTAAGATAAAAAATATTTCATGTTTAATTATGCTAAAGATCCTAATTAATCTAATTTTCCAAAAATAAACTCATCAACACAAGTTTTAAAACATTCAGCGTAAACATTATTCATATTAAGAAAATAGCATACTTTGTTTTCTAAATTGACTATAATTATACTAAAGGCAATCTTCCCCCGCCGCCCCGTTACGTAACGCCCGCAATTGAGCCCTCGAAGGTTATTCATCTACGCAACGTGGCTGATCTAGTGACGGAATCTGACTTGATATACCTGGCCCTTCCTTTTGGTCAATTGTGCAACGTGTTACTTTTAAGAGGTTTACAATAGCTTAAAATAATAGAAAATATTAAAACGGGATTTGATTCCCATTAAAAAACATTTTTTTGAGTGAGGAGCATAAAAATTGTGCAATGACATTCATAACTCCCAAAGCAGTAGAGTTAAGCGTCTCTCAGATTGAATTGACGCCGCAATTTCCGGAATTTTACAGTATGCAGGCTTTGCAACCCTGACAAAAATATAAAAATACGTTAGAATAGCAAAAATAAAATTTTTGCTTGGTATATAAGGTAGCTTATTCATTTCTCTGTTTTGCTCAATATTGATTTCTACTCTTTACAAATAATTTATCAAATTATTTAGCTGCAAAAAAATTTTCAAAATGACCTTGAGGAAGAAAAATTATTCACTTCAAAATTTTTATCAAAATATTTGGACAATTTATAGGTAAGAAGCAAGCCCTAGTCGAGATGGAAAGCGTAGAATGTGCATCCCTTATGATTAATCATCTAACTTCGTTTGACATAAATCTAAAGGGCCGGAAGGTTAGCGCCCAATTTTCGACACATAAACAGATTCGACCATCGTTAGCTAACCCGGCTGAACTTTCATACCCGTTACATCCTGCAAGTACGGTTGTTGTTAAGGGACGAAATTTTATTTATTTAAATTATTTTTTTATTAAAAATTAAAAATAAATTTATTTAAAAAACCTTTTAAAAAAATTTTTTAAAAAAATTTTTAAAATTTTAAAATTTAAAAAATAAAAATTACTCTTGTTGAGTGCCCAATCTACATGTTTTAAATATATATTCCAATTATCAGCAATAATTATAATCGATGCTTATATTCAAAATTTTTGGGATTTAGAGGGTGGAACAACGTTTTTACAACAATTTCAGTTTTTTAACCCAAAACTTATGATTATTGATAAAATTGTCTTTTGACCACGAATAAAATATTTTATGCGGCAGATGTTTGTGTTAGCACTTACGTCCTACCATTCCGGTAAATTTGTCACTTAGTAAAGTTATTGATACTTTGCATTCCCAAAAGGTAGAGTCACTCTACCCATAAAGTTTTTGACTTTATTGTTTCAAAACAAACCAACTAAATTCGCTCGTAATTTGTGCCAAGCCTGCGACATAGATAATATATGACCTCTAGAAAGTCTGTCAATAGTTTGGTGTAAACATAGAAACTGCATTAACATGGCATTGAATAAAACCAGTCCTTATGTATAGAAAATGGGAATACTTATATTGGACAACTTAATAAGCTACTAAATATTTCAAATTTAAATTTTATAATCTTAGATCACAATCATCATTTACCATACACAAATGGCAACAACTTTGAAGCCAGGTGTCAGGGCCCTTCTCCTTATCTCGACAACTATAACAATAATAATCATATTTTTAAAAACGGCACCATTTATACGCAACCGGAAGTTGACCCGTCAAAATTTGTCAATTGCAGTGACAACGCCCAAAATGATGTGTTTAACACATATCCGTTGGAACAATTTTACGGAGGCGATAATGTTAACTATGTCAACAACAATTGGCCGGACCGGCAGATAATGGGAGAGGATAGCGTTCGCCCATACAGTTTTAACATGTACAAAGATGGGGCGGCCGAAATGAAAAAGATTCAACATCCGTCCTATAACACAGGTAACTACAGTAACAACTATTACAAAAAATATATATTTTAGTTTTAAGTTGGTGAGCTCACTCATTTTTACCGTATAAAACACACTAATCTTTTTTGATCGTAAATTAACATAGTTCTAGCTGGTGTACACATGGTCATTTAAAACCTTCAAAGAGATTGCTTGTCACTTATGTTAAACGTCCTAACTAGTTTTCAAAAGCCCATAAGACTTAGGTTTGTCTAATGGACGCGTCAAAAATGTTTGTTAAGTTCCAAAAATATAGATTATCAAATATAAAATCAAAAGCGCAAGATTTTGAGATTTAATTAAAAGACATTTATTTCGACACAAGCTGTTGGACAGGAGCTTTGAGAAACCTGCAGAAATTTTATGATAAAATTGGTATAATTGGCAAATTATTTAGTTAGGGTCCAAATAATTGGGTGCTTGAAGACTAGGATACATTAAAAGCATTTAAACTAATAATATTCCTTAATAATTTTCTCTTAGCGGTGTCGCAACTTTACCTGATAATTTAGATTTCACTACTTAATACATCTAAAATTACTTCGAGGCTTTTTTAACTAATAATTTTTCCATATATCTTATGTCCGTTTCCAGTACCTGCTGACCGGATAGATACGACTTTTTTCCTAAACCCATTATAGTTCGAGATAAAATTACGTGTACACCTTTTTTATTTATCAAAATCCGAGTCAGGCAGGCCAAAAAATTTATATCAGATTTCAAGGTGGGCTAGACCTAATTTTGGTTCGTGGAAATCACAATACCACATATGTACCAATTTTTATGTTTATTGGACAAGCGTGCACTATATCCAACCTTTAATGAAAAATTTTATTATTTTTATAAAAACATAAAAGAATTTGTCTCCATAATGGCCTTGTCTCATATATATATTTTGTTTTTCTTAGTTTCTTTCGGCCTTGTCTCCCTACATCCGTCCATAACGAAAAAATGGCCTTTTTGACCAAATTGACAGATAGGAAATACCCTAAAAAAAATTTAAGAATCTTTTTTCATATAAAATTCTCTTGTAACTTATATTTATCGTCGTAAATAATGAGAAATAAAATATTTTACATCAGCATTTAGATAATAAAAGTATATTTCACGTTCAAACGGATATACCACGATAGCGTAATCTATCGCTTCTTAATAAAAGTTTTAATAGAAGTTTGAATTTAATAGTTGAGCTGTTGTAAATATGCAAAAAAAAATTCAATTTATTTTTGTTTTTGAATTTTTTGTTTATTTGGCTTTTTTTTCTAAAAACTCATAACGTTTACGAGCTGATCAACCTAGTCTGATTAGAAAAACGGTAAACGGATTAAAAAACTCTAACATGGCAGGTTTGATATCCGTAGTTAGCTCATAACTCTCAAAAATTTGTTGACCTGTGTTATATTAGGAACTTTTAAAGACGGAGGATGCTCAACAGAAATGGGATCCGGAAGGCCCATTAAACACGTGCCTATTGATAGTACACATCTTTTAAAGTTTATAAAATTGGAAAAATTGATCGAACCTCAACAAGGCTGGCTCGCCACAGCCTTTTTAAAAGTACAAATGTGCAAACACGATAGCCACTTATATGGTAAACCTTTTGCCACATAATTATTAAAATTTCCCTACATTGTGCCTATATGGTTGCTCCTCTGATTAACCAGATACCATATAGGCATCGTTGAGGGTTTTGCTTTAAAAGCTAGGCTCTGACTTTGGGCATTTAATCCTGCCTTGGTAGGCCGCTCACAATTTAAAACTGAATATATTTGAGTTCTTGTAATTTCCACCCAGGCCCGGTGCATCTATAATGGCATTTTAAGCAATGCTTGAGCACGCCTGGCAGATGTAAACGGCAAAATTTTACAGCAAAATATATATAGAAAAAATTTTGTTTTAGATGCCTAAAATCGGTTTTCTTAGGGGCGCCAGACCGGTCATATTTCCGCGGGCCTAAATTTGACTCCATCCGTAGTCAAATTTACTATGTTTGACCTGACCCTAAAATTTTTGTTTATAAGCCTGACCCACCCGCCCTGTAGATAAACAAATAGTTTTAAAACTAAAAAAAAATAATGTGACTTTGAAGGTTAAAGACAAATAGGTCAAAACATAAATACTTCGTGAAAAAAAAGAAAAATTTATTATGAAAGCGTGTTAAATTCAAGAAAAAAAAGTATATAACCCGATTAATTTTTCAAGGCTCTAATAGGCTAGGCTGCAACACACGCGTACAACAAAATTCAAATGTATATTTTTGTTTCATAGTAATTTGTGAGTAGAGTTCAAACCGACTATTATAATGCCATCCGACCCGCCCGATATTTTTTTATAATTTAGACCTGAAATTTGGGTTTTAACTTTAGGCTTGGCCCATATTTTTTTATACGGCCCAAAAATTTTATATTATAAGCTAAAAGTTTTTTTTAATTATTTACAAAATACAGAGTGTAGAAGTAAAACCGTTCATTGGGTAGTGATAAGCTTACATTTTTGGTCCTATTAATACTAGCTGAAGAAAAATTAGGTAAAATGATTTAAAAAATTAGCCCGACATCTTTGTTTCTAATTCAGGCTCGGCCCGTTTAAATTTAGGCCCGATCCGTGGGTCCGACTTTGAACTCTATTTACAAGGCGAACCATGTAAATTTGTACCTCCAAAGTTATTTGAAAATTAACATATTTCTAATAATCAAGGTATAAAGCCTAATTCCATCAATCAACGGTACACCAATCAAATCCAAAAGGACGAAAAATGTAATTCGCTTGAGCCTACGAGTTGCGAGGAAAATTCCAATTACCCGGTGAGTCCTGAAACACTCAAAAATATATTCAGTGAATATGGCTACGTAAGCAGCATAGTGAATTATTACTTCGACCCGGCACACAATCAAATAAAAGACACTGGAAGTAATCAATATTTAGCAGATCAAAAAAAGTCTTTCAATCAACTAAAAAGTTGCGAACCAAATACACTCCAAACGACTAGTTTGCTTAAAAATCCTACGGAGGACCCCCTTTCTAACAAGGAGTCGTACAAAGATGATAAAAATATTTATGAATCTGATGAGGCGTGTGAAAGAAACCGTTTCAGCGCAGAAATAAAGAAAAAGGCTTTAGAATCGGATCAAATTTTGTCTTCCCATGAAGACCACACTGATCTAACGCATGTCTTCAAACATGACTCGGCAGCTAGCGGGGATAAGAACGCCCAAGGTTGCATTAATTCATTTAAGATTGAAACTTTAACCGCTCATTCATCGAATTATAGCCCTGGAGGAGAAAAATTAAGCGCACTTGCAAGGCAAACGGTCAAAATAGATCCGACCAAAAAACCCTTATCGCCTCCGGCAAAAATCTCATACAGGTCCGGATCACTTAAAATCTAGAAACGACGTGAATGCCGTGCCTTTTAGTTTCAGAGCTTTTGAAGATGGCGGTGACAATCCCAATGGACCTCATTTTAGCTACGCCGTGGTACATTACACGGCAGGAAGTCCAGATCCATCTCTTTGCACTCTTTGCCTAGATCGATTGAGGTCGCTCGTAGCCGAATGGGCACTGAGAGCTCAAACTGAACTTAACGACTGTCCGGTCTATAATGGGTACGCCAAACTTCGCGTTCAAATTTTGGATGCGAACGTAGAAGATGAAACGACGAAGACAAGCACGAATTGCCAAGATGATACCAAGACCAATAGAAGGGAAGGTCTCAGGCCCGATAATGTTGCCAATATAAAAGACTCCGAAACCAGCCTATTGGTTACCTTGGGTTTTTATATTAAAAAGATAGCTATATTCGGAGTATTATTAATATTAAGTTGTAGTTTGGGCTAATAAATTATTAAAATGTTCAACTTGATCCTTTATAGGTGTTGATTTAAGTGGTAAGGAAAATTTAAATCCTTTAACCACTCCTAATTAAGTTATTAATCAGAAAAAATACAAAAAATACGTTAGAGTTTTATTAAATAAGTTGAAAAGTAATAATTAATATTCTTATGAATATCCAGATTTAATTTGCCATATAAGTCGATGTAGGCCAGAGAGTCTTATTCTTTGTGATTTTATGATAGGCTAATTACGAAAATGACTCAAAGGCCACCTCCAAACTAAAATTGGAAAATACTGATTCTAGTATGAATGATCGAAAACTTACATGTGGCATGACATACGAAATTCACAAATTTATGAATGATCAAACAGTCGGAGGTCTGCATTGTCCACTCATTTACGAAAGGCATACAAAATTAGAAAATCAGCTAACGGAGATCTCCACTTCTTTGATTGGGCTGTCAAAAAAACACCCGGTAAATTTATGTTTTTTTTTTTTCGAAAAAAAAACAAAAAATACATTTTGCGAACGTCTCCATAATCAAAAAACATATTTTTTTTAGATATGGTCAACTGTTGGTGGTGGATTAGCCGACGATAGTCATAACTTAAACCGGTTAGAGACTCAAGAGCAGACAAAAAACTTCGCCAAAATTCCTGAAATTTTAGCACATCCCAACAAGGCCATTAATCTCATAAGTGCCCCTGATAATAACTTATACGAAACTGGCTGTACACATTTAGACCAAGCATTCTCAAATGCCAAGCTCTTCAAGCCAGTTTTACCACAAAACCAAAACTTAAACCGTTACAATGAACGGAATTTCAATTCTAGTGATTATAACTTTTTTCCAAAATTTGTTCATGACAAACAAGGCATTTACTTACCGCCGAGGTACCGAGAAAAATACGAGACTGGCTTAAATTTTGCAGATTACGGTATAACAGAGAGTGAGCTTCGTCTAAGCCTATTGTCCCGAGCCCTTAGCAATAACAATAGTCCGAGCAAATCCAGCAAATCGAATGCCATTGAGACCTATTCAACCACTTCGCTTAATATCCCATACACTCAGCAATGCTTTGATGATCACACTAAGACAATGACAAACCATGGTCTAACCACTAAAGATGAAGACTCTAAGATTGCGGCAAATGGGTTAGAAATTTTTAAAGAACTAATGATGCAACAATCAAAAGGTGATAGGCTAAAAAGCGATACAAATACGTTCAAAATCCCAAGTGAGAGTCCACCATCAGAATCAGCGAAAAAGCCGGTAACGGAAAGGCAAGACCTAAATAACAAGCTTTTTATATCTAACGGAAATATCGTGCCACGAAAGAATTCGAATAAGAAATCAAGTAACGGGACTACTACGTCGGACGAAGATATGACTAACGTCAAAATTGTATGCAACAATACTCAGCTAGGAGTCACTCAAGCCGCCTTGCTTGCAAGTAATGTATTAGAATATTGAAACGTTCCAATATTTAGAAAAACATGATTTAGGATTCACGTATTTAACCCTTGGGGTTTTGTAAACTACACAAAAATTATAGTTAATTGGGTAGCACGCGAAAAAAAATACATATTTTTAATTTTTGGAGTCTCGAGGTCTCAAAAATAAAGTTAGCAGGCTTATAAGTGATTGATCCGACCCGAAATATTTAAAAATGGGAGGGATGGTAGCTCTTATCTAGTTGGTCACTAGATGCTTATTACGTAAAGCTCTGTTTTAAAGGTACAAAGACCAAATCACCTAGTGCCGATAACCCGTTAATTGCTATACCGACTAAGGACGACCCGAAACTTAATTCTTTACCTCTTGAAAAATTATCGCGTGATTTGCAAACAACACCAAAAAAGATAGTGGAATGGGAAAGAGTGGCTGATGTCGCTGGTAAAACCAAAGATAGCTGTCGCCATCTAATTCATGATGCACAGCAGGATATATTAGTTAAAAGCCCTCAAGCGACAGAGGAATACGCGAATATTGCCCACCCGAAAAGTATGCTATGTTTTATTAAAAATGCTTTAATTTATTACCCCGCCGGAAAATTTGTATGCCATAATTTTTACTTATTAGATCTCAAGCTTCTCGGACCCCCGCCAGATATTGACAGATATGAGTTAAGCAAAAATTTCAAGTCCTTCAATCATCAACAACCGTCCACCTATACAAATCACATCATCCAGTCTAACCTGCCAAAATTTAACAGTGCTAGGGAAGAAACACACAATGACTACGACAACTATGGAGCTAGAAACTCTTATGGATTCACTGATTTGCACCAAGGTAGGGCAACAGACGGGTTAAATTTAGCCTCTCCCTACCATCCTAAACTTCCTGGTCAAACAAATAATAAAATCCCCGTATGGATGGATGAATATCAACATCAAGGGTGGAGTAAACCAACTTATTATGACTGCGGAAACAAAATATCACCCATCGTATATTACGATAATCAGCCATGCAATAATGGATACCCAGGTCTTTGGGAAAATTGCAACAATGCTCAGTTTATGTGCCAGCACAATAGGTTAGCACAAGAATATATCCAGAAAATACCTGAAAGGCACCTATCAAATTATAGAGGTACAGTTTTCTTAGAAACTTATTTAAAAGCCATAACACAGGTCTACAATAATATATAATGATAAAAGAAAATTATGACATTTGGGAGCAAATAATTAATATGATGACCTTACTTCATATACATTTTTTCTGTTTAAATTTTTAATAGGCTAATATCTTCGATTAAATCAAAAAAAGTGCTGAATTTTGCTATAGTGACAGACTTTGCGACCTCGAGTATACATAAAAGGAAAAAAAAACAACTTTTTTATATATTTCACCTGTAACATTTATTTTTTATCTCAATTATTCAACAAAATTTTTTAGTATTTTAAGCAATTAACATTTAGGTTATACAGAATATCTGGCACCCAACAAAATATTTTTTCGGATTTTATATATAAATATCATTTGATGGTTGAATTTAACAGTTCAGTTGTTTTAAATAATTTTTTTCAATAGTTATTTTTTGAATATTTTTTGTTTTTTTAAATTTTCATGTTTATAGCTGGCTTATAAAGTTTGATCACAAAAAACGGTGAAAAGATTTAAAATTCCTTAAAATGGCAATTTTGAGTTAGCTCATAACTCTCAAAAATTTGTTGAAATGTGTAATATGATGATCACTTTTTGCATTTTCATTAGTTTGTACACATGATTTATGATTTATTTAATATTGGGTTATTACCATTAAAAATTGTTCTGATTATTTTTCAGGTAATAAATTGTAATTAGGCATAATGTGGCCTGTGGCCTATAAGACAAATGCTTTTAGGCACTTAACCACATATTTTCCAATATTTTAGCTTAATTCCTTAAAAATTGACTGGCGCCCTACCTTAAGTAAGGACGGGGCCTCAGCATGACCTAGGGTCCGCCGCCCCTTTTTCTGAAATTACCACACACTTAAGGGGTGGTCTTAATATGCATCAAAATCAAGTAGAAAAAATTAAATTCAGCTTTTTTTTAGGGGCACATCAGTTTGGAAATTACGAAACCAATGCAAATAAAAATAATACCAACTATGCCTGCAATGGAAATTCTTATGGTGGCGCAAATAGTAATTACAATAACGGAAGTACGCCCGTTTTACTCGTTAGCAATCTCCCGCCCCAGTTATCGTGCGACCCTGACCGGCTATTTAACCTCTTTGGCGCTTACGGCGACGTCCAGCGCATCAAAATCCTATTTAATAGGCGCGACGCGGCGCTCGTTCAAATGAAAACGGGATCGATGGCACAAATTGCGCTCCGGTATTTGGATAAGGTCCTTTATGTTACATTTATTTATTGAAAATAATAATTGACCGACCTTATAGGGTGTAAATTCTTTATCATTTGAGTTCGCCGCTGTAAGGTATATATAGGATCGCGCTTAGAGGCAACTTTTTAAATTCCTTCAAAGAAACTATAAGTGCCTTTTACAGGCAGCCAGAATATTCAGAACCGGCTTGCTGAGATTATGCCTAGTAGACCCCCTCTCCCTTCTCCTCAATTGATGTTTTAATTAAAGTAATAATGACACGTTTCAAATGTTTATTTGCTTTTTCCAACATGATTAAAAATTGTATCGAAAAAATTTGCAGTTGTTTGGTATAAATCTATAGTTTTATAATTGCGATTAATTTTTAAAACTTTGTCAATGCTAAAAAAACATAATGCGTGTTTAATTACAATCTTTATATTGTTAGGTAACAGTTTTTGGTAACATGATTCGAATTACGCCCTCAATTTTCGTCCAGATCGAGGCTCCTTTGCCTGTAACAGCTCCAAAGCAATCTAAGACCACTAGGGAAAATCAGCAGTCAACCGAACAACGTGGAATGCTAACGCTTGAAAAGAGTAAGGAGAGATGCGGCAAAAATATGAATGAAAGATCTCCAAATTATTTCGAGATGGGTGATTTTTGCGGTCCTAGGCCCGAGTTTGCGCAGCAGGGTAAGAAATTTGATGTTTATAATGCTCTTAGGCAAATTAAATTGAATTGAGATGTTTATTTGAAATAAATTCTCCTTAGTAATAAATTATATAAGGAGAAATTATAAACATAATAATTTTTTATGGAATTTCTTGTTTAGTTTTTTGCAAAAAAAAATAAAATTTTTATTTTAGGTAACATTCAAAAAAAAATTTATTATTTTTATCAAATTTTGTTCGCTGATTTAACCCGTATTTAACTAACATAAGAAAACTAATTTTTATTTTTTCGCGAAAAATGAAAGTTTATTTTGAACGTGCCCTAATAAATATGGGATGAAAAAAATGTTATGTCGTATATTTTTGGCAAAATATTTTTAATTTAAGCGGTAAAGAGGTAAAATACTGCCAACATATTTTATGTTCAAATCTAAAGGTCACTACTATAAATTTTGGTACCTAGGTTATTTTTTATATGCTTCGAAAAATAAAAAATAAAATGAGAATAAAACTTATTCAAAATATAACTTTGTACGCATTAGATTTATTCAAATTAGGCCTCGGAAAAAACGACCAACCCTTAAAGGAGATTTGGCTTTACTATTGAAAAAGCTGGTAAAAAGGGCCTGTTTAGGGAGCCCCTTTTTTAGTAATAAAAGGCTTTATATCTAAAGGGCTTGGGCTTTTTAGTAATAGTTATGAATTATTTTCCAACTTCAGAATAAGGATGAAAAAACTAAAAAACTTTTAGTTTCCCCGTTTTTCAGGGGCTTTTTTTGTTAAAATATAAAATTACTATAAGCTTTTTTCCTCTCTTTTGGCTGCCCCAAAAAAAAGCCGAATTTTTCCCCTTTTGGTCCACACTTATTTTAGAATTAATTCAAACAATATCTTTATCTATTTCTCATAGCTCTGCTTTGGCCTTATTTAAATTCAATTTGAGAATTAATTAATTTTTACATATTGCATTTATCAGAATTAATTTTGCAAAATAAAAATATAATTTTTGATAATTAATTTGCCTATATTAAAAACATATTTAATAAAATTGATATTAAGAAGATTAATTTTGCACATAGAGTTATACTAATTTATAATAACACAGATCAATATGTATTTGGGATATATGAGCTAACTTTAGAGACTAGACCTGCCATCTCAGAAATTTTAAAACCCGTAAATTTGTAAAAATATTAAAAATTTTTAAAAACTAGTGTAAAAAAATGATTCAAAAACAAAAATATGTTGAAAAAAAAATTATTTTTTTTATATTAAACAGATATGTTAAATTTTAAATATTTTAATTTTGAACCAATAAAATATCGTGTCTTTTATGTCCTATTTAAGTTGGAGTAAATATAAGTATAACCTAAATATTGTTGTAAGAGCTTGATATATTTAAACATTTACCTTCTCATTTTTTGAAATGAAGAAGTTCCAGCTAATTTTTTTTTTAATTATTTTTTTTCAGGTATGAGGTTGTAATCATTCAAATTCTCTTCCGGTATTCTCGAGGGCGTAATATCAGTCAATATGGCTAAATTTATCCTTTTTTGTTATTTTATTATTAAATAGCTAAACAATTTTGGAAAACGGAAATATATATGAAACAAGGCCACCATAGAGACAATTTTCCTGAAGTTTCATAACTACATAGATCTCTCATTGATTTTTGTTGACCATTAGTTGAGATATTTAACGTACCATATAAACAAAAACAAAATTCATGTAAACTACTTTATTAACAACACAAATTTAGCGTTGGAAATTAAGCCGGATGACATGAATGTGAGTGAAATGAACCCGAAGGAATGTTCGAGCGATTTTTTGAAGCAATTAAATCATGAAAGGCAACTTGAAAACTTCAATATTCCTCAGACAAGTGTTAGTTTCTCTAAGCTCTCGCCACGAGAATTACGAGAATTTAAAGAATCATTATTGCATGCATTGGGTAGTGGCAGAAATCGTCAACATAAGTTACAGTAAATATATCCTTACTTTCAGCCTATGTAACTTTAAACTGATTGTCGGAATTTATAAAATAACAATCATGATGCTTTTCTTAGATGCTTTTTCAAATTCATATAATTCGACAAAGTTTGAGGGCATGCTCCCAAACACCTTTGGGGTTTTTTTTAATTAAATTTTTTTGTTTTTTTGAATTACAAAAGAATGCCTTTAATTCTAATAATTTGTTTTTTATTGGCATGTTACATGACTCAAGATATTCTTAAACAAAAATTAAGCAAAAAATATGTATGTCAAAATAGAATTGTGCAAGTTCATACTCATTAATTTTTTTGAAAAATTGTAAAAACTTTAAAAATTTACATCGTAGATTTAATATTTAATTAAACCCGGTGCAATTGCTCTAGGTACATTGGATCTTATTAAATTCATATTTAAATTCATATAAAAATAGATGATAATCATGTCATGACTCCTTAATTAGATATAAAGCTTGATATTTTTTTAATTTAATTGATGTTTTTTTTAAATTGTAGAATTTAAAAAAGATAAATAAATCCTGGAATTAAAAATTTCTTAAAAAGGAGAAATTTTAATTAACTGTCTTCTAAGACTGGTCTTACAATTCATGATTACTAATTGACCGTTTTTTAAATTATTCCTAGTGAAACACATTTATTTAAATATTTGAAATCCATATAAAATATAAGCACCACTGAATTGGACCAGAATATCAAAACACCCTATCGTATACAACAAGCGAATGTTTATTCCGATGCATATCATAAAGAGACGATAACAAATTTTGCTGTACATCCACGAGGTAATAACCAGATGGATTTGCCTGAAGTGAAGGATAAAAATTATGGTGGGAACCAACGCCTTACCAAAGACTATACCGATAGTCCATACCATAGATTCAGAAACGTTGGCTCTAAAAACTATAGGTAACTTGATAGAATATAATATCTTTATTATAGGTCCTTTTTCCAAAATTTTCCGAAAATTTAGTATAGAAACACATGAATCATGTGATATTAAGGCGGCGTCATTGATAAAACAGTTGATGATTTAAATTTTACTATAAAAACAAACATTTACAAAATACGACCATAGTTTGGTTTATTATTTGGGAAATCATTGGCAAATTCGAGACCAATGGGCAACAAAATGCCTTTGGGAACAATTATAATTTTAACACTCCTTGGTCGAAGTGTAATCAATGGGAATTCTAAAGGAATTTTGTTATATTACAGAGCAAATTTTATCCATATGTTTTATTTATCAAGTAAGGTCACAAAAATTTGATAAATAAAAAATATTGAAGATATTCGTGCGTAGGTTCCTATGGACTCTAGAGTACCACTCGCAGGTTAAGTCAAAATAACACATTATTTTTTAAACACAAAAAATAAATTCACATGATCTATGGTTTTTAATGTGTTTTATATCTCAGCGTCATGTAAATTCGCTTTGATGTCAAAAGATGTAAAAAAAGCAAGATTTTTTTAATTAGGCTTTAAACAAGGGCGCGAGTCTATACATTTTCTCTTAAAAATTCAAAAAAAATATTTTTTCAAAATTTGTTTCAAACTTTTGCAGTAAATAGAATTTTAATGCTACACTGTACAACATTTTAGAACTAATTAATTAATATTGTTGTTTTTAGATTTTCTTTCAATGGCAAAGATTTCGAAATATTAATCCTCAAAAAATACCCATTTTTTTCTTGACTTATTATACAGACCTTTGTTAGAGTTGTATTTTAAATAAGGATGTAGAATTGTACAGAAAAACTCTACTTAACATCCCTATAATATGAAATAATAATAATTAATTATATCGAACAAAAAAATACAAACTTCCATTAATTTTAATTGTGCTTCTATGTCGGTTTCGCGAATGTAGTTCAAGCATATATCCCTCTTCTGTTTAAAACAATCTACAAAAAAATATATAAATTTAAAAATGAAGGGAGAGTGGGAAACTTGTATAAACCAGATCAAAAACACAGACTAACTGGCGTGCTTAATTATTAAATATTGTTATTTATTATTATTTAGTCTTTATTACCATTTTAAATAACAGGCGTAATTAAAAAAGCTTCATAACATTTTACATTTTTATATAATTATTTACGGTTATACATTGTTAAAGGAATGGACATTTTTTAATTTTTGTGGTGTAATTTTTCATAATTCTTGCATCTGGGGAAAAAATACCAATAGATTTACTACAAGAAACTTTATACCTGGGCAATTTTTAAAAATTTTTAGAAATAAGGTGGTCGATTTTTATTGTGCAGTGTTATTAGTATTTGCGACGTTTTGTAAAAATGCGTTTTATATACGTTTTGACGCATAGAAATATATACCCAGCATCAAACACGCTTCACCTATCCAATATTCCTGAAGGGGCCATCGATCGAGATATTTTGGATCTGTTTGTTAAAGCTGGATTTGCCATTCAATGCTTTAGGTTTAATTGTTTGTTTAACGTTTGAGAGTTTTATAACCAACCGGTGACGAAAACCTACTAGGAGCAATCTGATGAGCTCATTGTCAATATATAATCTTAATTTTTTCTTTTTCATAAAATTTAAACTAAATCATATCATTTATTTATATGTGGTATTTATTTTATTAATAGGGGCTGAATATTCTGATTTTCTTGGTGTTAAAATTTTTTTTAGCGTAACAAAGCATTTGAGCGGCCTTGTAACTCAAAAATGCTATTTTTTTTGCAATAATATAGGATTACATAATTCCGGCCCAAAATTTTATTATTTATTTTTAATCTCCGAAGGTCATGGCCCAATATAGTAGTATTTTTATAATTATTGGCAGGCTACGGTATATAATTTTTGATAAAAAATGTTAATCAATATAGTTATTTTAACCACATAAAATGAACAATATATATAGAATAAATCGTGCATTTGCTCTTAATTTGCTATGCATAGCGCAGTCCACGTTTAAAGTGAGTGACTTTTTGTTTTGTAAAGATAAAATTTTATTCAAGAAGAGTATTGTATGTGCTTAAGGATGCTTAATTTCAAATGAGTATAAACACACATAAAACGACATTTTGCATTATTGTCTCAGCGCCATTGATAGCATGCGTTAAACGCGTTTTTTTAGATAGGTAACATAGTTTAAAATTCTATAAAACAAGCCATATATAAGACATAAGACATGCGTGGTTTAAAACTAAAGCGTTTATTTACAAAACAAAAATAAAGTTTATTTTGAATATGGCCTAATCATGGCTTTAACATTTACAGATTTATCCCTAGCACGGAGACCAAGAAAATGGCACTCATTCATTTGCCGAGTCGGGAGGAAGGCATTGAAGCGCTTGTCCTGCTACATAATGCCTACCTGGGAGACAAACATACCCTTAAAATTTCTTTTGCCAGACCACGATTTGCGAATAATCTACCTCAACCATATGATAACGCAATTTAACAAATAATGAAAAAAAAAATATTAATTTAACACTAAATTTTATAAGCAAAAAGAATATTATTTGATATATAAGGGCACGTTCAGAGTTCATTCATTTTTTTGTAAATTTTTAAAACTCAAAATTTTTTTCTTGACATAAAACGGATTCCTAAAAAAAATTGTGAATTTTAATTATTAGCATTATAAATACTTTTTCTAAAAAAGATTAAAAAAAATAAAAATTTAGAATTTGTCGTAAAAATAAATGAACTCTGAACGCGCCCTAATTAAATAAAAATTATTATTTAGAGAAATAACAGTTCAAATCTAAAATATTTTAATGTTTTTTTAACAGTTTTGTATAGTTTTTCTTTTATATTTTACATTATTATAAATATTAATTATTACACTTTTATTATTATTGTTATTATTTTTTGTTATTTTATAACTTGGATTTGTATGCGCCCAAAACCAATATTTCGCTGGCAAATTTTTGGATAAATTGCACTGCGTCTTTAAAACGACTTTTATTATATTTTTGTTTCATTTTACGCATAAAAAAGTTGCATTTGGGGAGGAGAGTCTTCCCACCTTCCGCCACTTATAATAGTGGTGTAATATTTATCCAAATTATATGTGCTCTTCGTACAATAATAACTCGCCGGCGAAATGTTTGTTTTGAACGCTTACATAACCATTTTATCTGATTTTAGTTTGATTTTGCAAATGATTTATACAATTCCTACTTAGTGACTCTTATTTTTTAGCAATATGAATTGTGAAATAAAAATAAACATGTTATTTCTCATACATATTTAGTTCTTGTTGTAATATAATTAACTAGATATTAAGCGTTGTTAAGATTAAAAATATATATTAAATAGGCCAATGTTCAAATATCCCAAGTAAAAAAATGGTTAAAAAATTAATTTTTACACAAATTATATAATTCAGGTATTAACATCCATAAGCAATTTTTTTAAGAAGTTGTACAAATTATTTTTTTTGCCGGATTATTGTACAAAAGAACACAACTGCGAGCGTCGGTGTATAAATTTCTCAATTTCTAATTTATGGAATAGGACATAATTTCTCTACATACGATATTTTATCTAAGATTATAAACATTGACAGCACAGAAAAAGTCAGAGTAAGAAAATACAAGTTGGCCCTTTTTAAATGGCAAACAAATACCTATTGAAACGTAATAAAAGTTATATTCCTAGGCCAAATTTTAATATACTGAATGAATAGTTAATATTTGTGTTTATTCATCTGGCAAACATGGTCTATTGAGATTTTTGGGTCGACTGCCTATAATAATAATGCCTACTCTATAGCCCGCGTCCGGTGTCGAAAATATAACTAGCACACGAGCAAACAAAAACTGATATTCGAGATGAAGGCTTTTTCGAGAGCCCTAACTGTTAAATAAAATTGTTTTTACAGGTTTTGTGGCATAGAGTAAATAGTTTGGGTTATTGTTACGTGACTTAATTCTAAATTTATTTGTAATCGATAGTGACAATGACCTAAAAAGTAGATTTCTAGTTGAGTAAACGTTGATTCTCTTATAAATGACTTAACTCAAGGCAAAATGTCATCTCATAACTGAAACACACCCACATGGGTTTGAAACAAATGTAATGTAAATATTATTGTAACTAGTTCTCGAGTTTGTTTAATCATCTAGATGTCATATAGCATAGACCCAATTTTAAATTAACAGTAACAATTTAAATTTACAGGTTAAGACACAGGTATAAAACTTTGCCATTCAGTTTATGTATTCGCACAATTAGGAATTTTTTTACATCTTTCTTTTTTTCTTTCTGTTAAAATAAATAAAGTATGCTGGGATTCGTAGTAGCCATTTGTATTGGTTTAGCTCACTTCCATTCGATTGCATGTAATATAATTAGAATTCATTATAATCACCGAGCTTTAGAAACTTTGGTTTAGAAGTATAAAGTTTATAAAGTATCAAAAAATGGTTGCCTAACATAATGGGCTCGTTTTTTCTTAGATGAGGAAAATGCGAATTTTATTTTGATTTAAAAATTAAACTAGTTGACCATTGTACTTTTATTGTCTATCATGCGTTTTTGCTCAACTTTCCTTGCTGTGTTTTTAAATAAGTTTTAAAATTAGGGGTAAAAAGATGCTAAATGTCTTTCTTGATGTGGTTATGTTCTTCAATAGGTCAAATTTTACATGCTAACCTAAAATAATTCATGCATATTTTAGGCGCTAACATTGTAAATCACCTGGCGCTTACCCATCGACATGCGGGTGGAAATCAATACCAAGCGTGCCTGTCGTTTTTAGCTCCGACCAACAAGCACGGTTCCAAATACTTTTACAGGATCTGGGAAATTACACAGCGGAAACCGGCGCATGTTGTAGCTGAAAATAACACGATCGCTTACAATCGAGTAATATTGCATAACTGATATGACAGTATTAGAACTTAAGTTTTGACGGCGGGTCTGTAAATCTAGAGCTAATGAATGATTGAATGCCTATTTATACTTCTACATTTATCACAACAATTGTCACTGAGAGTTCCTCTCAAACATTTTTTTGGTTGAATTTAAGAGCAACCTGCAGGTAAGACCAACCTTTAAAGTTGTGCAAGAGATTTTGATACGCCAAACAAGAATATTGTTGCTATGTTCTTAGAATGTACGATTGGTGCTCCTTATATGTAATATTTGAGTACTAACCAAACCTCAGCGTTGCTCGACTTTGGTACAATATGGAACCGAGGCAGCGTTTTGTATTTTAAACCATATTTTTAGGTAGTTCATTACAATGCCGTTCGACACAGCTCAAACATCAACGGACTGGAATATGGAAAACTATACTTCATTCGTGTATTCGTTTTACGTGGGGAAGGTGTGCCACTTTCGGAATACTACTCGGAATACAAATTCTTTCAAGGTAAATAATTTTTTTCATCTTTTCAATATTTTTTTTTACAAACTTAGATCACTCTAAAGCTATTCAAATAGGAAAATTTAAAATTTTTATTTTTGGATAGAGCACGTTACAGAAGTTACAATACTTAAGGAGCTCTTGTGTTTTTTTTGGCGTTAAACTATTGTGAACTCACGACGCCTCTCATTTTATCTAAATTTTTTGCCAGTTTTATTTACTAATTTAAAAAATTATAAAGTAATTCGTTTTTTTTAACTCCTTTGGAAAGTTTCACTTAATTCCACTTAAAATTCTTAGTCCCCAGCTAAATTGAAATAAGGTATTTTTATTCTCAGAATGAGAAAGCTCACCACTTTGAGCTATAAAAAAAGCAACTCCTGGTACCTTAATATCGATATATTATTTCATTTAATCGTCAGAGACGTCGAAAAATATGCCGTAATCATGACACTACTTTATACCTGTTTTTATATATTTTATTTTTTAGTCATAAACGGTCGGATGTGCATCTATGGTAAAATTTCAATTTTAATAAGTCATTGTAAGCTATTGTCTACTCAAGAGAAAATTTTACTTGTGAGAATTTATACCAATTGGACCTGGCCCTTCATTAATAAATTAAATTACAACATAAAAAACGAGATTGAAAATTTAAATTTTAATTTATTCAATGTACTCACTAAAATATAAAATGTTATATAGAATAACAAATAAATAAGAAATTAAAGATCGGTAGCAAGTGGTTACCTTCTTCAGTATATAAAATAATAATTTCATATGAATTTCATACATACGTTACAATTAATTTTATAACCTAATTTTGTTATTAAGTTTCTTAAGTCAATGTATACGAATTATTTATCTTTTATCAGCTTTATATCCGGGAGGTGTTGGGTTCTATCAACTTCTCCAAACCGGTGACTCCTACGCCATGAGAATTTTTAAGCCCTGCTGCTCGGGAAACATAAAACAATACATTATGCGGGTTTGTGACGAAGATTTGCATTGTCAGCAAAAGGATGTCACCAAGGTAGTTTATATAATTTTGAGTATATCGGCATAAATGTCACAAAACAAGGTGTAACACCTAATATTAATTGCAATTTGTGTACCTTTATCAAATTTGGTAGTCGTTTTTTGATCCAAACCATCGTTATTACATTTTGAAAGGGCAAAAATTGAATTTTGTAGTTAAAAGTGTAATTATAATAAAATTATATTTAAATGCTACAAATTGAATTTATAATATGATAAAATCGCTAAAAATTGGAAAAAACGTATTAAGTTGACCAATTAATTATTTTTAAATATAAGTTTAGCTTTAACGTTTTTAGAATATAACCCAATCAAAAAAAATTCAAGCAAATTTCAAATATGTTTCGTAGGTTTGACCAAAGTATATTAGTTGTCGACATACTGGAAAAAAAACGGTTTGAAAAGACACAGGTGTATGTATCTTATCGTACGAGTCATCATTATCACAGGTTAAAATTCGTCAATATGTGCTTTTATTATATCCTAAACGTTTATAAAACGGATAATATTTAACCATAGGTTTCGCCTTAACATTTCCTGTCGTTTTTTGTAAATGATTAGGGCATGTCAAAACTCTGGAATCGGGAAGAAGTCCATCCGGAGTTTTTTTTTGAATTTGCTTGTATATACATTTAATAATATAATCAGCTGCTCTTTCAATTTACAACTTTCATATGTGTTTGGACTACAAAATTACAAATTCCAATATTTCCAAAAGGCTAAAGTTAATTAGCAAATTCCAAGAAAATAAAACTCCGGAACTCCGGAGTTTATTGACTTTTTTCTGATTCCGGAGTTTTGACATGCCCTATAAAAAATTTGTCACGGAATTGCATCTTCCATAATTTAATTTATAGTTTATTTCGGCTAAAAAGCCTAGGATATAAATCTGAATCTTATTGGGCCAAAAGAGTAAATTACTCATTTAATGTGTTAAACACATAAAAAAAGACAAATGATTTGGAATTATTCGGACATTTGGCATAAGGTAAATTAAAAAAAACGCTAAAATACATAAAATTACTTACGAACCCTGTATATGGAACGGCATACCTATCGAAGGTAATCTTTTTAATCCAAAAAAGAATATTTAAATACAAGGACAATGTATAGCCCAGTCAGGTCAGTTCAGATATTTGTAAAAAGTAGTGTACCAGGTTCAATTATTTTGATATATATATATGGTGTCTATATAAACTACTGACTTAGCTGTTTAGTGCAAATTTTGTTGGTAAAATGATATCAAAATATTATAATTTTATATTCATCTCCGCTAGAATCAAAATGAAACCATTGTGCAAATCCCTCAAAACTTTTTCACACCTCGTAAAGAACATTCGATCGAATTAATCACTTTGTATAACGATTATCCCAACACCTTAACCGAATATATGGATAGGAAGTTTATTCAATACCAACAACTAATAACATGGCCCAAAGCTCAAAAATAAAATGGAATACTAACAATAAGAATGGACAATAATTACGAAAAAGATTATTAATTGTTAGAAATTTCTTTTAGGTTTAAATCATGCTTGAAACAATGAAATAGCAAGTTATTTATTTTATATATTTATTTTAAACAAATTGATAAACATTTAAAATTTGATTTAACTATTATATGTTGTTTAATGTAAGGTTTAACTATTAACTCTATGTGCTCGATAAAATTTTTATTTGATATTGATATAGCACAGTTTATTTTTGGCGAACTTGCCCTTCCCTGCAAAATATGAATAGATATATAACAGCTTTTTAATTGAATAATTTGGCGATGGGTTTTAAATTTTTTGTTGAGACTAAATATAATTTAGCAATGCATAGGTACGCAGCTTCTGAATCTTAATGTTTGCTTAGGGTCTAAAAACTACAGATCGAAGCAGCATTTTTGATTCTAAGCTCGTCTTCTAAGTTAATTCGTTTTGACCTACCTGTTGTCCGTGTATATCAGATGTCATATTATTGAAATAGAAAAAACAGCTTAAATAGTTTTATAGTGGTTTTACAATTTAGGACAGTAACTTAATATTTGAGGCGATAAGGATTGAATTTTAATTGCTATCATGAATTGTTAAAATTTTAAATTCTTAGTTCATAAACATATATTACAAAAACCCGCTGCCATTGTGATGCTTCCGATGGATATGGTCCATTTGATACTAAAATTTATTCTCAAGCGCCATTCATTTATTATTTCGAAGTAGCTGAACTATGGAATATGCCTACCGCGAGAGAGCCTATGCATGTTTGTTTTAACAGATCTCACTTTTTTCGGACGGATATTTATTATATATTTAAATTGACTAATATAAAGCTATGATGTATATTTGAGGGATGTGCGGATAAAAACTGATTTATTTATTTTGTTTAAACAAATCTATAAAACCATAATAATTAAACCCAAATGTTTTCTTTTGTCAAAAAAAATTATTTGTTTTCGTGCTCACCACGGGGAGGTACCTATCGCAATTGCATTGAAATCTTGTTTTTGAGCCCGATTTTTTGTTAATTAATTTAAGCAAATACACGATTCAGGTCCCGATAAAGATTATTATTATATATCAGCTTGTAAAAATAACTGGTTTACACCTAATTGAAATAGAAAATCAAAAGGTAAAGTTTAATATGTTTTCTTTTAGAAATTATACGCCAATTGCTGAAACAAGAAAAGGTGAACTATAAAGATTAAAAGAGCAAATATTAATTTTAAAGTTATGTAAGGAGATAAAAAATGTGACAATTATAACAAATAAGTGCATAATTTAAAATTTTATTCTTTTTTGTATATTTTTTTTATAAATATAAGTTTTCTTTATAATACAGATAGGATTTTTAAGAAACTGCATGACATATATGATCAAATAACAACTTTTCTCTTTTTTTATAATTTTTTTACATTCTTTATTTTTCTAAATTTTTAGTTTTATCTCTATTTTTGTTTTATATTTTTTCTTTACTGTAATTTTATGATATATTAAATAATATTTTATAAATATAATTATATATTAGAAATAGACATCTTGTAGTTTATCTTGAAGGATTCTAGTCTCTTAATTTTTAAAAAAAATATTTGATTTTAATAAATTATAATAATAAACATATGATATAAAAACAATGCTCGTCTAATGTAATCTTGAAAAGAAATAACTAAGATCTAAAAGTGGCAAACAGAGACCAAACCTGCCGGAGAAATTTTCAAATCCGTTTACCTATTTTTCTAATCAAACTTTGTAAGTCAGCTATAAAAATTAAATATTTTTAAAAAAATGTTCAAAATAAATAAAGATTTTAAAATTGAATGTATTCACAATTTAAACTGTTAAAGACTTTAAATAATATTTTCATTATGATAATATATTGTAGGTGGGTATGCCAATATTCTATTATCTAAATGTTGAGGTAAGAGCTTAATATACATATAAATGTTAATATTAAAAAAAATATTAAGTTTTCTCTTTTAGATATTTTCAAGGTTGCAAAATCTGTAAATTTAGTATGGCATATCGATTTGAACTTAGCAAAATAGACAGGCGAAATACACTTTGGAAGAAAAAGAAAAAAATATATAGGATAAAGCCATCATGGGGATCATTTTAATTCAGTCTTTTTTTATGTATTGATATTTTTAAACCTGTGTTATATGGATGTAAGGCTTTAAAAGAAAACAATAAACATTAGATGTCTTGTTGTTGTTGTTTTTAACCCATGCGCTTAAAAAAGGATGAGGGAGGTTCTGATTGAGCGATGGAGGCGGCTAAGATATGGTTTGTCCATAGATCCAGGGGATTTATGGAGGTCCTACGTGAGGGGCACGATAGCTAATGTAGAAGATTGTCAGTCGCTTCTTTGCAGTCATTGCACTTGTGTTACAATTTATAGATTCCATGTGAATATTTGAGGTATCGATGGTAGAGAAGTATACATTTCAATTCATTACATTTATGAAGGGTATAAAAGTCTAAATAAAATTTGATTGTTTACGTTAATATGAGTAAAATTAAAACAACAATCGACGTCACTGGCCACAAAATCAAGCGTAGCAAGCTCTAAAAATAAAATTTTAAAGCATAGCAATCATTGTTTAACGATTGTTTAAAGCGTAAACTCAGTGCTGGGAAAACAAAGAGCCAAAAAACTTTGGTTCATTTTTTCCCTCAAAACATAAAAAAGAAAGGGAGCTACAAATAAAGGGCCAAAATAAGAATGTAAAAAAAGCCCTTACCAAGAAAAGTAGCAAAAAAAACCCACAAAAAAACACTCTTAAAAAGAGCCCCAAAAAGCCCATTATTTGTTTTCTTTATAATAATTTAGAAAAATTTTGATTTTTTCTCTAATAATGATGGGTGAGTTATTTTTTTTAAAGCTCTTAGGAGTTTTTTTTTTGAAAAAATGGGGCTTTTTTAAACATGCCCCCTTTTTTTAAGCAAAAAAGGGGCTTTTTTGCCATGCCTACAAGTTTGTGGGCATTTGGAGAAAAAACTCAATGTTACGAAAAAGCCCATTTATTTTTTTCCCCAGCGTAAACTAATGTTTTTCATTAATTTGCCTGTCATGAACAATAAAATTAGTAAATATGTTAAAAGTGGCACTTTCTATATATCTCGATTCAACAACTAAAACATATCAAAAGTATATTATTTTACAAAAGTTAATTAACATTTTAAATTTTTAACAAAAGCACCATATTTTGCTTAATTTATTTAGGCAAAATAATTGTAAAATTTAATAAGTTAAATATTTTATATTTGATTAATCAATAAATTATACCTAAGCATAAGTACAACCTATAAACGAAATCATGATTTTATGTTTTACATCCAAATTCTTTTATCTGTACCCATGGGAGGAGGTAATAATGCAAAAAAGACTTTTTGCGACTTCACGATTCAAAAACTAATAAATTTAACATTTTAATTATAATAATGTTTATAGTCTATTTAAATAAGATTGGTAATAACATTAATAAAAAATTACGTCCAAGCGTTTAAATATAGTATTCTCTATCGGCCTCTACATGAAATTAGTATAAAAGCACACGAAAATGGTTAATTTAAAGCAATTTGCATAATTGCCTCGGCGCTAATTAAATATTTGTTTGATTGAGTTAAATCCCATTGTTTAAAATTGTACGAAAATACTAAATCAATTATAAGATAAGGAAAAAGACTTTATTATTTTGTTTAGTTGACGTCGTAACTATATCATTACGGGCATATTATTATGATATAATTTAACGTGGACACAAAAAAATTGTCTGGTTGAAATTTGCAAAGGCCGGGTAGTAGTATAAATCCTTCAAATTTTGTCAGTAATTTTTCATATTTTGCAAAGGCCGCCAAGATTTTAATAAATTAACAAAAAAAATTAATTATACCGTCCGATGCTGGAAACATTTTATAATTACATATATTATTTAAGCCTTAGTCAGTAAAACTTACTTACCCACCGAAGTTTAATTATGATACTTTCCCCTTCGGGTAATTATGCAACTTTTTAGTTTTTTGCGTATGCGCAAAAGGTTCATAATTAAATTAATTATTTTGCTCTTGAATCGTTAAAATGAGACAATAAAATAAATTGAAAAATTTAGATTACGCATAAATAGAAAAGGGAATTTTGCAAGTAAGAAAACGTCAGTTAGTTAATTATAATTTATAATGTCGTAAATGTCATTTTTGGGCACATGCATCGTGTGCCCTTTGTTCGTATGCTATAAATGTGATTAAAAATATACACTTCAATGTTTTTTTTATTAAATACAAATTATGAATTTACTTCTTAAATATATAGAGTCAACCGATACATTGCTTAAAACTAACCGACGCTATCCAAAATTACCCTACAAAATTTTGTTTATATTTTTTTATCTAACACACTAATTTTGCAACACACCAATTTTGCAAAATTTGTCTCATATATTTTATAAACTCAAATGAGACTAAAAATCTAAGAGTTGTTGCATAAATTGACTTCTGGTTTACGAGATATGGACTCTTGACTTTTGGGTATCATAATTACTCCGTTCTCCCGGATTTAAAAAACCCTAAAATAGCAGGTTAGATCTCTGTAGTTACCTCATGACTCTCAAAAATTTGTTGTGTCTTATATTCATATTTATATTTTATAACTATTTAATTTCTTTTGTACAAATTTTTGTAAGTATATCGAAACCCCCATGCACCGACAATTAAAGTATATAGAAACATAAAGGCATCAAAAATTTTTGACAATACTTTAAGCTTAGTATCTTAAAACGTTTGGAAAGTGGCCACCATTGTAATTGATAAATTTTCGGTACATGTATTCGCTCAAAACGTTTTTGTAATCTTTGTGTATTGTGATAAGTTCAATTGAATGTTCCTTGCCGGGAGTAAAATAGTTTTCCGGAATTACAACTTCTTTGGTATTCTATAGTAGGAAATGCAGAAATAATCTTAATTTAGGGCACGTAAAATTTTTTTTAAAAATATCAAAGAGAATAAAAGTTTTGTTTTCGTTTGAAATTTATTAAATTAATTTTAATTAAGTTTATAAAATAGATTAAATTTCTTTTAGTTTCCGAGTCTGCAGGTGGCAAAAAGTGTCTATGCATTTTTATTTTTTCTTAAAATTGATGGCTTAATATAAAAATGTGTTAAATAAAATTAGAAAAAAAAATGTATCAAAAATAGGTCGTTAAACCGATCTAATCGTTCATTGTATTTGTAAACTTGTTATTTTTACAAAACATGACAATTATTTTGTCAAATTTTACCTTTGTTTTTTTTTGGCATAAAGTATTAAAAGTTTTATAACTTAAACACCTAAAAACACGAAATAGCAAAATTAAAGTCGACTGATACTGGTATTATCTAAGTATTAGGCACGGACAATGATAATTGATTAAAAAAACCTTTATAGAGTGAATGTATGCCATAAATTAGACTTACTTCCGGAACATCTGTTTGCTGGCAATCTAAATCTTCGCTGCACACCCGCATAATGAAGTATTCAATGTTGCAGTTATAATGTGGTCCAATGAACAAGGAGTAGGATTCCTCCTTTTTACCTAATGTGAACTCACCTATTCCCAGTGGATAATTATCTAAAAACACATAAATGTCAATGTTATAATAATGAATTTGCAAATTTAACTTTGGATCGGTGACCTTAATAAAATTCTAGATAATTGAATTTGTAATTAAACATTTAGGTATTGACCGGCACTCCGTAAATATTTTTTAGAGGCAACAGTGTTTAAATTGTTTATTTTTGGCTATTTTAAAAATAAGTGCCTAAAAAACAGACATTAGGGGATTCTAAAGACCATTTCCTTTATTTGATGTGCCTGTAGTTTTAAAGGTGGGGTCAATAATTACCCTGCGCGCACGAAATAATTGCTTTACTACACAGGCAACGATTAATTTCTATATGCTTTCATAATTTTGTTCTAGTAAATGTATATCTGTATCCTGCTAAATTTTAACGTTTGCCGTTATAAGTTTGCTATTGCTTGAAATATTTTTTGAGCTTATATTATTTGTTGAATTATTGTTTTATTAATCACGCTGACAAATTGCAATTCCACAATGGAAATGATCTACGAATTTAGTGGACAATTGAGTTTGAATAAAAAGGCCCTTTTAAAAATTATACCCAAAATTAATCAAAATTTAATGTATAGATAAAGTATGACGAAAAATGTTTAATTTGTGGGATATTGCAATATAGTTGTACTTACCAAACACGTACATATAGTTGTTTCCCACTTAAAATATAAAATATAATAATTCTATGTTAAATAAATTAACGGAAGTAAATAATGTTAATTCAAACAAACAATTGGCGTTTTAAATTTTGCAAAATAAAGCAATTTAAAGCTATTAATTTTAGATTCATAAATTTAAAGTTAAGCGAAAAATTTATTAGAGATCATGTATAAAACCTTTGAAAAATCGGTATTCCGAGTAATATTCAGAAAGGGAGATATTATTGCCACGCAAAACAAATATGCGAATAAAATACAATTCGCCATTTTCAAGTCCGTCAATGAAGGAACCATGTCTAGTGGCACCAAGGTTGCAGTATTTCACCTAAAAAAGTTTGTATAGTCAATATGTATGACTTGTATAGCCTGAAACCCCCGATACTGATTTTAAAATTTTTTTATTAAATCTTAAAGTTTGAAGTTAAACATCAAAAAAATTTACGATATGGTAGGGATCGGCACAAAACAAAAACTGGCGTTTTTTTTTGTTTTGAATTTGTCAAGGTTGTTTTTATTTTTGCAGTTTTTTTGGCAACCCTGTTATTGTTGTTGGTTTTTTGTTAACTTTTTTCTTATTTATGTTTTTGTATGCATCATTTCATGCAGATCTTTGGCAGTATAGTATCTTTTTTATATTTTAAATTTTTGGGCACCAAAGAAAATGGAAATAGCTTTACAACAAAGCAAGGCTTTATTCTGAAAGAGTTTACCTTAATGAAGCAAAAATCTCTAAAAAAATAGCTGCTAGTTATATATAATAGCAATACCATATTATTACGTAAAAAGTTTATTTTTGTTTTATACTTTTTTTATAGCTATAGTTCTGTTTTCCGCAGCTACTAAAGCCGGCTTTTTGCTTGTGATTTTCCAAATTCGGTAAAAATATTCAGAGCCATGTATATTATTCGGTGCCAAAAAGATCAAACGTGCTTTGTAGTGGGTTTTATTGATCTGGCGATAAGACATGGATATATCCTTGACTATGTCTGCGCCTACAAAAATACATGGATATTTACTGTGGCAAAAAATAGTATTGTTAACCTTATGTGACTAAAACAATTACAAATAATTTCCGGAAAAAATGACAAGTCCTTAATTTAAACAGCAATTTACATTTTAATAACCAAGTAGGCCACATTCAAAGTCATAGTTTAAAATAACAAAAATATGGTTTTGTTTTTATTTTATCAAACATTATAAAA
>CM060243.1:10386075-10441556 GCA_030555515.1 Acutogordius australiensis | reverse complement strand
ATTATGCATCAGAACTAAACGTTATATAATTAGTAAAAATTATGTTCTTATACCCCTTAGTTTAAAAAGTGCATTATATCAAATTAAATAAAAACAACTATGAACGCATGTGTCTCTTTGCATTTTGATAAAAAATAACATTTTAAATGCTAATAAGAATACAATATTACGCTAATTCAGAATCGCAAAAAACAAATCAAATTGACCAATTAGTCTATATAAACTTAATTTATTGCTTACTTAATCTTAGCCTAATTTAATTTATTCTAAACTATTTAAACCCTAAATCAACAAGGACCCTAACCCAAATAAATAATTTCCAAGTACTTTAATTAATTTTTTCCTTTATATTGTTAACAATTAATTATATCAAAAAAAGTATTTTATGTCCTTTAAATTTGGCAACTTTCCAAAATAAATGCGTTCAATTTTTAAACATAATTTTTTTTAAATTTTAAACAATAAAATAGAGATTATTTAAATTTATATTTCTATATATTTAGCAGCGCTGAGCTGAAAGAAATAGTATTTTTTATTTATGGGGTCACGTTTACATTTTCTATTTTAAAATGATATTTTTTTATGGTTAAGGGCACGTGCAAAGTGAGTTTTTATTTTCGTAAAATTTTAAAAATTCTGAAAATTTTAAAAATTTATTTTTTTCAAAAATTTTTCAAATTTTTTATTTCAGAAAAAACATTTTATGTGCATATATTAAATTTGGCAACTTTTTAAAAATTTGCGTTACAATATATTTTTTTTTTAAATTTTGAAAATTTTACGAAAATAAAAACTCACTTTGCACGTGTCCTAAACGGTTATCAGATAACGAAATTTAATTATAATCCAATTTATTTACAAATCAATTAAATTTGGTGTTAGGTATATTCTTTTTCTCACAAGTTAAAAAGTCAAAAATTACCTTAAAAAGCGGGTCGTTTTGAAAAATAAATTTAAATAAATGCAAAAATTAGGGGTTTTAAAGTTTGTACAATCGATATTACCTAATAAGGATTGGAATTGAACGAATCCGACAAGGATGGCAACGAATCCCAACATTTTTATGGATAGAAAAAATTGATATTTTTTAAAATTGAAAAAAAATAATTTTCAAATTTTTTGTACGGTTCATATAAGCACCCCTCACCGGATGTTGTTCAATCGGACTATCGCACGTTATAAACAATTCGTGGAACCCGCTCTTGTAAAAAACGAATATACTACTCTCACAACATACTATATGATATTTGATTTGAAGAAATGATACAAGGTGAGAATAGAACCATACATTAGGTGCGATTTGATCAAAAGAATCTGGCTCTCCTTTTTACAGTGAAGCTAATACATATTTCTCAGAATTGGCCACCCTACTTATATCCTTGTATTTTGTTATGAATTATATTTACAATGGCACTTATATTAACAAATACCCAATCACCCTCAAATACGACTAGAGAGTTTATTTTGTCGCGGTAATGCAGAACTGTGTTTGCTCACCTCGTAAAAATCAGGTTTCTTTTAAATTAAAACAGCAAAAAAATGCCTAAATTCCAACAACTCTCGAAATTTATTCTTTATTCAAATTGTCTAATAACACACACAATTGAGAAAAAAATAGAAATTATACTTAATTTTATAATATTTAATAACTAGAAAAATAGAAGCCTATCCATTGGCGTAACCGGGCAAATTTTGTAGTCTAATTTGAATTTCAGAGGTGGTTACAATTAGAGATCAAACTTGGAACCCAAAAGCCCGCCCGGCATGATCGGCCCGTCTAAAAAACGGTCGGAGCTGGATCGAGTCCAATTTAAAAATCGGGCCGGGCCGAAGTTTTGAATTTTGCCTTATTATTTTTCAACTATTACACAGGTCGACAGAAATCAATAAATGAAAAATTGTTAAAAGAAAATTATGACACTAGAGGAATTTACATGATGGTCTTATTTCATTATATTTTCCTTAAAGTCTCTTTGACTTTGTTTATTTTCTTAGGTTTATATCGAAAAATGGCCAAAGACCAAAACAGAGTTTGTGATCTCGAGAATATCCAAAAGAGAAAAAAAAAAGAATTTTTTATATTAAAGCACCTGTATTTTGTTTATGTTAAATAATGATATCAACATTTAGGTTATAAATAATATTTGGCACCCCAACCTAAATAGAATACAATTTATTATCGTTTTGAATAAGAATATTATTGTTTGAATTTAGTAGTTTAGCTGGCTTAATTATAAAATAAGTTTCAATATTTTTTTTCTTAATCCTTTTTGTTTTTTTTAATATTATTACAAAAAGGTTTTAATGTTTATAGCTGGCACACAAATTTTAATTTGAAAGAACGGTAACCGGATTTGAATCCATAAGATGACAGGTCTGATCTCCAAAGCTAGCTTTTCAAAAATTTGTTGACCTGTGTTAATAACAATAACTAAAAATTATATTTATTCACATTTAATAAAGTCTGTATTTTATTGATAATTTTAAAGCGAAAAATTTTTGGCTTATAAAAATTTCCGGGCCTTATTTTCAATTACGGGTCGGGTCGGGTAGGGCCTAAAATTATAAAACCAAACTTCGGGGTGGGCCTAAATTAAAATGTGTTGGGCAGGCCAGGCTGGAATATTACGGCCAGTTTTAAGCTCTAGTTACAATACATTTTTTGTAAACCCCGTCGTGTCTTGACAGTTTGTATATCCAAATCAAGGGCGTAGCAAGTTGTAAAGCTTGGGGGGGGGGGGGTTCAAACAAAAATTTTTGCCACCTTTGGGTGTTTTAGTTTGAAATCTACTGATTCTTATGATTGTTAATTAACTTTGCTTTTTAAAATTTGAGTAATCATTAAGGACTTTTATAAATAATGTTTATATACACAAACATATATGGTATTAAAAAAATTATATTATTCATATATTATATGCAATAAATTTTTATATTAATGATGCAATTATGTAATGAATTTATATAATAAAAATATTTAACTAGTATTTTAATTTGAGGGGAAGGGAGATTTTAAAAGTTAAAATATTTAAAAATATTTTAAATGTAATTTAATTTTATATTTAATTGGTATTTTAGTTTGAGGGGGGGGGGGGGGATATGCACTAAAAATTTTAAATTTGGGTGGGGATATGGCATGCTTGGAGGGGTTTCATTCCCAACCCCCCCCCCCCCCCCTTCCTACGCCAATGATCCAAATGCCTTCCTGTTTAAGTAATCAATTATTTTCGGGTGCAAATGTGTCATTTTTTACACTGGGCTATAGATGTTGTTTTAATTTTTTTATGAAATAATATTTTATTGCTTATATTATTTCTTAGTTATTTTATTTAAAACTTTATTTAAAGATTTTATTTATCCCACAAATGCTAAGGTGAGAAATTTGTAACGCGAATGCAACAGTTATTTCAAATCTCTAACTTTTAGAGTTTGAAAGCTAACAATTTTATTTATACTATTTTGAGAGAAAAATACGTGCTCTTTAATTATTATAAGTTATCATTGTATATTGCAATTTTATTTAACACAAAGTAAAAAAACTGAAAAATGAATTCATTCTATATTACATTATAAATGTCATTAAAAATGTATCAATTTTAGTGATTTAATCGTAATTTTAGGTCTTGTAGAACCTTTTAGATTCATGAAAAATATTATGAAATGTAAATTTATTTTTGACTATCACTCATGTTGAAAATTAGTTATTTTCTAGAGAAAAAAAATAATTCTATAATTATACAACAAACGTTCAATATACTTAGTATATAAAACTAAAAAATACCTAAAATATAAGGTTCAATTTTTTTAATTTTGAGGCACTTCATGGTTTCAATATAAAAATTGATTATGTGGGGTCGATACGGGCCACAATAGAATTTCAATTATTAAACAAATTTTGTTTTCAATTCTTAAATAAATTTTGTTTTTCAACTTTTAAACAAATTTTGTTTTTTCTTAGACAAATTTTGCTATTCGATTTAGACCAAATTTTGATTACTAGTTTGTTCTAAATTAAAGAAAAAAATACCATTTAATGACGTGGGGTCTATATGGACCCCACAGTGCTAATCGCGGTTAAAAAACTAAAAATCATATGCACATCCACTAAAATATGATGGATAAAGGATCGCACTTGTTATAAAATATTCGATTTTGTTAATCGCAAGGCTGGTCCGCTAATAAGAGAAATAGAGCTTATAGAAGCCGGGAAATAAATTTGGATTAAAATTTTTAACATTTGTGCGTTAGACACTTTGTAAAAATTTGTTTAGTGGAACCTATATACCATGACTGTCCCTGTATGAAAGATTATGCATTTAATTGCCCAAATAATCCATTGTACCTGTCACTAAAAAGCTAATTACCTATGGCTCAACAAGAAGATCAATGAGTTTTTTTAGATATCCTAGTCAGGTTCGGGCTTAATAGAGTTCATGCAGGCGAACCTACCATGGTATAAATCTAGCTTATAGTCGCTCAGCTTTTATAGAAGTCGACACCCACTCCTATATTATAAAAATTTTAATTACGGCTTTATGGAGCTCCATCCTGTTCCAGTGCCACAGTTTTATTTAAGTCAGAGTTAGACAAAATTTCAAGTTATTCTATCTAGCTTCAAAATATTCTGTATAACTTAACCTAAATATAGATATTGAAGCACGATAAACTTAATAAAAATAATATCTATTATTAGATAAAAAATTTAAATATTAATTTATTCCAATATAAAAAAATCAAGATTCTCGAAATCGCAAAAATCATTTTTTTGGATGGCCGCGCTGCAGGCATGTTGCCCCACTAATAATTCAAAAATCGAAAACTATATTATCGATATTGCTATTATAATCTATTTCGCTGCAGTTTCATTAATTTCGCCGAACATTCATTAATTTTTGTATACCTGAAATACGCTTTTATGTTTCCTCCGCCTAATATAAAAAAGCGTAGGAAACAAGAAAAAAAAACTCTGTTTCATTACAAAAGATAATACAAGTGTAGTTTTGTGCTACAAAATGTATTTGATAATCAAAAAAATTGCAAGAAACGCACTTACGTCAATAATTATATTGTACGCATACATATGAGTGTCTATATAGTTATCTTCAAAATTTTTGAAAACATTGTTGTTTATTTAGGGCGCGTTCAGCATTCATTATATAAAAAATAATTTAAAATTATATGTTTTTCATCAATAACTATTTACCATTGCTTTTTACAATATTTTCTTATATCCTGAACATGCTATAAGTATATATAAAAACTTTATAAAATGTATATCTAAATCCACATAAGCATTACCAATAATCTTTTCAAAATCATTATTTTAAATATTCTAACCTTTTATTAACACTGAACTAATATTTTTTTAAAAAAATTATAAAATGTCAGACAAGGTCAATATAATTTAACTCGGTAGCCATACCAGAATATTTTGATATGCATTTTTATTTTTTCACTATTAAGGACACAATTTCATGTTATTTCTAATCTTTCTCATTATTTATATTGAAGTAAGAATGCTTATTTTTTCGAATTTATAGCCATGTGAATAGGCCTTTCCTTTTAAAGGATTAAAGGCCTACCGCAATTTGTACATTTAATATTACTATTCCTGCTGCTATTAAATACTAAAATAACAAAAAAAATTAATATACATGACAATTTAATATAAATTAGATTTATCGAAATAAGGTTTGTCACATTTACAACCCTTCTGGAACTTCATTCGTCTAATTTGGGTAATCAAATATTTGCAATTGAAAAACGAGGCGTAAAAAATATTTTCCAGCTTAATACTTGACAAAGTTATTAAGTAATTGAAATTAAAAAAATTAACCAGGTTTAGCTATGCTTTCAACGTCTAATAGTTCAAACAAAGTAAATTAATCTTGGGTATCATTAAAATTAAAATTCCATGATCTATGGTGTTTTTATTATTAATAAATTATAGGCAATTCTAGACCCAGCTTGCCTCTGATTAACATTAGTTTAGCCCAAATCTTGGCAACTGATTAATATTTAAGCAAATTAGATTTGCAATTCTATATAATTATTTTTTTTAATAATCAGATGTGTATTATGATTATAATTTCCAATGTCTTTTTTAATAATTATATTAGTATACATAATTTATAATTTTCATTATCAATTTTAATCTTCCAAATATTTTACCTAGTGAATTATTTCTTCGGCGCCAATGATTAAAGGCGTTAAAGAGCGTTTTGATTGATGTTAAATATCTAATTTAATTTACAAGTTTAAAAACATACTAATTAGAGACACCTGGCAACCTGTTTTGAATACAAGTTTACTTAATAAAATGAAAGAACATTTATATTGATGTCGTATTTGTTTAGGGCACGTGCAAAGTGAGTTTTATTTTCGTGAAATTTTTGAATTTTTGAAAAAACTTATTTTGAAATAAAACGCAAATTTTTAAAAAGTTGCCAAATTTAGTATATGCGCATAAAATGCTTTTTCTGTAATAAAAATTTTTTTGAAAATTTTTAAAATTTTTCAAATTTTCACAAAATAAAAACTCACTTTGCACGGGCCTTTATGAATTTATAAAATCCAAAATGTAATATTAACAGAAGATAAACTTGCGGTTGTGTGGGTAACAAGATTACATGAAGTGCATGGTAAGTGACAATACCCCATTTTGACCTTCATATCTCAAAAAATAGTTAGGCGTTAAATATGTTTTAATTAATTATTGCGTGATTTATAATTAAAAATTCAATTTTATACGATTTATATACTTTTTATTTACAAAAATATATAAAAAATTAAAAAAACGATTTTTATTTTATCTTAGGGCACTGATTTCTTTTTACGTAAAATTATTAAAATTTTTTAAAATTTTATTTTGTAAACTAATTTTTAAAAAGTAAGTTTATGCACATAAAGAGAGGCGCGTTCAGACTTCGGTCATTTTTTGAAAAGTTTTGAAAAACTTAGAAAAATTATTTTAAATGTTAATAATAAAGATTGACGATTGGTTAAAATGCGTTACATTTTAAAAATTTTTAAAAATAAATACAGTCTAAACACGGCCCTACTTTTTCTGAAATAGAAAATTTTCATAAAATATTTCGGAATTTTTATTTTATTAGCAATTACAAACTTACTTTGCAAGTGGCCTTATATCTAAAAATAAACATATAAAGTTGCCACGATTGCATAGATAATCTCCAGTCCAGATGTGATTTAACATTTTTAAAAAGTTTCACAAATAACAATTAATAGAAATAATAAATTACCAATTCTATATTGCTTTTTGCAAGCATGATATTTGAAATGACTTAAAAAATATAAGCCAGAAATAATAAAGAAGTTAAGCATTAAATTTAACAAAATAACAAAAATTTTTCAAAGAAATTGCCATTGATATAAAGTTTATTTTTAACCATATTTTTCTAATTACTTATTTTTACCTGCATACATGTTTTTTAAAAAATCATATTGGGGTAATGCACAAACGCATTTTCAAAATATTAATGCATATATCCATTAAGTTTGGATAGATTTGTTTAGTTTAATTAACGACTTATGTAAGTTCACGATTAAGGTTAGAGATAATGTTTAATTTAGATTTGATATTTAAAATTGTGAGCCAATATTATTATTTAATCAGGCATCTAAAATGATATAATGTTAAAGTTGCCACTCGCCTTCCCCGATTAACCTACACAATATCAACTTAAAGTGATTACATGAAATTGTAAACTTGATGTTATAATATAAAACTATATTTAGTTTGTAATATATAAAGCATTTTAAATAGTAAAATTGTATATAAATATATTTTTGTATCATTAACTTACCATACATAATTTTGTTATTATTTCAGTATTATACAATTTATATTTCGCTACCTAATAAGAATTTATTATTTAACCCGCGATTAGCACTGTGAGGTCCATAAGGACCCCAGCATTTTTTATATTTTGAAATATATATTATTGGCCAAAATTTTGTGACTTTTTTCTTAATTAAAAACTAGTAATTAATATGGTCTAAGTCAAATAACAAAATTTGTTTAGAAATTAGAAATTCTATTGGGGTCTATGGACCCCAAACTCTCAATTTTAAGTTTCAAAGCCACAATATTGCCTCAATGTATATACTGAAGAAATTGCAACTTGTATTTTAAGTTTTTTTCTTAATAGTTTTACATATTAAGTATAAAAAATGTTTTTAATGTATAATAAAGATAGGAGTTATCTTATTTTCTTTATAAAATATCTAGTTTATAAGGTGAATTGCCATAAATAATTTTTTATTTCATAATATTTTTTTTCCACGAATCTTTTATAAAATATTTTACCCGACCTAAAAACACCATTTCATAAATAATATTGATAGATTTAATTTATTGACATGATTTATTTAATGTAATATAGAAAAATAAAAAATTTCAATTTTTCAAATTTTTTTCTACTTTGGATTGGAGGGACTCTGCTATAAAAAGCAAAATGGCGCATGAAATATATCTTTAAAATACAGCAAATATATCCTTAACCAAATTAATTAGTTTACATATTTCATATATATGATGATGGTATATGATATAAAATAGTTTTAAAGGGTGATAGTTCTTGAACCAAGAAAAACACAGATATTGTAGAGCACATATATTGTACAAAATGACGTCATTTTTATAAGAGAGTTTTGAGTACCCTACTTTGTGTCAAATAAAATTTGCAATATTCATTTATGATAACTTAGAGTATATTATAATCAAAAAGCACGTATTTTTCTATATAATAATTTTACAGACCATAGCTTTAAAACTTTTGAAGTTATTAAAGTTTAAAATTGGGGTCCGTATGGATCCCACTATTTTTCGCGTTACAAATTTCTCACCCTACAAATTGCGGAATGGCGCATAGACAATTTGATTTAAATCCAATGTTATATTAAGAAAAATACAATAATTTAACAAAAATTAAATGTAGAAAAACCTTAAACGTTTAGCATATATTATGCTATTTTTATAATAAACATACATAAATGGCAAATTTTGTTAAATAAGACATCTATATATTTTTTCGTGAGAAAAAATTTGTCAATTCATTTTATTTATTTGTCGTTCCCCCAAATAGTAAGTTTTTTATTTTTTTCAAGGATAAAATTTTCCTATTCTTAACTTTGGTTTTATAATTTTCAGTTTGATATAATAAAATAATCAAGGGTTTATTTTTTGTAGTTTAAGAAACCACGCCAAATAAAGAGTGCGGTTTGACATTGTATGAGTCATAAAGTTCCTAAACCTAGCCTAACTGGACAACGATTAAAAACAAGAAAAAGGGGTATGTTATATATTAACTTGTTTATTTATCATTTTTCTCTGATTTTTTAATTTTTTTTTATAGATGAGAAGGAGAAGTATGAACCAAACGTTTTTCGTGACGTTATTGTCTCATCGCTTAATGCTTGTGAGGACCTGGACAAGGCTTATAAATATTTAGATTCTGCTGGATCTAAGCTAGATTACCACAGATATGGAGAGACATTGTTTGATATACTCATGACTGGAGCCTTAATTGGTAATGGATATGTTAAAAAAATACATTTTATATGCAACCTTTTAATATAATTAATCAATATTTTACCTATATTAATTTATTCATTTTTGTCTTATGTTTTAGCTCCTGGAGGTAGCCTTATACTGGATCCTAATATTGGCACATGTAAGTTTTCGTTGTTTGAGTATCCAGTTGAAGATGAGCAGTTTAAAGCTTTTGCTCAGGTCAGCCTATTTTTTTGTACATTCTATCTTTTAGATTACTACCTTCTTGTGTTGCATATAGAATTTATTTTTTTATCAAAATTGTTATTATTGAAAGGAAGCAAAATATAGGAAATTTTATATAGTTATAAGCTGGGACAAAGTTCACTAAAATGAAAATTGTTATTTTAGACATAAGATTAAAAGCAGCAGCCTTAAATTAAATTTTAAATGAGTGTTGTGTGTTTGTCTGGATTTAAATTTTGATGCAATAGATTAATTTAACAACCAACACTTTTCTTAAATACATATAAACATCTAAATACATTTTATACTTATTTATACTAGAATAGTGATTTGGCAATAAATGCTTTTTTCTCAAGAGTAAATAAAGAACAAAATTGTTGTCATAGCTGTCTTATTAATTTAATATAAGCCAAACATAATTTGATCTGTTATTTCCCAACGCCAAATTTATATATTTTGATTGATACTTGACTCATGTAAATCACCTTGAAAATTCCCAACTCAGATTTTTTATATTTTGAAGTTATGTTATTTGTTTCCATCATGCATACATGTTTATCCTCTTGCTCTAATAACACTTTAAAATATAATAATGATTTTTTCTAAAATTCAGGCTCTACCACCAATGCCTGTACATTGATTTTATTTTTGTTACAGATTAGCTAATCATAATTTAAAATAAATTGATATTTTATTGCTTTTGCCTGATATTCATATAAATCAATCCAAATTTTCATATGTTATTGCCAAAAATTAAAAATACCCATGTATTTATTAGATGCAAAAAATAACTTATATTAAATAATATTTACTTAAGAGCGTAATGTATGGAGCAAAAAAATTGGTTGTGTTATATCCTGGAAACATTTGATATTCCATTTTTTTTTAAATTTTGCAGATTAATTTAGCCTAAACTAATTTGTGATTTAAAAATGTAAAAATTCTCTTGTCAGGTCTATGGTTTGCTGTAATTTTTTTTCCTTAATTATTAATTTATAAAAATATAAATCTAATGCATAGTAGCAATAAGTACCTGGCAATTCCTTTTTAATGTTTTTCTCGAATTCATCATCAAAAATTAATTCAATGGTAGCAAAAATTATCTTATGTGATGTATTTTTATATATTAAGGGCACGTGCAAAGTGAGTTTTTATTTTTGTAAAAATTTCAAAATTTTGAGAAATTTTATTTTGAAATAAAACGCAAATTTTTTTTAAAGTTGCCAAATTTAGTTTATGCACATAAAATGCTTTTTCTGAAATAAAAATTTTTTAAAAAATTTTGAAAAAAATAAAATTATTAAAAATTTCAGAATTTTCAAAATTTTACGAAAATAAAAACCTACTTTGCCCTTGCCCTTACAACCAGAGTTTGGTATAATATATGTTGTCATTTTGTATTTTATCAATATTCTATTAGGCTTTTATTTTATATAACAATAGATGTTCAACAAATTTATAAGACGTTATAAATATATGGAAAAAACGTGTGAGGATGACACAAAAAAGGTTTATTATATAGATATTAGAGTTAAAAATAAGCCGTGATTTTGGCCCAGCTTGCCTGATATATTTTTTTAAAACGCCCAAACTTTCGGTTTAAACCTGGCCTGGAATCTGGGTTTTTATATAAGGTCGGCCCATAATTACAATACAACCAAGAAACTTTTTATTACAAACTAAAATTTTTTGCTTTAAGTTTTAATAAAATACAAAGTGTATATGTAATACCCTTAATCGGTTGATATTAAAAAGCAGTTAAATTTTTGTTTACAATATTTAATAAATAAGATAAAATTAGAGATTAAAAATCCCAGGCCCGTAATATTTTTTCATTTCAAGCTCGGCTCATTTCAGCCCGGTCTTTCTCGTTTTTCAAGCGGACTTTTGGGCATTGTTATATCTATCTAATATATGGAATCTGGCTTAAGATCCTTTTTCAGAATTAACACCAGTATTTATTATATATATTAAAACATTTTAGTTTAGTCATTTTGCATTATTAGAGTTGTTTTAAAACAATGAACCTTTCTTTTTGTTTTTTTTTTTTCATAAATATAATCCTATTTAATGTTTTAATAATTTAGCTGCTGATATTCCTAAAGGGTTTTGACGAAGGTCAGCGCAAAAAATTGGCTAAATTTATCGGTATTTTGTTGTCAACAAACGTCATTAGTGCCAAAATTATTGAAACACTGTTTCAAGATCACTTAACCAAGGATGGTGCGTAAATTATTTCTGTGTGATTTTATATATATATTACTTTTTCTGCTATTAAGTTTTTATAGTTTTTTAATATTTTAATCATGAATGAACAAAAAATTAATAAAAAAAATTAGATTTTATACAAACAATGATTTGATTTACTTATTCACATAATTAAGGTCTTTCTTTGGAGTTTGCAAAAGATTTGTTTATCTCTTGGATTGACGGCAACCCAAAAAACATTGGTGGACTTACGATGGCGTTAAAGAAAAATAACCTGGACGACAAGCTATTGGTAATTGATTTACTATATAAAAAAGTGCAAAAATAATATTTTTCTAAGATTATTTTATTATTCAGAAATTAATGTGTTTTGACTTGAAAATATGGTTATACTTTTGGCATTACCTATATAATTTAGAATTTACTACCACTCAATAAACGCAGTGCCGCTTACCTCGAGGAACAATTTAAACTGGCTGGGTTAGAGTCTCTTATTACTTTGCATCGGGCCCAGGTGAATGACGACGCTAAGAAGATTTTTAGGACACAACTCAAACGATTGCTTATGAAATCTGAGGAAGATCAACATATGGTTGATGGGCAAGATGGCCAACAGCTGACCGGCCGAGACCGAACATTAAGTGGTGAAGGTTTGCTTTTTCAAACATCCTTAACATTTTTATACGAATAATTTTATTTTTTGCTGTGAGTTTTTTTGTAAAAAAGCAATCTTTTTTGTTGTTTTAGCGGAAGTTGTTTGACTTATAGTAATTGTAAGATTGTTTTCGCCATTGATAGATAATTGCAGTTTATTATATTTTTGATCTCATATGCAGGTTCGGAGAAAGAAGATGGTGAACTTGTGAAACAAAATGGTGCTTCTCCTGCTTCCAGCCCAAATTCATCTTTTGATAAGGTATAGCGAACAAATGTATATAATTTTTCTTATATATTTTAATATTAGAGTTAATTTCACATATAACAATTTAAATATCCTATTGTGAACATTATGTCTTAACTTCTTGCAATTATTCTATATATTAGATGATTAAAAAATTGTTGGATTTGCAGAAATCGAGCGGGTTCAATGATTCGCAAGTCATTGTTTTGGTATATTTTATTTATTTAATTGTTTACCTGCTGTTTTTATTTATTTTAAAACGGGACTTTATACACTTTTGTGGTGAGAAGGTGGGAAAATTTGCTCATATGTCGAAGCTAGTCTATAAACAAAGAAAAATGGAAATTAGGTGCTATGCATCAATACATTTTGTCATAACTAAGACAAGATAATGGCTTAAAAAACTAAAAAAAAACAATTTTTGTATAATGTTGTTATTCTTACTAGCAATATACATAACTCTCTTGCATTTTTTTTGTTTTTAGATTTGGAATACTCTCATGAACATGGTGGAATGGAACAAGAAGGAAGATTTGGTAATGGAACAGTCTCTAAAACATTTGAGGGGTCACCTAAAGCTCCTTCAAACGTTTGTACAGGGCTCACCAACCACCGAGTTGACTCTACTTAATAGAGTATTTTTTTTTAATTGAAACTATATTTGCTATTGGACGACATAATAATCATAAATGCAATGTAATTTGAAGCAAGTACATATAGCATACATCTTTATTATATTTTGTATAAAACATTGAATAATATTGGGTAAAATTCAAAAAATTATATGAATTAAATTAAACATATATCAATTTTTGTTTGTTAGCTTATTTTTTATGTAATTAAACTAACGAATTTTAATTATGAGTTTTTTGAATTTAATTTAGTGTAAGCTTATTAAAAAACATTACATTCCTACATTAACGCGTATTTATAACATTTTGAATTTATTTAATCGATGTAGATTCAAGATTTCTGTTACGACAACATGAATTTCATCAAAGTGTTTCAAAAATTTGTCATTACGCTTTACAAAAGTAAACTTTGTTTTTACTTTTTAATATACTTTTTCACTTTCAATTTTTTTAATTTTGACTTGGTGTAATTTTTATGATTAATTCCAATAAATTTATTTAGGCGACATAATCAGCGAGGAAACTATTGTTGATTGGTACAATCGTTCACATTCATCTAAGGGCAAAACCATATTTCGTGAACAGATGAAACCCTTTGTTGAATGGCTACACAATGCTGAAGAAGGTAGATTAGTATGCATATAAAAGTTAATTGAAAGCGTGCTTTTCTTTTAATAGAGTTTTCAAAAATCTTCTGATAGGCACTCAAGTAAATCGTCGTTTTTGATAATTGATTCGAGCTTAAGTGTTTACTGCTCTGGTAACAATTGGGCTACTTTATAAAGAATTTAGCTATTTATATATGGCAAAATACTTTATTTAGTATTAGATAATTTTCTTGAGGTTTCACTTTTTCTTGTTTTAACTAGCATATAGTTTTTGGGGCTAATAACAATAATTAAATTAAAATATTTGTGAGGCCCTCAATTATTTAGGCATTTTGTAACAAAATGTTGTATTCATTTTAGTGGTTTTTTGGGCTCTTACTACAAATACAATAAGCTTAAAATTTTTTGACGTTTAACTGATGTTTTTTAATTTTGTTTGTCCCCATTTTTGCCCAAAATTTAAGCATTATGGATATAATTACGGATTAACAAAAAATATTTTAATATATGTAAAGGACCCTGAGCGATTTAGGCAATGCCTATTTTTTGAGGCATCGGTCAAAGTTTGTTAATAAATTTTGGTATTTCTAATGTGTATGTTTTGTAATAAGTACAAACCCTTAAAGATATTTCAATCATTTAATTATTTTTACCCGACACATTGTTCATCTTGATTTTTAATACGTCGTTTCGCGTACCAGAATCTTCCGAAGACGATGAGGATGAAGGGAACAGCCCAAAACTTGGTAAAGATACACTAGTACACTCACCCCTCCCGAATGGGGGCACTTTGACGCCCGATAGCCTTAACATTGATTTAGCCAGCGATGCCATACGAGAAATTAGCTTGGGCAATGGAGCTGCAGCTTGAACCTGACGCGCTCAATATGCAAAATGTGTTCCTTTAAATTTTAACCTTTTAAATATTTCTTTCCTGAGTCGGATATTTTTGAATGGTAGTGTTACAATATTAAATAAATACTTTAAAAGATCCCAACCCCTTCCCTATCTTTATTAAAATTATTAATGTTAATCCGATATTATTTTTAGTCTGGTTATTTTATTAAACTGGTTTTCTTTTTAATATTTTTTTTCAACGTTTTCAATGTCACAAAAGTTTTCTACCTTAACTCATATCATTTTTTTCATTCCATAATCTTATTTAAATTTTACCTTGTAATAATAACTTATAATGATTTGCTCCTTTTTTTATTTATTTAATTGTGTTTTATGGTTTTTTTTAAATTATTAATTTTCTAGGGTCATTTGTTAACCCTCATAATTATTTTTAATGCTATTGAACCGAAGAGTTCCTTTCGAAATGTTAATAAAGCATAATTTTCTAATTATGACCCTTTTAATATATTGTATTTTAAATTCATTCCTCTAACAAATAACAAATAAATGGCTATTTATTTTTATAATATATATTTAAATTTATATTCTTTATAAATTAGATAATTGCCGACCCAAATGCCGGCCGGGCCGATTTTTTATATTTTTGCCTTATTTAACTTATTTTTAAAAGAACTAAAAATGATTATCAGCCTTATATTTAATTAATAATAAAGTAAAAAAAATTTAGTCATTACACAGGTCAACAAATATTAATGTCAGAAACGAGATTGTTATGAGAACATAAAAGAATTCAACCTCATGATGGCCTAATCTCGTATATACTTTTTTTTCTTAGTTTCTTCCGTCTTTAGCTCCTTAGATCCGTCTATAACGAAAAATGGCTTTTTTTGACCAAATTGACAGATCTAAATATACCCTAAGAGGAAAAAATATAAAAATCTACTATAAAAATTCCTTGTAACTTATATTTTTAATCACAAATAATGGAAAATAAATTTTATTAATATATCAAGCTCTTACATCGGCATTTAGATAATACAAAATATTTCGCGTCTAAACTTATATACGACACGATATATTATCGGTTTTTAATGAAATTATATTTAACAGTTTACCTTGTGTGAATGTGCAAAAAAAAAATTCAATTTATTTTTGTTTTTGAATCTTTCTTGTTTTTTTTTTACCTTTTTTTTCTAAAATTTTCAATGTTTATAACTGACTTAATAAGTTTAAATAGGAAAAATAAACGGATTAAATATTCCCTAAGATGGCAGGTTTGATGTCTGTAGTTAACTCACAACTCTCAAAAAATTGTTGACATGTTTTATGTTCCATATATGTAAATTCGGGCTGGAGTTTTGGCCTCGTGTGAACACTAATAAGAATCGTAAATAAATATTATTGGGACGTTAGATAGTTTGTTTTTTCTTTACGGTTTCTTGTAATATCTAAATCGACACTTACAATTTTAATGAGCATTGCTGGAGAATAATAATTGATTTTATAGTAATTCTTGTTTTTTAATTCTCCTGATTTATTATGTTTTTTATCATTACACAGCTCGACAAATTTTTGAGATGTGAACTGACTTTAGATATCCCTGCCATTTTCGAGTTTTCGAATCCGGTGACCGTTTTTTATGACCAAACTTTGTTAGCTTGCTATAAACATTGAAAAATAAAAACCATTTATAATCAAAATAACGATTGGAGTGTCTCTGCTATAAAGAGCAAAATGGCGCATGAAATAAGTTTTCAAAATACAGCAATTATATCCTTAAGCAATTTAACTAGATTACATATTTCATGTATTGGATGATGGTATATAATTTTAAAGGGTGATAGTTCTTGAACCAAGAAAAAGCACAGAAATTGTATAAAATGACGTCATTTTTATAAGATAGTTCCGAATACCCAAAAGGTTGGGGTGCTATTCTAACCTAAATGTTGATGTAAAAGAGCTTGATATATTTAAAAATTTTATTTCTTATATGAGATGAGAAATAGAAGTAATTGTTTATTATTAAATTTTTTCTCTTAGGTTCCAAAAACAATCAATCTTGCCAGATTTCCCCATTTTTTCTTGTTGGCTATGTTTAGATGCTGATTCGAGAATCGGAAAAAATATTAGAGATTAGGCAATCTTACTATTATTGCAGTTTCATAAATCCAGAACATTCTAAAAACTATTGTAGATGTGTTAAAGTCGGCGTTTTTCATCCATTATTTGTTAATGTTACTAAATGCATATAATTGAAAAAACCTCTTCCTCAAATCTGAGCTAAATTTTATTGGCCCCAACAATTCTCCATATTAGATGCTCCACGTTTAGAAGCTAGCCTTGTCTTTTAAATTAGATCTACCCATTAGCTTGTTAGTTTCAACTTCATAAAGCTCGTGCAAATATATCACATCTACTCTATTTGGTAAAATTTTAAGATAATATAGCTTATATCTTTTACAAATTTACTAAGGCAAGAGATGATGTGAAAACAAATTTTTGAGACATATGAGCTAACTTCAGAGACCTAATATATTATGTCCTCTCCTAGGCGAAGGTGCCAAATATTCTGTATAAGCTAATTGTTGATGCAAAAGCTTTATATAAGGGCACCTGCAAAGTGAGTTTTTATTTTCGTTTAAAAATTCTAGAAATTATGAAAATTTTATTTTTTTCAAAATTTTTCAAAAAATTTTTTATTTCAGAAAAAGTATTTTATGTGCATAAACAAATTTTGGCAACTTAATTTGCGTTTTATTTCAAAATAAAATTTTAAAAAATTTTGAAAATTTTACAAAAATAAAAACTCACTTTGCACGTGCCCTAATAACTCAATAATTGAGATAATAATTTTGGTAGACAAAAAAATTTTTTTGAGCTTTTTTCTCAGGGTAATTTTGAAGTCGCAAACTTAATTATGTTTTTTTCGATATCTACCTAACAAAACAGGCGAAGCAGAAGAAACTTCGAAAACGGAAAATAAAATTGAGATAAGGCCATCATATGGATGATTTGAGTGTCATATTTTTTCACTCCTTGAGATTTCTTGACCGGTGATGATATCAGATCTGTATGCCAGGTGTCCGAGGCGCACCTGGCTGCTTTGCTGCCTTATAAATTTTAACTGATCTTTCTCAAAAACGGACATTCCTTCTAAAAATTATTAGCATTTTATAAAACCTCAAAGTGATCGAAACTATAATTTACGATGTTAGTATTGCATTCTTTATACATTGTAAAATTTTTGCTGAAATTGCAATTTATATTTGTTAAAAGACGATGTATATATTTTATAAAACTTTTTTTTGAACGATTATGTGTGTAAAATAACTCGATAAGTAGAAAAAAACCTTACGAATAATATTATTGATTTGAGATAAAATAGTTAGCTTCTTCCCTTTTCTCCTATTTTCTGTCAATTTTTTTTATCTAAATTGGCTTTAATAAATAGCCGTGTCCCGACTTTTCTATCAAAACGGCAAATAAACCCTCCATCATTGGCGGCAAATCTTTATTAACTTGCCCACTTTTTTACAAATTTTAATTAAAGAGCCGTAAAACATCTTTTCTCACATCGGCGACCTAGGTATTTGCCTAACCTTTCCCATCAAGCACATAATATATGAGATTTGAGTGTTCATATGACAATTTTGAAATAGATACATCAGAGGTTATATTGAAAGGGTCCGGACCCACTCGATGTTAACAATTTTTTGACCCGGCCCGTCAGCTGATATCAAATTAAATCCGGTCATGAACATCAGCACACTAAAAAGTTTTGGGCCTTCCAGAATCTGTGGTTTTTATTGAAAAGAACGGATTTATGAAAAATATGTTTCCCATATGAGCACCAGACTTTTGCATGGAGCTATGCTATTAGGCAAAACAAAAAATATTATACAAAAAAATGATAGCTTTGATCAAATAAGTTTAAACTGTGTTTTTTAAAGGATAGCTGGCGTGTCCTACTCTAATATTCGGGGATAGGTTAATTCTGAACACAGTAGAATAAGGTATCAATTTTTTGTTTTTTTCATAAAAAAATCCTAAAATTACAATTAGAATTATAGCAAATTTTATTTGTTCATTGCGATTACTTTATTTTTTATGAACGGGCCCCTAAAATTTGATAATTTAACTCTTGTTATCGTGGTCAATCCCTGTCCAGCTGATAGCATTCCAAATAGGCTTGTATTTGTTTTGACCAGCGAAAAGAGGGCATACTCCTGTATTAATTTTTTTTAAAGGAGTGTAATGGTTTGCGCAGGTTTTCATATCACATTGGTAAATGTCCGCTGCTGCCAAATTAAATAGGCTGATGTTTAAGAGGTTCGTTAAAAACCCGGTCGTTAAACGTCCGTCTGGTCGATCGGACAGAATCATTTACTTCAATTTGAAAAGTGTACTATCGTAGTTGATATAGGCTGCCCCAAAACAATGGCTAGTTCGATGGGTAAGCCTCCCGCAAAAGTTAATGTTTATACGTCCCGCAAGGTGGTTCAATATTGCACTATGAGGCAATGTATTAAATTTTTATTGCTTATACCTAGGGGGCTAGAATTTTTTATGACATTAAATTTATTGTCGTCTATGGTGCTAATTACACAGGTCGACAAAAAATGGCGACCAATTTTAAACATATATATTTTGAAAGAGTTTTTTGAGCACATTCCAAATATCTTCCGTTTTTTTGAATAGGTCTAATTTTTTACCTAGATGGGTTTAAAAGTACCAAAAACCTCAATATATCCTATATTTATAGGCACTTTTCGTGCCTTTAAAATAAAAATAAATAATAGAAAAATATATTTTATTATTGAAAAACTCTTATATTGTTATATAACTTTTTTAGAATTTACTTATCTCATTTACTTTTTTAAATATTTGATTTTAAAAAACTCAAAATTTCCAAAAAATACGCGTCTGAAAGTCTGTGCTTCAAAATTTTATATATTAAAAAAGGAGCTACCAAATTCTTAAAGATTGTAGTGCGTGCTGCTACTAATACTGGCATTATCTGCCGGCCCTTCACTTACTTACATATCTTGATGTAGTTCTGTGCTTCAAAATATTATATGTTAAAAAAGGGGTACTAATGTGGCTTAGTACGCGCTGCTACTAATACTGGCATAATATGCCAATCCTTCACACTTACATATCTTGCTTGATGTAGTGTAGTGTTTTGGGTTCTACAATAAAATCATGCGTATTTATTTTCTACTTTGCTCTAACATTATAGCATTTTTTTAATCGAAAAGAAATCAGCTGAATTCTTAATGAAGGTGATAAATTTACTTTTGTTTTATTATTGCAAAAAGGTAAATAGGAAACTATTTTGGGTTTTTTAACACCAAATTTATTCATTTTTAATTAAGACCCGCACAATTTATTTTAATTAATGTTTTCGGATCGTCAAGCCGGTAAGCCTTTTGACAGCCTGGACCCTTCGGACTGTTTTGGAATAGATAAGGAATCCGAGTCTGACTTTTGGACGAGGTGGCACTGGACCGGACACGCTTTTAAGTCCCGTTTTAATAATTTAAATTTTAATTCAGTAATTATATTAAATCTATATCTTAAAATACATAATTGACGATTATATATTATACATAACTAACCTAATAGTTACAATTAAAAACTTATTTTAAACTGTTTGAATATATTTTTTAAAAAATAAAGGGCAACTTTAGTAAATAAGAAACTATTTTGGGTTTTTTTAACACAAATTTATTCATTTTTAATTAAGACCCGCACAATATATTTTAATTAATATTTTTGGGTCGTCAAGCCGGTAAGCCTTTTGACAGCCTGAACCCCCCGGACTGTTTTGGAAAAGGTAAGAAATCCGAGTCTGAATTTTGGACAAGGAGGCACTGGACCGGGCACGCTTTTAAGTCCCGTTTTACTAATTTAAACAAATTTTAATTCAGTAATTATATTAAATTTATATCTATAAATAAAAAATTGACGATTATTCATTATACAAAACTAAAAAACTAATAGTTACAAATAAAAACAAATTCTATTTGAATATATTTTTTAAAAAATAAAGGGCTACTTTAAAACTTTAGTGGGTTTATAAAAAATTTACCGGGCCTGGCCTGCAAAATACGACCCGGTAAAAAACTTTTTTTGTAATTTTTTTGAATATCAATATCATAATATATTAAATATAGTCTTTTAATTAAAATATTCTTTATAAAATTCTTAGACTCGTACCTGTAAAAATGATCCCAATAGGTTCTGTTTTACCTGTGGAAATTATATAATAAAAGGCAAACGCAGAAGGAAAATAACACCAAAAATTGAAATTATATATGCCAAAATCTTTAATGTCCCACTTGGAGATCAATACAAACATTGGGCCCCTCGTTTTTTATGTCAGACCTGCTATTCTGGTATGCTGGCTTGGGACAGTGGTCGTAGAACAAAATTTCATTTGGAATCTCCAAAGTTTTGGAGAGAAATGACTAACCATTCCACAGATTGCTATTTTTGCCTGACAAATGTATCGGGAGTAATAAACAAGTATAAGAATAATGTCGTGTACCCTCAAATTGCTTCTTCACTGGGCCCAATTTCACAAGAAAATCTACAAAATAACAACATTTTCCCATTTGAGTCACCAATCAACCCAATTTATGAGTATCAATTGGAAGAAATTTGCAGTCCAATGTCCATAGCATCAATAAACACCGACCATCAGGGACGTATTGAGGGGGGGGGGGGGGAGGGGGGGCAAGGGGGGGCCCATGCCCCCCCTTAGAAATAGTTTTTAAAATTTTTTTTGTGCAGATTAACGCTAATTTTTATATATTACACATAAATCGGGATATATATACGTTAAATAAATATTATTTTGCAATTTTACTGTTTTATAAAATATATTGTACGATTTTAATATTATAGTTTAGTTTAATAATTTTAAAAATTTAACAATATTAACTTATTTGTTATAATAAATTTAAAGTATTTTAGAAATAACTACAATAATAATAATTATTAAGTATAAATTTAATATCAATTTTTATATTTAATATCATCTAATGTTTTTTTTATCTTATTTTAAATATTATTTTGCAATTTTACTGTTTTATAAAATATATTGTACGATTTTAATATTATGATTTAAGTTTAATAATTTTAAAAATTTAACAATATTAAATTATTTGTTATAATAAATTTAAAGTGTAATTTAGAAATAACTAAAATAATAATAAATGTTATGTATAAATTTAATTTCAATTTTTAAATTTAATATCACCTGATTTTTTTTGTGTCTGATTTTTAAATGAATGGTAAACAGAACAAAATTTTTGATTATTTTCACAGAAAAACTAGAGAAAATGAGATTTCAAGAAAAAAAGTATAGTTTATTATTATTTAATTTTACAATTAAATATATGTAATAAAACCTTTGCCAATTATAATTAAGGTCGATCAAAAACAATTAAATTTCAACTGTTTTGTAAAGGTTTTTGACATAAACACTAAAATTCAACACCAAGTATTCTAATACAATTCATTTTAATTTTTTTATACTTTTAATTAAAAACAAAATAATCAAAATCTTTAATTTTAGAATTTATTATTGTATCTTTTAGTCACAAACTATTCTCACACAATTAATAATAAAATCTACTCAGAAGACTGGTGATTTTGATAAAGAACAATTAATAATAAAATCTACTCAGAAGACTGGTGATTCTGATAAAGAAGTAAAATTTTATTAAGTTATTTTTCTTTTTGACATAAATACTAAAATTCAACACCAGGTATTCTAATACAATTCATTTTAATTTTTTTTTACTTTTAATTAAAAACAAAATAGTCAAAATCTTTAATTTTAGAATTTATTATTGTATCTTTTAGTACCTTTTTTATTATTTTTATTATAGGCAAACCAAACTATTCTCAACCCACAATTAATAATAAAATCTACTCAGAAGACTGGTGATTTTGATAAAGAACAATTAATAATAAAATCTACTCAGAAGACTGGTGATTCCGATAAAGAAGTAAAATTTTATTAAGTTATTTTTCTTTTTGACATAAATACTAAAATTCAACACCAGGTATTCTAATACAATTCATTTTAATTTTTTTTTACTTTTAATTAAAAACAAAATAGTCAAAATCTTTAATTTTAGAATTTATTATTGTATCTTTTAGTACCTTTTTTTATTATTTTTATTATAGGCAAACCAAACTATTCTTAACCCACAATTAATAATAAAATCTACTCAGAAGACTGGTGATTTTGATAAAGAACAATTAATAATAAAATCTACTCAGAAGACTGGTGATTCTGATAAAGAAGTAAAATTTTATTAAGTTATTTTTCTTTATTTATTTTATATTATTTATTCAATTACACTATTTTTTATAGAATGTATTTCCTATTCAAAAAGTATCTAAGAATTCCCACGAAATACCAGGCAACCATCTTCTACATGTAATTGGTAAGAAAATAACCGATGATGATAAATATCAGTTTATACAAACTAGAGTTCTTGACTCTAAATACGAGTTTGTCAAACATAAATAACGAGGGTTTCTTCACAGGTATAATTATCTTCATTGTATTGAAAATTACATATGATGCATTCTTTTAATTTTAATTTCTTTTATTATTCTATATGACGTATAATTATAAATAAATTATATTATTTTATATTTTTATTCAGTTATTACGATCAATATCCATGGATATACTATTGCAAAGTTACCAATGGGGCATTATGCTTGTTTTGTATTCTTTTCCCTACAAATTCAAGAGGAACTCAAGGAGCTTTTACGATAACTCCTTTTTTACGTTTTAAACATTTTCATTCTTACGCCAATCTCCATCAAAAGAGCCAGCACCATTGCCATTTAGCCTTAAAAATAGACCTTTTTTTAAAAAACTTGAGTGGACAAACAAAAAATGTATATCAACAATTAAACTCAAAATACCAAGAGACTATAAATACCAACAAATTAATAATTAAATCGATAATAGATTGTGTACTTTTTTGTTGTCAGCAAGAAATTGCACTTAGGGGGAATGCGAGTTTTTCTGGAAATTTTCAAAATTTAATAAACTTTCGTATCCAATCTGGAGACATTTTAAAGAGTCATATAAATACTGCAAAAAAGAATTCTTTGTATACCTCCCCTATAATACAGAATCAGATAATCCGGGGGGCTGCCGATATTTTGGTTAGCGAAATCGTCAAAAATGCAAATGAATCCGGGACCTTTTGCATCTTAGCTGACACCTCTAGAGATATAGGTGGAGTGGAGCAACTATCTATTGGAGTCAGATACCCCGTTTTTAAAAATGGTGAATTCAGACCTCATGAATATTTTTTGGGTATTTTATTAATAATAATTAATTCACTTTCATTTAACAATGATAGCTTAATGATTTCCTCAATAAACCAGGTCTTGTTCCTATGGAAAACTTGGATGCGCTTTCAATGGCAACAAAAATTATGAATACATTGGAGAATATTGGACTATCAATGAATCTAATTAATGGTCAAACCTATGATGGATGCGCGGTGATGGCTGGTAGTCTGAATGGTGTTCAGAAATTAATTAGAGATAAATACCCACGAGCAATTTATTTTCATTGTGCATCGCACAAACTAAATCTAAATTTAAACGATTCACTTAAAAATAGAGCATATTCCAACACAATATCAACTACCAAAATTATTATAGATTTCTTTAGGGAAAGTTCGCTAAGATCTCAATACATTAAACTTCCACGGCTATGCGAAAATCGCTGGCTGGACAAATTGAAGCAGATTCATCGATTTAGGTCAGAATTTGTAAATATTGCTAGTCATTTGGATAGTATTATACTTTATGGCAATAAAAACGCATCTCATTTAGCTAAAATATATTCACAAACTATTAGAGATCCTGAATATATCATTTGTTTGTGCATCATTTCCAAATATTCTTTATTACTTGCACCACTTACTATACATTTGCAAAAAGGATCGATTAATTTTCAAGAATCTTTTGAAATGATAGGCGCATTAGTGAAAATTTTGAATAACGATAGAATAAATAATGAAGAAGTTTTCAATAATATTTTCGAAGAAAGCCAAAATTTAGGTAGTGAAATAGGATTTACAGATTTCACAATACCAAGATTAGCGAAAAAGCAAATTCATCGACAAAATTATGAATCCCAATCTCCTGTTCAATTTTATCGGTGCTCATTGTTTAACACTTATCTAGATTCATTGATTCAATCATTGAAATTACGTTTTGATAATTTCAGTAATAATCCCGGTTTTTTATTGTTTAAATTACATCCCAAATATATTCTCAAATTAAATCTTGATGAATTTAATAATTTAACATCCACTCTTAAGAATTTTTATAATTTAACAAATTTGGAGAGTGAAATATTGATATTGAAATCATACTGGGAGGGTAAATCCATTTCTGATGACCTGTCAATATCTCAATTAATTACCACCACAACCATCCTTCCTAATATAAAACGGGCTCTTCTCATTGCTCTGTCATTACCCGTTACAACCTGTACAATTGAACGAAGCTTCAGCACTATGAAGTGGATCAAAACATATTTAAGATCTCAAATGAGCGATGATCGATTGTCATCTTTGTGTTTGCTTGCCATACATAAGGACATAATTGATAACACTCTCGATCAAACCTTAGAGTGGTTTTCAAGGGATCCTCGAAGAATATCAATTTCTTAAATATTTTTGTTTTCTTTAGACAATTTTTAATAAACTAAATATCTTATGTATTATCATTCATTAAGCAACGATGTAATATATTAACTTTTTTCCCAAAATTTCTTGCCCCCCCCCCCCCCCTTAGAAAAGGTTCTGCATACGTGCCTGCCGAGCATTTAACTCAAAGTGGCCCTGTTCTTTACGATCAATGCGGTTTAGATAATTTAGTAAAAGAATTGAAGCTAACAAAAGAATTAGCGGAAATTTTGGGATCCCGCCTGCGAGAAAGAAACATGCTCTTTCCTGAGGTCAAAACGTCATATAGGTTCCGCAGCAATGTTTTAAAAACTTTTTATAATAAAGTTGACACTTTCGTTTATTATAATAATATTGAATATCTTTTTAAATATCTAAATCTAAATTTTCTAATCAATGAGTGGCGCTTATTTATAGATGGCGTAAATTTTCCTTGCACCCCCTTTTTTATTAAAACGCTGACATTTGTTTTACTTTTCATGCGGATAAAGAGCACATTTATTTTGTAAAACATGCAATCATTTTTGTTAATGCCTAATTATAAACAATTAACGTTGCATTTACCAATTAAAATTTATATTATGTAATATTGTTAATTTAAATATATTATTGTATTAATTTCAAACTATGTATATAATAAATGATGAATTATTGATTATACACAAGAATTTTTCTTTGCATGATTGCTAGCTAGCTACCTTTGCATTATCTTGTAACATAAAAATATACTCCGTCGTTTTTATTTTTTGCTCATCAAACTAAAAAAACAAATGTATTAATTGCAGGACGCGTTACAACTTTTTTGTAGGTTATAATCATAAAAAATTAAAAAATCATTCAGAAGAGTACAAATAAATTTGAGATATGTAATGAATAAATGCGATTTAAGCCAAATAAGTATTATATTTTAATTAAATGATAGAAGATAATGAAATATAAGCACATATAAAAAGTGAAAATACTACCCAGGCAACCTTTTTTGTTTATATTTAACATATCTTACTACACTACATCGAGATATGTAAGTAAGTGAAGGGTTGGCAGATAATGCCAGTATTAGTAGCAGCACGCACTACAATCTTTAAGAATTTAGTAGCCCCTTTTTTAATATATAAAATTTTGAATCACAGACTTTCAGACGCGTATTTTTTGGAAATTTTGAGTTTTTTAAAATCAAATATTTAAAAAAGTAAATGAAATAAGTAAATTCTAAAAAAGTTATATAACAATATGAGAGTTTTTCAATAGTAAATATATTTTTCTATTATTTATTTTTATTTTAAAGGCACGAAAAGTGCCTATAATTATAGGATATATTGAGGTTTTTGGTACTTTTAAACCCATCTAGGTAAAAAATTAGACCTATTCAAAAAAAACGGAAAAGATATTCGGAATGTACAAAAACACTATCAAAATATATATGTTTATAATTGGTCGCCGACATAAAGTTGCTATTTGTCGACCAATGTTATCATATAATATAGGAATATTTGACTTAGATTGTATCAGTGAAGCCATGTGTAACACGGGAAAGTTTAAAGTTGCATTGTTGTCAACTTTCATATAGTACTTTTCATCGAAATTGGCCATAAAAGCTGCGTCGGGTTGATACTTCTACGCGTAAAGCAACTCCCTAATAGTTTTATTGGGCAAGTGCTTGTAAATTTCCGCAAAATTGCCTTAACCCCTTTTCCTCCAAAATCGTGCCCACCTAATTTTACTCGTGGCAACAGTTCGCCTAACATTACACATAAACTTTGAATACTGGCATAGATAGAAAGTGCCTTAGAAAATTTTGATAGGCGTTTCTTGATTAAAAACATGGGCATCTCCCCAGCACTCGTGCATTGTACAAAAGAAATCGCCATTTTCGTACCGGAATCCAAGCGCAGTATCGACTAAAGTCATAAAAAATGTTACCATTGATCCTGTTAATCTTAAGATATTGCCAATATGGCTTATGACACAGGTCAACAATTTTTTGAAAGTTATGAGTTAAATACAGAGATCAAATGCCATCTTAAGAATATCAAATCTGTTTACCGTTTTTCCTAATCAAATATAGTTAATCAGGTAAAACATTGAAAATTTTAGAAAGTCAAAAAATAAAAAAGATTCAAAAACAAAAATAAATTGAAATTTTATTTTGGCATATTCACAATAGTTAAAACTATTAAATAACTTCAAATAACATTTTCATTAAAAACCGATAATATATCGTGTCATATTTAAGTTTGGACGCGATTTTTTGTTATCTAAATGCCAATGTAAGAGCTTGATAAATAAAATTTATTTCTCATTATTTGTGATAATAAATATAAGTTACAAGGGATTTTTATATGCAAAAAATATTTTTTAAGTTTTTTCTTTTGAGGGTATATTTTCTGTCAATTTGGTCAAAAAGGCCATTTTTTGTTATAGACGGATCTAAGGAGCCAAAGACGGAAGAAACCAAGAAAAACGAAAAATATATATGAGATTAGGCCAACATGGAAATGCTTTTTTTATGTTTTATTTTCTGACATTGATATTTGTTGACCTGTGTAATCCTTTAGTGGACGAATATAGGGTGCACGGAGATAAAGAATTATGCAGATAACCTAAGGTTTAATGGGAACATGCACGGAACCCAGTGAAAAATTTTACCTTGTAATCTTTATTTGGTCCCCTTGTTAATATTTGACATAATTTCCAGATTGAAAAACGTTGTCAAATAGGTTTAAGGTTGCGCAAGTAATAACAAAAAATACTTAAAAAAAGCAAATTTGTAGTAAAAGCAAAATTTTGGAATAGATATTATCCACGTTAGAGGTGATAGAAATATTTATGAATTATTATTATATTTATTTAATATAGATGTTGTTTATTGCCCCATTCGTTGGAAGTTGGTAGTAAAATTGAGCTTGAGAGCAGCTTGGGATTGATTGATCCAAAAATCTATAGGAGAGATAGGAGACCCGCGGTTGGGGCATATAAGCCATGTTGTAAATCGTCAGATGCTGATTGGCAGTCGTAGCAGATATTATTAAAAGATGGGTCCAGACGTGCTCTAAGATTTGCAAGTAGATGGCAGTGTCCAGACCGGAGTTGAGCCAGGTGGGAACAGATGTTCCGTGGTAAAGTGTTTTCTAAAGGGGATACGGTAGGGGGTCGGCCGTTTAAAAATATGTTGAACGGTTAGTTAGCTCTGGTATTTGAATGCAAAGATATGAACACGTTTAATTATCGTTTTTGTGGGAATATTTTGGTCAATGAAAGGGTGTATTTGGGAAAAGCATTGAGAGAAGAGAGTTCCTTTTTCGTCTAGCTGGGGTAGGATGGTGCTTCAGCTCGTGACAAGGGTGGTCAGGAAATAAGCAAGACGCAATATTGGTCTGCTAACATCTGACAATGGGCTTGTACGGGTTGCATTTTGGTTTCTTGGTGAAGATGTTCAATCGGAGAGAGCTTGTGGCAACCTGTTATGGGATTATTAGGCATAGCCAAAAAATCTTACCAAACATGAAAAATTTTGTCGATATAGTCTTTTTGGTTTCTTCAGTTTTTTGCTTTTAACAATGTATATTAATTGCTATCTCACTATAAATTTTGCTAACATCATATTACCTGGAGTTTTTCAAAAATACACAATGAAAAACCATGGGAGTTATAATGATAGTGTCTTATGTAAATTTTTTTTTCGTTTTTTTGAAAATTTTAAGATTTCTTATATTTGTTCTATTTTAGTAAATTGTAATTGGGCGTTAAATTATTTTCTTATATAAATTTTTCAACAGGAATCCAATTTTCAATAACCCCCACAAATATAATTTTGTGAAAATAATCGGGTATGATGTATGCACTGGAATTTAAGCAATTAAAAATGTAAGCGGCGGAAATTGTTTCAGCAGGTAAAAAAAAATTACCGCTCAAATTTAGAAAATGTTTATCTGAAAAATTAGAATAAAAGAACATGTCTAACTGTTGTTACTTTTAACTTTATTTGGTTAACGTTCAATACCCCCTTTGAATATTGTATTAATATTCTTTATTTCTAAATTTGATTAATCTTAAAAGAACATTCTATTTTTAAAGCTAATACCTCTAACGTTCATGACTAATTTGAACAAATGTTAACATATAAGTAAGTCTATATATATACAACATATAATATATTTTGGACTATTATTATTTTTATACCTAATTCTTTTCTCTTTAATAAAATCTTATATTTCAAACTTATTTACCTTCTGTTTATTGGTGTCAGAAAACACCTTGTCGGAGGCGTCCGACAGAACCCACGCAGCCCTTAAACTTGGCCACCCCTGAGAAACGCTTAACAAACAAATATTCACCGTTCCAACCCTGTAAATAAAATTTTATGCAAGATGTTAATTCTTTATCAACTAAGCTATTCACAACAGTATGTAAAACTCAATTTAATATTTTTATCATTGATGACGATGTTTTTCACTAAGTGTACGTATTCACTACAATGTAATGGGGTCGAGACTCTCACCACAATGGTCCTAGTTTCGTCTATTTCGATAAAAGTTGCTAGTATTAATGATTTACGAATTTTTGCATGAGATAAAGCCACCTTCCTCTCCCTCTCCCCCTTCAGAGCATAAATTGTTTACGTAAATTTTTCCTGAAACCATCTATTCACAACGATATGTAAAACTTTATGCATTTCATATGATAATAAATGATAACGACGATCCTTCCTAAGCGTAACTATTCGCTACACATAATAATTAATTCGAGGTTTTCGCCACAATGGCCCTAATTCCGTCTGAGGCAGATGCTAGCATTAATGACATTTGCAGATAATTTTTGCATGAGACACAGAATGAGCCCAATGTGATAACGCCCAATGCGACCATATTAAGGACAGAGCCCTATATGACAACGCCCATTGCGACCATATTAAGGACAACAGAGCCCTATATGACAACGCCCATTGCGACCATATTAAGGACAACAGAGCCCTATATGACAACGCCCATTGCGACCATATTAGAGAGCAGAATCCTATATGATAACGCTTGCGACCATATTGAGGACAGCGAGGTTGCCAATTGCGCGCTTTATGCTGACGCCAGCACCCGCATAAGTATTTAAAATTAAAATGTAACTATAATCTGCCTCTTTTCGGCCAACGATACCTCATTTGCATTAAACGATAGCTGGTGACTGATAACCTTTCAATGTCCAATAATTACTCTTCCGATCATTTCAATACTGCCATTCACGTCGACCCAATCTTCCGATCATTTCAATACTGCCATTCACGTCGACCCAATGCCACACAGCTTAATCTCAATCAAACTGTAATAATGGAGCAAAAAAAACGGACGTGTTTATCTGAAAAATTAGAATAAAAGAACATGTCTAACTGTTGTTACTTTTAACTTTATTTGGTTAACGTTCAATACCCCCTTTGAATATTGTATTAATATTCTTTATTTCTAAATTTGATTAATCTTAAAAGAACATTCTATTTTTAAAGCTAATACCTCTAACGTTCATTGACTAATTTGAATAACAAATGTTAACATATAAGTAAGTCTATATATATACAACATATAATATATTTTGGACTATTATTATTTTTATACCTAATTCTTTTCTCTTTAATAAAATCTTATATTACAAACTCCTTACCTTTTATTTAGAAAACAAGGTTAAAATTCTAAGGCAAATTTATTTAGGCCAACCTAAATTTTTTGATATATCATATTTTTAAATTATGTAGGAATATTAAGTAAATTAACTATTATTAATTGGTACAATCATTCGCTTACTCCACATGTCCCGATGCCGAAGAGGGTGGTATATATATGGCCATGCCTTATTTCTTAACAACAATGTGTATAAAAACACATGATTCATGGTTACCTTAAGACGTTTTACAGTGGCGGCGCTATTAATAAAAAGTGATAAAAATACTTTTTGTATGTGAAAGCCTATTGTATTTAATTTTTTGATTTAAACATATAATAAAGTATTAGCTATTAAAAATATATTAAATATGTATAGTATTGATGTTATATGTGCTTAAATTTTATATCAAATCAATTATTTTACCATTATTAAAAAAAGAACAACCGCCGTCGTCAATAACTAGATATTTTGAGCTTTAGTCATTAGGGTTATAGTAAAATATTTTGGGACTTTTCAAAAGATTCTATTTAGTTATGGCCTGTTTTTAAAAAAATTTGATTTAGATTGCTTGACTTACTTTGTTAATGATTAATACACTTAACAACATAATTTACCTCATTTCATGTAACTTACTTTTAGGCTCCTAAAAATTGACTTTTGAATATTTTTAGTCATTACACATACAAAATTCAAACTTTTGGTCGAGGTAAAAAATACCAAAACATTCCCATTAAATGAAACAATTTTACTATGTTTATTTTAAATCCAAGGTGATATATATGAGAAACATATTATATATATTTAATGTGAAAATCCACAAAATAGATCTGCATAGTACTATCGTCGTGACATCGAGATTTGCATAGTGCTATCGTAAGTAACAACAATACCAGTCAAAAACATCTGACTAAGGTGGGAAAATACTTTTTAGAAGTGATTAAATTTGGAACTAAAAGAACATATTTTGCGTATTTAGCCCATCAGGGTAAAAAAGCTCTAGTTTTAGATTTTAAATATAACATATTCGCAAATTTTAAAAACTGTCGGGCGTTGTTCCCCCATTAGAATAAGTGTGAAGCTGCAGGAGCGTATGCAGAAACTTTTTTAAAGGGGGGTAAGAAATTTTTTTGGAGGAAAGGAAGTACAAATTTTTATATTTTATTTGCAAAATTATTTTATAAGGCTGTATATTTTCCAAATAATAGCAATTTTATTGATTTGTGTTCTCTTTTGTAAGTTTGATATATGTATTCAACCGCTGGCTACATCATGAAAATTAACAAAATTTCTAAGGGTAGCAATTGTCCCCTTTTGCCCCCCCCCCCCCTCAATGCTACCCTGTGAAGCTGTGTCCTAAGCTTTAAGCTGTTCCTTCATTCTTCTCGTATCCAAAAATTCTGCACTGCGATGAGACATTATAAAAATAAGACTGAACAACATATACATGTGGTTAAAAGTAGAGACAGACGGAACTCTAAGCCCTATGAAAAACGGGTCAGGCCCAGCCAATACAATGCGGGCGGGGCCTGAATTTTGTTTTTTAATATTTTACTTTTTTTCACATTTTTTAATGTTTATAGCTGGCTTACAAAGTTCGATTTAAAAAACGGTAAACGTATGCAAATTTCTAAAATGTCAGGTTAGGCTGATGTTAGCTAATAACTCTAGAGCCGTGTTATTAAGGGCGCGCTCAGAGTTCATTTAAAAAAAAAATGAATTTTAAAATTTTTAAAAATAAAGTATTTTAATGTTAAAATTTTTTAAGGGTTAGATTTTCTGAAACCAATGTTGAACTGATATCAGTTATTTTTATATAGATTTATATATAAAACTTATAAGATTTCTATAGAGCAACTGCTCCGACTGTAATAAATAATAATCAATGATTGATATCGATGTAAAAACTCAATTAAAAATTTTAGTTTATCAGAATTTTTAAAATTGTTGTAAAAACTAACGAACTCTGAACGCGCACTAAAAAGAACTTAAATTTATTATCACACATGATAAAGGCTTCTACACTCTGTTGTTTAGGGCCTGTGCAAAGTGAGTTTTTATTTGCGTAAAATTTTGAAAATTTTGAAAATTTTAAAAATTTTATTTTTTTTTCATTCACAATTTTTTAAAAAAATTTTTATTTCAGAAAAAGCATTTTAGGAGCATATAATAAATTTGGCAACTTTTTAAAAATTTGCGTTTTATTTCAAAATAAAATTTTTTAAAATTTTGAAATTTTCACAAAAATTAAAACTCACTTTGCACGTGCATTTATTAATAATTTTAAAAATTTTTAACTGGTAATAAAAAAAATTCGGGCCGTAATTCGGGCCGGATCTAATTAGAAAACCAAATTCCCGGTCGGGCCGAAATATTGGCCCGGTTTAAATTTTAGTTTATAAATAATTGCTCTAATTTTTTGTTAATTTAATTATAATTAAAAATTAAGCCGGCCTGGCTCCAAATTTTTTTTTTAAATTTAGGAGGCCTTTTCAAGTCATCACCTTGACTGAACAATTTAGAGTTGCTAACATTTAACCCACAAGGAGTGTTAAAAAGCACATAGACCTTAGAGGAGAATTTCACACGAAGTACATTTATTTATTTCACGATATAAAATTTATATGGAACCCTAAACCCAAATTACGCTTGTGAAATCGTAAAACTTTATGGAGCCCTACTTACGGAATTCGATATCACTCGCCTTCCTTCTGAATAACGTTCCAAATTGACTGGTAATGTTTTAATTTGACTTGCGAAAAAAGGGCGTATCCCCGAAGTAAATCCCTAATTACTTGATAATTTGTAGGTAAGGTACGATGATCACACTGGTATATGTTCGCTCCAGTCAAATCAAACAAGCTAATGTTAAGGAGTTCCGTTAATAATCCGGTTGTATAAATATCCTCATTTGGTCGGTAGGCCAGGACCTGCGACATTTCGTACATTGATTCGAGAAGTGTGCTATCGTAGTTGATGAAGTAGGCTGCCCCACGGCAAAAGGGTGGCAATACAGATGGGGGGTAAGCATCTCGCGACAGATAGTTTTTATTCTTAACATCCCTCAGGACGGCCCAGTTCTTTGCAACTAGGCAACGGAGGAAGAACGTTGATGTGCCACGATTTATTGTCGAGGTATTGGGATTGTTTTTACCTATGTTGACTGTATGATTCCCGTATACCATAGAACTTGTAGCCGTGGCTGGTTTCTGTAAGGCCCGTTGTAATACATGAAAGTTTGGGACTGTGTCGTCGTCTAGCTTCATAACATACTTCTCATCGAAATTGTCCATAAAAGTTGATTCGGGTCGATACTTCCACGCGTAAAGTAGGCCCATGATAGTTTTAAAGGTCAGGTGCTTATAAATGTCCACGAAATTACCTTGAACTATATCTCCGTACGTCCTTATCTCGTCTACTAATAATTGATCGTGAAACGAGGCGTTAATATTGCTGTGATTAAGAAAACTAACATTGGAATTCTGTTTGACACCGTTTATAACTTCAGTCGATACGTTCTTGAGTGCAAATTTCGGAAGTCCCATAAGGAATAATGGCGTTACAATAAGGGCGCTACCGTTTTCACAATGGCTAAGTCCTTGAGGGGAAGCCCAAGTATTTCGGATGAGAGAACGCCTTTTAGAGTTCTTCCGAGCGCTTTCAATCAATGCCAATATCCAAATCTTATGTGTAATGTTTGGCAAATTATTGTCACCAGTAAGGTTACGTTGACACAAGTTTGGGGGAAAAGGGGTTAAGGGAGGCAAGTAACCTATCGTTTTTTGTTGATTAGGAACGTGTAGGAATTTGAAATTGTGAACGTCAAAAAGTGAGAATTTGTTAACCTGTGATTTTGAATTGACTAAAACCTTTTTTTTAACAATTTCATTCAACGACCACCAGAATACATCATGCGCGGTGTGAATTTGCCCCGACGCATAATCAAATATATTAAGGTATCTTTGTTGATAGTATTTATAGCTTCCTGAGAGTTGGATTTCTAATAGGTCTAAGGTCACATAGGCAAGAATCAAAAGTCCTAGGAGGCAAGCTATTCTATGAACAAAACGGCAAAATTTTGGCTTAGGTATTACCATCATAACACGATATATTAGGTGATAGATACATTAATATACATTATTGATACACATATTAAAATTCATATTATTCGGTCATCATATCAAATTGGCTTAATTCAAAAAATAATTTGAGCTGGTATATTATATTCATTCGAGTGTTATATTAAGGTAGCCAAAACGAACTCACCTTAATCATAAAAATCCTTGAATAATTTTTCTACCTTTTTCAACCTAGATTTTCTGATTTTGTATAATAACATATATAATATGTTTCAACCTAGATTTTTTGATTTCGTTTAATAACATATTTATTAATTAGCTAAACATTTTTGCTGACACTAAAGAGTTAATAGTAAATACATCTTTAGATCACGGAGGGTTAAATTATATATGATATTGCTCCAAAATATTTGCCAGCCATTAATTTTTAAAAAAACAAGGTATAATATTTGTAATAAAATAAATTGGAATAAGGCTTTACAGATATAAATATGAACATTTGTAAAATGAAGAAAAAAAACGCCAAAAAAATTAACTCACATAATATCCGCTCCAAGCCTCGAATTTTTTATGATAACCTGTACCAGAATATTTGTTTTAAAGAAGCAAAAACAATAGCAGAAACAATTGTAAGGAAAAATCAAAAGCAATAAAAACATCGAGGCAATGACAAACAACGTTAATACTCAAGCAAAAACACCAGAAACAAATACAATAGTATTTTTTAATTTAAACACAGTTGATTTGAATGAATATATTTAATTATTAATATTAATTTTAGCTTTTTTTTTTTAATTTACATGATTATGCCTGAAATTAAAGTAATCATTGCGTGGACCCAAAATTTTACGTAACGAAAATCTATAAAATATTGAAAATCTAAAAAATATCCCTGACACATAGTTAATTGAAAAATATCTATAGAATACATAATTAATAATTTAGACTTAAAAGTTAAAAAAATGTAATTATTCTAACTTAGTTAAGTTATCGATACTGTGGGGTCCATATGGACCCCAGATAATCCTAAATTTTGAATATCGTTAAAAATATGATATATTGAACAAATTTTTGTGACAATTCGTAATTAAAATTAAACTTAATTTAATAACAAAATTCGTTTAAAAGTTGGAAATTTTGTTGGGGTCGTCCCCAATGACCAATGGTCAAATTCAATTTAAAAAACTATGTTAGAGCCTCAATGTAAAATTAAACTGGAACTGCTACCGTGTTTTCTAAATCTCTCTTATAAAAGTTTTACTTTAGAAAAACAAAAAAAATTTTGTTTTATAACAATGTTATGAATCCATTTTTGAAATCCATATAAAATATCTAATTTTGGTGAGTAATATTTAATCCATAATAAAATTGTAAATGTTTTTTCTCCATAAATCAGTAAATGTCTCATTAGATCTAAAAGCACAATTAATTCAATAATATTGATATATTTAGTTTATAGATAAGATTTATTTATTGTAGAAAAGAAAAATAAAAAAATTTCTATTTTTTAGTTTTTTTACTTTTTGCTAAGTTAAACATACAGAATACATTAATGTAAATTATATAAGTTTATAATAAGAGAATACGTATTATCAAAATAATTTAAATCATTTTAATATGTGCGCCCGTAAAAACATTTTCATAGTTTAAGAATAAAGTCCATAGCCTAAAATTGAGGTTATAGAATTTTTAAATTAAGGTCCGTGCGGATCCACGGTGGCATCTATGTGAATTTTTCACCCTGGCATTCGGGGGTTTATAAAAATATTTATAACATTTTATTTTAACTTTCAGTGAACTAATTTGGCGTGCAGATATAGGATTAAACATGCTGCAGAGAGGGACCGAGGGTATTAACCATAAATAATTGCTTGGAGTTCGTCAATACTGTGTACATATAGAAGATGAAGCCTAAAATTAATTTATATGGAAAAGTAGAAAGCCTAGATCTTTTCCCAAGAGTGGAGTCACCCAAAGGGGTGGGGGCAGGCTCCTAATTTGTCCTATGAATCAAGTAATTATTTTTGAGGAATCTTTAGCAACCGCCTAAAAGAATTTAAGGCAAATTAGGCATAAAGCTGTTTTGGTAGATACTACAGGTAACTTCTTAACTAAGGTAAAAAGATTTTCTTAAATTGTCCGAGAATTTAACAGAAATTTTCTAATCAAAAATAACTATATTCTGGTATGATAACATAAACATGTTTACGGCTCCGAAATAGATATTGGCTTACTCCTACTTCCGGAAAAATTAATAAACCGTGGTCTGATAAATGTCAATATTGACTTTTATCAAAACATTTGGAATACTTGCAAAAATTAGCTAAGTAAAAGTTATAATCTGTTTTTTTATCAATAACCACTACCGCCATCATAGCAACATAGCCATTGGCTGAGGCGCCAAGCTTAATCTACTATGTTAAGGCCCGCCTATTGACAATGTTTAGGGCGCCAAACGGCGCTCTTATAGGTTTGGTTTATATGAGGCCAGGCTAAAAAAAACATTTGTGCCCTTTTATGCATAATTCTACATAAAGGGCGCAGGAACGTCGGAAACGGCTCATGACATCAAAACTTTTATATTTACAAATAGTTTTTCTCGATTTTTAAGCAATAACACATATTCTATTTATTACAAATCAAAGATTTGTTTTAATAACACAGGTCAACCAATATCAATGTCAGAAACGTGAATTTTATTAAAACATAAAAGAAGGCATCCCCATGATGGCCTAATCTCATAAATATTTTTCGTTTTTCTTAGTTTCTTCAGTCTTTGGCTCATTAGATCCGTCTATAACATAAAATGGCCTTTTTTGACCAAATTGACAGATATATACCCTAATAGAAAAAATTAAATCTTTTTTTAATATAAAAATCCCTCGTAACTTATATTTATAATCACAAATAATGAGAAATTATTTTACCAATATATCAGGCTCTTACATCGGTATTTAGATAATACAAAATATTCGCGTTCAAACTTAAATACGACACGATATGTTATCAGTTTTTAATAAAAGTAATATTTGAAGTTTGAATTTAACAGTTAAACTATTATGAATATGCAAAAATAAAATTTCAATTTATTTTTGTTTTTAAATCTTTTTTGTTTTTTTTTACCTTTTTTTTTAATTTTTAATGTTTATACCTGACCAACTAAGTTTGAATAGGAAAAATGTTAAAAAGATTTGATATTCCCTAAGATGGCAGGTTTGATCTCTGTAGAAACTCTCAAAAAATTGTTGACCTGCGTAATAAGCTGCTGATAACAACAATTATTTGGTAATTTGAGCTCGGTTAAATTTTTCTTTTACATCAATTAGGAACATGCCTGGAAACAAAATGAGCTTGGAGGGAGAGGAGCTTATGTAGGCTATAATCAAAAAAATATGTTTGGGAGGTAACCAAGTTTTAGGCCATGCCTAATTTAATTTTTCCAAAAATTAAGTATAGAAACACATAAATCATGGTTAAACAAAAGCATTTTGTATAATTGTCATGGCGCCATTTATTGTCTTAAAACGCGTTTTAATAGAAATTGCATTGTTATAAATTTTACGAAAAAACAAACCGTTACGAAACATGGCCTTGCGTGACTATCAAGTGAGGAAGCCTCGTTTTTTATCTTTAGGGCGATGCAAAATAATCGATTCTCAGAATAGAGGTAGGCGGCCGTTTCTTATTTACACATATTGGTTAAAAAAAACTATGCTCAAAATGCGACCCAAACAAGACTTATAATGTTTTTACTAAAGTCGTAATTGAATCTGTTTTTAAATTTATTTAAAAAATTTTGAATAATTTGTACAATTTAACAGATCACATATTCAAATTGCATAATCAAGTTATTTATTTCGTGGATCAAAGGTTATTTTCAAGTATTTCCATTTATTCGAACATTCTGTAATATTTAATAAAATCATATATATACATGAAATATATGATGCCTTATATGATGTAGAGGCTAATTAACCTAACAAGTGTATTTAAATAGGACTTTGAGAGCAGGTGATTCTTTGCATTTTACCGGTATAATAAAAATTTTAGAGGGCTAAATATGGCGTGAGATTAATGTTCCTTCTCCCCATTTTCGCCTACCCTGCCAAAAATTAAATAATCTCCCATTTGATTTATTTTATTAAAATTGTTTTATCTAAAATTGGCATAATAGCGCGTTTAGTTATTTCATTTATTTACAAAAATAATATATCGGCCTATAGTGGAGTGGCAGAGCGCTTGCTTGTAGTCTGAACAAGCCTAGAAGGTTCGGGGTTCGAATCCCGGCAAAGGCAGATTTTATTTTCAGGAAAAGTTTTAGCAAGAGAGTAGCCACATGACTAATGGTGACCTACAAGGCAGTAGGCCCTAAACGATGATGCCTAGGGAGTCCAGAGTCAAATCTGGGTCACCGTCAGCCCTCAGAAGGTGGGTGTGAAAATCTTGAAAACTCTGAACAAAAACATAATGAACACAACCAATCAATATGAAACAAAAATAATAAAGATTTTGTAAATTTAAAATTATTTTTAATTTTAAAAACATTTATTTGTTTATAATACTAATAAATTAGGATTTGTGACTTTTTGTTAAAATGCTTTTAATTAAAGAAACAAATTTTTATTAGTGACGCTACAATTTATAAATTAAGATAAAGGTAATTCACACAAATAAAATCAATATTCAATAAATATTAAATCTATGTCGCTGAATGCTCAGCAGCTTATAGATTTTGTAACTTAGCGAATGTGAAAATTAAAGCTACGAAGTTTGCAATAGGGCGCTAACAGACTTCATTTTACAAAAAAAATTTTAAAAATTTGGAAATTCCAGAAATTTTAAAATTTTTATTATTTTTATTTTCAAAATTTTTTAATATTTCAGATATAAAGTATTTTTAATGCTAATAATAAAGAGTGGCGACTTTTTGTTAGAATGCGCTTAAGATTTTCAAACTTCGATGAAATCTGAACTCGCCCAAATAAAAAAGTTTTGAAAAAGTTAAACATATATTTTTTCTTTGGATTTCAAAATTTTTTCAAGACAATGTTGATTCTCCAATCTATATAGACTTTAATTTTGCAAGTTTCATTTAAACGTCTATATATATTTATTTTTAAAATTTATTTATTTATCTTATAAATTCTAACTACAACAAATATCAATGTCAAAATAAGTTTATGAAAACATAAAAGAATGCAATCCCATGATAGCCTTATCTATATATTTTCCGTTTTTCTTAGTTTTCCGCATTCGGCTCCTTAGATCCGCATATATAATGGCCTATTTTGACCAAATTGACAGATCTTAATATACCCTAAAATAAATTAAAAAATTTTTTTTCATATAAAAATCACTTGTAACTTTCATCACACATAATAAGAAATAAATTTTATTGATAAATCAAGCTCTCAAATCAGCTTTTTGATAATACAAAATATTTCGCGTCCAAATTTAATACGACACTATAGGTTTTTAATAATATTATTTGAAGTTTAAATTTAACAGTTCAGCTTTTGTAAATATGCAAAAAAAAAATTTAATTTATTTTTGTTTTTGAATGTTTTTTGTTTTTTTTTGACCATTTTTTCTAAAATTTGCAATGTTTATAGCTGACTAACTAAGTTTGATTAGAAAAAACGACAAACGGATTTGAAAATCCCTAAAATGGCAGGTTTATTCGCGTCCAAATTTAATACGACACGATATATTATAGGTTTTTAATAATATTATTTGAAGTTTAAATTTAACAGTTCAGCTTTTGTAAATATGCAAAAAAAAAAATTAAATTTATTTTTGTTTTTGAATCTTTTTTGTTTTTTTTTTTGACAATTTTTTCTAAAATTTGCAATGTTTATAGCTGACTAACTAAGTTTGATTAGAAAAAACGATAAACGGATTTGAAAATCCCTAAGATGGCAGGTTTAATTTCTGTAGTTAACTCATAACTTTTAAAAATTATATAAGAACTGTTTAGAAAAATTTTAAATGTAAAGATAAAAAAATATTAACTAACTAGCGGGTGTGAGAACTCATTTTTACCAAAAATAAATTATGTAATTGTTTTTTTTTATAATTTTTGTAAACTAAGCTGCAATTTAAAGACTTTAAAAATGGGAAGTTTCATAATATTTATTGATCCAATGATTTATACATAATTAAGTCCGTTCCGTCCTAATTTAGAATTTGTAAACCGTCTTAAACCTTCGGTTAGTTTTATTGTATCCGGCCAACAAAATACTTGGTGCAACATCCCGGCCCGTTTAGAGTTAAATTAGGCGAGCCCGATAAAAAAAACCTTTATATATATGTATCTAACATATTTAAATTCTTAATTATTCATTGTTGTAAAATTAAAAAAATGTATTTACTTGTGGTCTCCTCAGTGTATAATTGACACCTGATCCAAAGTTGACTTCTACAGGCACTGGTGCTATATAAATAATAAATAGCTAAGTATTATTTTATTTTTTCAGAACTATGTTTACATCTTAATTTTGGGGTAAGAAATATTTTGTAGGGGCTATTTTTAAACTTGTCAATTTACATTTGAAAATGGTAACATAAATGCAAGAATATTTCTGTTTTAAGATCTAATTTATTAAAATAATGGTCGCTGAAACTGCTTAGTAAAACTGACATATTCTTGTATACCTGAATTACAAGGAAAAAAATTCTCCTTATATTAATTATTTCACAGGGCTAAACTTAGCTATTTAAAGTATAAGAGAACTGCCTTACTTGAAGGTGGTACTGGTCGAATGGGTTTTATAACTTCCAAAGAATTAACCCATCCAAATCCCAAAAATACACTTGCCACAATAAAAATTGACCAATGTGTCCAGAAAAAATTCATGTTTTATGATAAAATTTAGGTATATAAAAATATCAAACCTTCAAAAAAATTTATACTACAGGAGTTTATTACCAGAGTATGCCTATATATGTAACCTTAATCTCACAATTTCGCGTGGGTTATTTATGGTAAATATTATGTATCTGGAAAATAAACACAATGTAAGCATAACAACCTAGAATGACTTAATTAGTGAAATGTGTTTTTTCTTTAAAACAGCCTTAAATAAATATGTAAACCTATTTTTATGACCTTTTAAAAATATTTTGACCCGAGCAGTAAAGCTGAACTTCAAATAAACAAGTGCTGTAACATCCATAATCAGCCTTGCGTTGCATGCGCCAATAAAACAAACTATGGTAGACTCAAGGAAAATTGTAAGTGATATTGGGACACTTAATTCCTTTTTAACCTGTCAGGGATACATTTTTTAGATTGGACATTTGAGTAAGTAAATAGGTTAGACACAGAGTAATGGTAACCGTTAAGTGATGCTAGGTTTAGGCCGTTTAAGGGCGATATGGGCTCTTGAAGGCCACCAAACTATTCGCATTTTAATATATGGGAGTTCGGATAGCCTAGATGTTTTACACCATTGGCATACCGAAGAAAGTGAGCCTGGGTTGCACCTTCCCATTTATATATGGATTTAAAGTTAAAGCTAGAAAAAGGAGAGGGCTACTAAACCCAAACTGTGCGCTAATTGTATGCATTTTCCGTCTAAAGTATAATAAATTTTCCAAACAACAAAAATTCTTTGCTACACTTTCCGGATTTGTAATAATGGCAGCAATATTTATTTTATCTATGTTTTTGAGCTTCGGCATTACTCAACGAGTTCTTCACGAAGTTATTGATATTTTGTATAAAATTGAAACATCGCATGTCAAATATAGCTAATCATAATACACGGTAGTATCATGCGTAATCACCATTATGACACTTCGTCGAAATGATATATATGAAGGCATTATCTCCTATATCGTCTCCGTTTTCCAAAATTGGCTCAGAACGGCTAATTTGTTTAATATAGATCAAAAAAATGGCCAAACTGGCAAAATTGACTGATTATTCGATCTCGAAAATAAATATGAAAGATTAAAAAAAAAATTTTATCAACTGCAATTTCAATTTCTCATCCAAATAATAAGAAAGGTTTTTAAATATATCAAGCTCATACATAAAAATTATGATTATTCAGGATATGTGGCACCAACATTAAAACACGATTTTTCAGTTTTAAAATAATATTATTTGAAGTTCGAATTTAGTAGTTTAGCTCATAAAATTTAAAATTTCTTCAATATTTATGTTTTAAATCTTTTTTTTTAAACATTTTTTCTAAAATTTTCAATGTTTTATTCTACAAAGTTTGATACGACGAATTTAAAAATATTTTAAATAACAGGTGTAATCTCAAAATTTAGCTCAACTCAAAATTTGCCGAGCTGTGGTTCACCCCTGTTTTTTAAATAGCAAAGTTTAATTTTTTTTCCATATATCCAATAATTGCTTCCTTTCAATCTTATATTAAAACTTTGTTTAATCAAATTGTATATTGATCCTTAAAATGCACATAGTGACCCGACGGACAGCCATGATACAAATCACAAAAATCTAGTAGTATGAATCTAAGCTATATTTTCAAAATGAACGCTAAAATAGCGTGATTCCTCTATGGATTTTGTGGATCTTATGTATTTTAAAACCCAAAATTCTTTTTATTGCAAGTAATAGTTTTTAGAACTATATTAGTCGATGTCGTCAAGACATGATAATTACGTCGGTAAATCATTATTTAAAATAAAAATGTTTTTCTTTACGTGACCTAATGATTTTCTTTTGTATATTTTTATCAATAAAAATTTTGTTCGGGGCTGGTACGTCATTTTCGCAGAAAGGCCTAAATCGAAGATAGTTCAAATATCCTAAAAGCTTTAAAACACTAAAGACAAGACATATGGCTAGCAATAATAACCCTACCAATACTGAGAATCAAACAGGTGGTCAACAGCCCCAAAAGTCAAACACCCATATTCCGAACATAAGTCAACCGGGGGTAGTACCCGAAGGCGCTTTCTTCATTCCTTATGCGGCCTTTAGCCCAACATATAGGAACAATCCGGGTGGCGGCGGTTTTTTTAACGTTGAAACAGCTGGTGGTGGATTTCCTAGTGGCAGGATATTTCCGGTTTTACGCCTCTTTTTATTTAAACTTGCATTTTTCGGCCCAGGAAGTTAAGTTTTACAATACAGAGGTTATGGTGATTTGATTTTGGGAAACGTTTATGCATTTTAAACGGGCCGGGTGAATGATTATTAAAAATATATATTTCACAACTATACCTTTTATCTTGTATCAATTTTAGGGCCAACCCATGCCATTCTCCCCTCAAGCTCCGCCCTTGTTAGCCCCTATAGGGGCCATGAATCAACCACCATATTCGATGTCTGGCATCGGCACTCAGCCCACTTCAAACACAATCGTATTTTCGACCGACCCACATCTATCAACTACGACAACAACGACTACAGGGATAGCAGAGGTCAAACTCGATGGCAACAAAATGACGGTAAATTTTTTTTATGTAATTGTTTTTAGGGGCGAATAGTCCATTCGTTTATACAAAAAATAAATTTTAAAATTCAAAATTTTTATAATTTGAGTTAAAAATTAACCAATGTTTTTACATTATATTCTAATCTTCGGAGCTGTTGCTCTTAGTATATTTAATAGTTTTGATAAATTTATACCTAAATTTATATGAACAAAGCTAATAAACATTTCAACAAGACTTTTAAAAAAATTCTAACCCTTAAAAAATGTTTGAACATTGGACCAAACTTTTTTTTATAAAAATTTAAAAGTCTGAAAGGCGGGGCGGTGTTTTATATTTAATAAGGGGCTATATTGGATTGGGCTTCAAAAAAATGTTAATAACCGATGATCCAAACTAATAACCCCCCCCCCCTCTTGTGGAAATAGAAATCACTAGGGTTATGAGTAAATCGATATGCGATTCGCATGCCTTATTAGGCCATGTGTTAATTACAATCACATATGGTGCTAAAAAATTTAAAAGCTTAGGATTTGAGTAAATCAAATTTAAATTAAATAAAACTTTATCACACAAAATCGGAACCAGACCAAAAAAAACTAGTAACATGGCTAAAGTGCAATATTTGATAAATGAAATCAATTTGTCTCAAAAACAAAAATTATAAACATCATTGCTCAAATTATTTTTTCTAGCCATAACGCTGAATATATTTTTCTTGTTTTAGATCTCGACTAATGTCTCTCCATTTACTCCTGACAAATTGGAAGTCAAGGCAGCCGACAATAAAATAACGATAAAGGCCAAAGGCCAAGAGGAAAAAGATCCCAAAACTGGTATACCTTTTTCTAAATCCGTTATCTACGTAGGTCGAAGGGGTGTTAGTAATCTGATGTATATTTATTTAATATCACAATTATTTTAAAGGGGTAAGGTGAGCTAAGGTCAAATTTATCGACGATGGGCAATTGTTCAAAATTAACTAAAAATTTAATGAATTATTAATGCACATCTCATCTCAAAAAAACTAAAATAAGGCATGGGCATCAAACTATCGATAACTTACCTAAGTTACAGTTATGATTAAATTTTTTAACCAATAAAGGTTATTAAAATCTGTTTTTTAATCAATATTTTTCATTTAAGTATAAATACTTATTTATTTTTTGAGTCACAAATAAATTTTTTTAATAAGGGCCACTTTGGTTTTTTTCGGCAAAACAACTTTTGAGCACCGTGGTTATCAGAAAAAATCAACTATGTATGGTGTAATCAATTAACCTTAGTCGAGCAGTAAAAGCATAAAATTAACAAACATGTTTACCCATATTTACTACAGCTATAAACTTTGAATTAACTGATAATTAAAATTTAGTAACACTTTTTTCGGGTTAAATGACAACTATATGATCGTTACACATTTTTAATTTTTTTGGTTAACCCATCAATCCCCTGTCTTAAAGTAAGTAAATTTTTATACTTCATCTTAATAAGCAATATTTTAAATACATTAACAGGATATGTCAGGACAAAAGAATTTCATCGACAATATCTGATCCCAATGGGTTGTGACCCAGAAAAAATGAAATGTTCCTACGATAGGGGCATATTAAAGATAAGGGTAAGTAAGCATTAGTTACAAATACACGATCGCGAGATCGCTATTAACTAGATTAAAACAATTTTTCAAAAAGTTTGATAACGATATTTAATTTTATCCAAATATTATAAGAGTAAATGTTTATTAATTTATTGACCAAAATCATTTTAACACATAAAATTGCGCTCCAGGAGCTATTAATATAAATAAGATTAACCATAACACTTCCTGGATTCTAGCAACTATAAAAAACAATTTTCTTATGCCCAGGTGGTAATACCTGAACGATTGGAAAGACTCTTACCTATTGATGTGGAAAGGAAAGCCTCAAATCAATCGGCTAATCAGGTAATGATGCCACAAGGACAATATCGAGGCTGATATTGACAGTGAAATTTATGTTAAAAAACCGATTTAATAAAGCTACTGTATGCCGCCTTCAAATCAACAACTATACTTTGTTTGCAAAAAAAACGAGTTATTTCCTTGTTATTCGAATGAGAGGAAAAAATTAGGTTTAAAGTAGTTTTTTTATTTTCGATAAAAAGCCGTTTTTAAGCTAAGGGGTGGGTGTTAAACGAAATTAATACTAATAAATTTTTCGTTTAAAATTTATGTAGATTGTCACATTAATTTCAAGCTAATTAGGTTACTGGCATTATTTTTTATATGTATACAAAACAGCCAGATTACCAAAAACAAAATTTCTGTTACTATTTTAAAATATAAATATAAACTTGTCAATATTAAAATAAATATCACTTGGCTAGGCCTTAAATCAAAAACTGAAAATATATAAAAAGATATAAAAAAGAGATTAAATTGTTCAGTCCTTTAAAAAAGCATTATATAAAAAATGGATAAGATACTAAAAGTCTGTATATTATTAAGACAATTTTTGTAAAAAAGAAAGTATTAGTAGATTCAGTTGTGAATGGAAATTATGTAAAAAATGCTATTTATAATTTGGAAATGCTAATTAATGGGTGATGAAAAATGTCAATATATGTATATTATGTTTGTATAAACATAATTCAGTTTTGGTATATATGTAGGTATTCAGGTGTGAATGGTTGAACGAATTGTCGTAATTTTGCATATCAACCGTTCATGACCATTTTAATGAAATCTGGTTATAAAAACAGTATTTTTATTGCAAAAATATCTAATATAAAACGTTATGTAATTCCAATGGCCTAAATTTTTATATGCCGTAACTAGTCATAAAATGGTCGGCTCTACCGGTCTGATAATATTATAATTATCTAGCTCAATTTGGCTCGCCAACCAATTTATATATTCCGGGCATGGTCGCCCTTTTTAATTATATAAGGCAAAATTGAAAAATTGTGATATTATCTTTTAAATAATGTGTTATATTAAGGTTATTAATGTGCTTATTCCATAAATCAATTATTATAAAAGAAAAAATTATTTATGCTCAGCACAACTCTTTTTGATAATTATTTGAGTCTCGCTAAGTCGACTGAATTAATAAATCTGGCTGACACGCGCCCGATAAACATGTATTACCTATATAATTCAAATGAAATAAAACAGTAAACATTAAATGTTTCCAATATGCTTTGCCTTATCCTCATATTATGTATAATACCTTCGTAAACTATATTTCCATTAATATCCTCTTGACCTGCTATCAGTTGTTCAACATCTTCCTCCGGCAAACGTTCACCTATACATAATAATGTAATTAAAATTATACAAAAATCTTCAAGTTTAAATTGATATTGTAATTTTAAAAATTATAAAAAACTCTAATTCAAAAATATCTTCTTTGATTATATTAAATAATAATTTTTAAATTTAAAAAATCAAAATTCATTTAAAGGTTTGTAGAAAACTTATTAGTGACTCACTTATTTAATTGTACATATATAACAAAGGTTTAAATAGTTAAAGGCTCACTATTACACATACTTAGAAATAAATAAAGCATGAGGCAATTTAAATTAGTAAAAGGTCACATTTAATTTAAAACTAGAAAATTGAAACTTACTCAATGACATTTCGCAAACAATAAACTAATTAAATTTTGTTCAAGATTGGTTGGATTCTTATATACAACCAAGATATAAAACAAATTAAAATAAATTATTGTAGCAAACGTTTGTTTAATAGGCACACTATTGAAAATTTGTAAATTACATAAATTAAAAAATTCTCCAATATATATTGCATCCAAAAATGCAAACAGTTTATAAAAATAATTTAAAATAACACCGCACCTATGGTTGTAAGTAAATGCCGTAGCTCAGCACTGCTCATGGTTCCATTATTATCTTTATCAAAAACACGGAGTCCCTCGATAAAATCTTGGATCAAGGGTGGTTGGGCATTTTTCATGATGGACATTAAGATAGGTAAAAAGACTTCAAATGACAGGCGTTCATCTAATTTTAAAATGCAATTTGTAAAAATGTAACATTCAAAATTATATAAAATGTATGCACAAACACAACTAAGCATATTTAAACTTCAATTTAAAGTAGTTTGTTGTGTGCTCCCTTAATCCGTTAGCAGTTTTCCATATTGGGTTCATAATATTGACTAATTTTAACAATTTAGGCAATATTGCTTAAAGTATTATTTAATAACTTCTCTTAAGTTTCAAACAAATGTTCAATCTAGCTTGCCAAAACTATATATTAATCAAAAACAATTCCATTTTAGAATTTTTAGATAAATTTTAAATAAAATTAAAAATTCACTGCATCTTAAAATTTAAAATTTATCTTAAACTTACATCTATAAGAAGTTTATTTAAATAAAAGCAGAAATTATTTAAGAAGATAACACATATCAACAAAAAAATATTTAATACATGGCACCTGAATTGAATATCATTTTATATATGTTTCCAAATTCTTTGCTATCGTATCACATAAAAGGATTATATGTATACTTTACATGAGATACTTTGGTAAAAATGTAAACATTTTGTATTTCAAAATGCACCTTAAATTTTTTAAATTGATTGAATTTTGCCAAATTTAAATAAATTAAGTATACTTGTCCTAGATGTTTTTTATATTAATATTATCATAAATTGGTTTTGGCAAGTATAAGCATTGATTTATACAATTTTAAGGGGAGTATATAATAACTTATGGAGCAAATTTTAATTCTAAGCAAATTTGAAAATAATTTTACAAGCTTAAAAAAATCTTTTAATAGGTTCTGAATAAAACTAACTAAATTTAGCAAAACAATATTATTCTTTTGTGAAACAGATCATCATCCTAAAAAATAATTTTTTTATATGCGTAATACTTGGCAATATGTATAATATAAACAATTGACATTAACATTAAAAGCCAATTATATGCAAAAATTTTAAATGCTAATAAATAATAAAATTGTATAAAAACGATTCTAATTAAAACAATGATTAATAAAGGTTTTGGATAAATCAAATTATGTTTATAGAAGGCAAAAAGAAGATCATAATTTTTAAAAGCAGTAATTTTATACATTCATTTATCCTCACTTTAGCCATAAATCATAACTAGTGATCACAAGTTTGCCCTAAATTATTCAAAAAATTTGTAAAAATATTGAAAATAATTTTAGGCATTAATTATAGTATTATACACAATAATTATTATCTAATTAATTACAATATATAAAGATTATCAAGATAAAAATAATCACCATGCAGTTCAGGAGGTGCATGCTTTATAACATCAGCCTCTGTAGGGTTTTGGCCCATAGCCCTAAGAACATCGCCAAATTGGGAATAAAATATCCGTCCATCGCCTTTTGTATCAAATATATTGAATGTTTCCCGAAGTTCTAAAGTCAAATAAACTAAATACAAATGTATTATAATTAAAAATATATATATTTTGCTATACCATTTATTTGATCCTCCGAAACCATAATTTTTTTTTACAGCTGTGTTATTTTGCAATGAAGAATGGCCACGCCTTATTTATTTTATTTTTGTTTTAAAAATGATTATAAAAACATACAGTGTTTATGTAACTAGAAATATTTTTTCTATAAAGAATGGCTTATTACATAAATTATCAAAACCTAATTGTTATTTTTTTAACAATAGTTGACATATTTTAAAAATAAAGTAAATTTGTAAATAACTAGCCCATGTGGCCCGGCTCCGCCCGGGCAACTTGACATCTTTCCAATATTAAATAAAGAGCTTTGAGTAAATTGGAGGTCTGAGTTATAACTGAAAGCTAGTCTATTAAAATGATTCCATTTGGTAAATATGTTGTTAATCACAGGGTTAAAATTATGATCCAGATTAGCAGATTGTTCATAAACAATATCATTCGAAGAGGTTGACTGGTGTAACATCTGATAATTGTTAACAATTTTTGAAAACCCTCCTTTTTAGATATATAATTTTGCTTTTGTGTTACACTGCCTCGATATTTTTTCCATCGTTGAATTTTTCTTTTTGGGTTAATCTGGCCAATATTTCTGCGATTTTCGAATGGTGAAACTATTATTTATCCATCATAAATATAAAATTAAAAAATAAGTATATATTTGTGTATAAAGTAGATATTACGTATAAAAAAAATATATACGTATAATGCGAGGATGCAAATTATTAAGATTATAACGGATACCATGATATTCATCTATTTTTGACACTAAATATGTAAATCATATATAATTTATCTCATAATTATAAATTAATTTAATAACGCTTACATATATAATCTGAGGCGATGCATTATTATTTAATGTTTGTATAATTCTGCCATATTTCTACAAAGGTTATATATATAAATACTTGTATTGAAAGTGTGGATGTATAAATTAATTGTTATAATTAATAGTGATTTGTAGGTGATATAACAGGATGAATCTAAAAATTAAAATATAAATACTTGTATTGAAAATGTGGATGTATAAATTAATTGTTATAATTAATAGTGATTTGTAGGTGATGTAACAGGATGAATCTAAAAATTAAAATATAAATACTTGTATTAAAAGTGTGGATGTATAAATAATTGATATAATTGATAGTGATTTGTAGGTGATGTAACAGGAATCTAAAAATTAAAAGAAAAATATTTGTATTGAAAGTGTGGATGTTTGAATTTATTGATTTAATTAATAATGATTTGTAGGTGTAACAGGATGAATCTAAAAATTAAAAGAAAAATACTTGTATTGAAAGTGTGGATATTTGAATTTATTGATTTAATTAATAGTGATTTGTAGGTGATGTAACAGGATGAATCTAAAAAAATAAAAAAATAGTTTTGTTCCTGCTATGTCAATGGAGGTTTCTGAATTCATAACAGTAAAAACCTATTATTAAATATTATTATATTACTATCAGCCAATAATGGCAGCCTCGCTATTTAAGTTACTTGACATGATCTTCCTATATAAAATTATAAACTAAATAATAATATCTTAGTTCATGTTATAAACATTATCAAATGCATCTTTAATGTCTTTAAATTCCTAAAAAATATCATTAAGTTTACTTGAAATTCCTATATCATCTACTATTTAATTTTCAAACTCGATTTTCCTTTGCTACGCTAGATCTCGGAGACGGTATATAGTTGAGTGGTGTGTTGGGTGGTTTTGTAGGCTAAGTATTGTTATCTGGAATAAGAAAGAAATAATTAACATATGTTTAATATTAAATTCAAAAAAAAAAAAAGAAAATATTTTTTAAATCCATTAATATTATATTGATTTAATATATATTTTTTTAATTATAACTATATATAAAATTTATATATACATATATTTATTTTTATTTTAAATAATAAAAATTATTATTATTGCTTTTCTATTAATTTATACATATGTCTTATTTTTGAGACAAATATTTGTTTTATAAAAACAATTACAATGAAATATATCAAAATTTTTTATATATCTTCTTACATAATATTTTGCTTACCCTCTTAATTAAGACAGTTGTCTTAAGGTACAATTATTCAGTATAATATTATTTTACTAAACAAAGAGGGTCCGGGCCCGGACCACTTTGGTTAATATAAATAATTAATATAAACATTTCAAATAGAACATATATGTATTATAAATAAAATTTAACTTTTACGTATTGCCTGCTTATAAGTGTATTTTTGTACCTGAAAATATATGGCCCAATCTTAGCAAAACAAATAAAGTAGCTATGTCAATCACTTTATACCACGATAAAACTATCATTAAGGAATAGGATAAGACAAATTTTGATCGTTTTGGCGACCTTCTTGTGTGTTAATTTAATTCGTACAGAGCAACATGATTTCCAGGGTTTGGCGCCCTAGGTCTTTCACACCGCTATAGCTGAAGAGCTTCAATTTGCATAAATTTTAAGGACCTAACTTGCTTACATATATTATGGATAAGGACGTTTAAAAAATATTTTTTAACTACTCTTTAAGACCGAAATCCCAAAAGGTACATTTATGTACCTTTCGGTACCGGGCCGCTAACTCGGCTCCTATGGGCTAAAAGAGTCTGAAATTTTGAGAAAAGGTAAAGGACTATACTATTATGATTCGATAAAAATTTAAGAAAAATTTGTAGTCAGAATTTTTGTCAAACCGATCCCGAGTGTAAAGTTCAAATTTTATACCCTTGTTTAACCTTAAATATCTCGGTAACAGAAGCTGATAAAATCTCGAAACTTTCCAAAAACGTGGGCAATATTATAATAATTAACCTAAAAAAATTTCAAAATAAAACCTTACCATTTAAAGCCCTGAGAGAATTTCGTCGTTTAAACAAAAAATAAAACTTCCTAGTGGATAAAAATACAAACTCGACATTCCTAGGCACCTTTTCGACAAACGATTTTTTTTTATCGCTACTGCTCGAAAAAACTTTTTAAAGTTAGGTTTTTCACACCCACCGGAAGTCTCGATCGCTTCCTAACTATCTTTCCGCACACCTTCTCAGCCTACCCTACAAAACCACACCTCACACGTCGCTCAACTACAAACCATCTCCGAGATCTAGCGTAGCAAAGAAAAATCGAGTTTGAAAATTGTATAGTAGATTAGTTCGTAGTTATTAAAATTATCAAAATTATAAATAAGGTAAAAAATTACGAATGGTGCAAACTGGCGCCTGTTATATTAGAGAGCCAAGTTGCATTTCCTTAAAATTATATTATGTAATAATAATAGGCACCATTTTGTACCAAAATTGTAATTTTTTTTTCCTTCTCTGCTAATAAAAATTTAATAAGTATCAATATTTTTAATTATAGTATCTTTTATTCTTAATATGTTTACCAAAAAACTTTATTAATAAAATAACCATTAAATAGTAATAATTTACTTCTATTGTTAGTAATTCGCCATTTTTGTAAAACAAATTAAAATTTAAATTTGCTATTGGCGCCAACGGCATATTGTACAGCTTTTCAACTAAATAATTTATAGTTTTATTTCGCAACCATATAAACAAATTAATACTAATTTTATGCCAATAATTACATTAAATTTGCATAGTTTAATTAATTGAACTATTTATATGTAGGCCTATTATAACAATTATTAAAAACCGTGAATTTCTATTTATTTTTTTCACAAAATCAAAATAATTAATCCTTAAAAATAATTTTCACAGAATATGTGATTAAGACATGGATAGTTAAACAAACCACCCTTGTATGTAATTTTTTTTTACGCATGTGGCGGTGAGTTTAATTTTTCAAAAACTCCGTAATATATAAAAATCAATTTTAACATTCAGATAAACACTTTATTAATATCTCAACAATATGCCAATGCTAGGTTCAAGATTATATTATAGATAAGCCCTCACCGGCCGACTTAATTTCTAGGTCCGACCAAACTCTTACCCAGGCCAGGTAGACAAAGTTTTGTCATTGTTAACACACAAAATTTATTAACAGAATATGAATTCACCACAAAATATATTACGATATAAACATTTTATATTTAAATTATAAACCGCTGCAAATACAAAAACTTTAAAACTGCAAATATACAGCGTTAAAATAGAATATGGCTTTCATTTAGCCTTGTTTTTCAAGTTTCGTTTATTAATTTCCTAGGCTAAATTATACTTATCTTAAACATTCTATTGCTTTATTTATTTAAATTTTAATTTCTAAAGTTTTAATCGCAGCTGCACATTGTCTGAACGGGCAGAAACTTAAGTTAAGCAGGGAACGGACGATTTTAAGTGCTTGCAAGCTGTTTTGAAAATTTAAACGCCTTACGTTAATAATGAATGTTTCCGTTATCTAAATATACATAAGTGGCGCTGAGCCTAGTTGGTAATTAAATGTGTGACTAACTGATTTCCAAACCGTGCATTTCTTTTGAGATCTGATAATTAGGTCGCTGATGTAAAAAATCTTTTATAACCTTACGACGATGCACCCATGCAACCCAGGCATTTACTAAGCCTCCTCCACTTGTCTAAGTTAAAAACTCTGATTACCAGAAAATTTTTAGGCGCCAAGCGTCTCGGATAAATGAGATTGTCTCAGACCAAAGAAATATAAAAAAATATTGTATACCACCTTGTTCAAAAAAAGAGCACTTGCCTAGTAGAATCGTAGACGTTAGCACCCGGTTTGTAACCCTTCGAGGCTATAATAATAGTCCCGCTAGAATTAAGATAAGCAAAGCCTTAACGTGGTAAATGTTTGGCTGATAAATCCAATAGAATATTTTGTGAGCTAATCAAACAGCTCTTATTAACTTTAAATTCGCAACCGTTTGAACCATAATTGCAATAGCTATATGCAATGCGTAACGTCAATTTCATTATAAATTTTTCATTTTATTTGTAAGGTAAAGGTGCTGATACTGTACTCAATAACAAGGCCTAACCTATTGGCGCCCCTAACCGTAATGTTTTCAGGCGCTTAACAACCATTTTCCCTATTATTTTGCCTGTATATCTGGCATTTGTTAAAAATCGCCTGGTGCCCCTAAGCATCGCTTAAATTGCCCTTGTGGAAAAATCGGCCCTGCTTAAAATCAAATCCAGTAAAGAATTGGATTGCTTATATAAAACTACATGGTC
>CM060243.1:10164304-10385875 GCA_030555515.1 Acutogordius australiensis | reverse complement strand
CATATTAAAGAACATTGATGTCATAAATATTTACAATGTTAATATATTTGAAACTAATTTCTTAAAAATGTATTCACTGACAAACAATTTATATTGACTCTGAGCAAATATATTTTGCCATGGCCCTAAATACCGTCATATCTTATTAAAAATTCGATAAGTTATTACAATTTAATATGACATTTTTTGGAATGAAGGATTCAAAATATATTTATTTTAATTGCTTATAACTTAATGACAATTGAAATCCCAGGAAATGTAACTATGTCACATGCTTGGTTGCTTCAATTGTGGGGTAAGCGGATTTGCTGATTGTTTTTAATTTTCCATAAAAGCAAGTGTTTCACGTATGGATATTTGCCCTAATTTATGAGTGGCGGATGATAAAGTATCCAATTTATCAAGTAATCATACCTGGATCGAAAGAATAGCTTGAAAGTGAAAATCGGAAGAAACGGGGGAAAAAACAATGTTTAAAGGAGCTTTTCTATGTTAATATATCACAATAACGGCATTTTGATGGTTGCATTATACTTCATGTAAGCCTCTGTACTTGATTTATTTTTGCATAATTTCATTGCAATATAAGATGAAATATATTCAAGTTTTGCCTTAAAGTCTTGGTGAAGATTAATGATGACGGTATTGAACAGACTTCCTACTTTCCTAGGCGGCACAGCCTTGATGGCTATTTGTCTTTACTGCGCATTTCCAGAGGTCACTGTGGCCAACAAACAAATGGACGAAATCTTGGACTATTATGCCCCATTCCTACATGATACCATGTACGAAATCATGCATTACACCAACAATATCAATAGTTTTGCCCGGAAAAGACGGGACCTTCCAGTGTCGTCTTTAAAGATGGCCCCAGCCCCTTCCAAATTGCTCATCGAAGCTAACAAAGTTGGGGATGGGTATATTGCCAAACCGCAATTTATGGATCCTAAAGCATCATTGGCTGAAGTCAAGCCCCTCATATCTGCCGTTAAGTTATCTGAGCCATCAGCAATGCCAGATCCAAAACTTCTAGTTGGTGCAGACCCCAAAAAACCCGATTCGGAGAAAACGGCAGGTATAGTTTCGAGTTCAAACGTGGGCCTAAAACAACTTATTGGATCTAGTGGAATGGAGCACTCCAAAGAAGCATCCTACAAAAAGCGTCGCCCTATATTCAAGAAGCCAATCTTTATTAAGAAGGCACCCATCAAAAAGTTCCGTTTCAAAAAGGTTAAGATCATCCCCATAAAAATTATTCCGATTAAAAAGGTGCCTATAAAAAAAATTCCCATCGTACCGATCAAGAAGCGACCGATCTTCAAAAAACCCATCCCGATTATTAAAAAACCTCCGCCGAAAAAGTTTATAGCCAAAAAACCACCCCCCAAAAAAATCATTAAGAAACCGCCTCCAAAAAAGTTTATTCAACCCAAGAAAATTCCAGCGCCGAAAAAATTTATTAAGCCCAAAAAAATACCGGCCCCAAAGTTTATTCCCATAAAAAAACCACCTCCGAAAAAGTTTTTTCAAATTAAACCTCCGCCAATTCTTATACTCCCCAAACCACGACCCATACCATTTAAGAAGGGTTAAGAGGTGACATAAGAGTATCTTCAAGAAAACACTTGACTAATGTTTTTTGAACTTATTGCATAAACTTTCGAAGCCAAGGGTACCCCTAAATTCTCCTCAAATTTAGTTGGAAAAATGCTGTGCCCGCTTAGTTGCTCCTAATGATTAGGTTTTTTTGAAAAAAGTTGTTTAGAATTAGGTACGACTGTGTTTCTGAAGTTGTGCATTAAATCCAAAAAACATTACGCTGCCGCTAACAATATCACTCAAAATCAAAATTAATTTTACACATTATTAAGTGAATCTGTAGTAAGACAAATAAACTTTTTACAAATTCATAATTTTTTACAAATTAAAATTCTTTTAGTTGAAGATCTAATCTATAAATTATATATAAGTAATAATATCTTCGCAACTCCCGTTTCTGGTTGCAATTACGACAATGTTTAATTCTAAGGCCGCGTCTAAACTCATTAAACAACATGTATTTGAATATTAAACAAACTAATTTTGATTTTTTTAATGTTGAGCAAATTTTTTTAGCCCTTAAATAGATCCATTTATCAGTAAAGATGGTCTAATCTAAATTTTCAAAAAGAGTCTTTGTTAGATTAACCTATGTGGGCGCAGTCTTTTAATATGTATTATGCTTTCTTTATAAAATATATATATAATTAAAAAGTTCATAATTTGGTCATACATATACTTATTATGTCAATTTATATAATTTTGTATCATATCAAATAAAGCCTGCATCCAAATTTTGTTTATATAAAGCAATGTTAGTTTTGTATTCATATAGTAACAAGACATAATTGTCTGTCCAACAAATTCGTTGTGTGAGACAAATGAGTTTATACGCAGACCTTAAAATTTAAACTTTGTTTCTATTTATTTAATTAAGGTTAATCATATGTTTTTAGTTTTGTTGCATTGGAAACGGTTGTAGTTGAAATGTGCCAATGAGAAAATATTAAGTCCTTAATTTATAAAATCCAAGCTGTAAAAACAATTACTAAACTTATAGTGTCAGCGATGTTCCCGGTTTCTATCGATTAATTAGATTGCTATTAATCAAAAAAGTACGCGCCCAACTTACTTCAATACAAATTATTAACTAAATAGTTTAGCAGAGCCAGCCTAAAAGCTTTAGAAACGAGTAAAAATTAATATAATGGGCAATTAATGGAAGGATGAGAAAGGCACAAGATATAGGTAAGAGTAGCCCGTCTTTTTAGCAAATTTTCTTTTATGCAAAATTAAAACCAAGATCAAGATTATTTAGCTTGCTTTGCTTCCGAATGACCCGTGAAAGTCCCGCAACAGCAATTATCTTAAAAGATTAGGTTATTCAAAAAAAAGTCGGCTCAGTGGCAGACCTTCCTGTCTTATACGCGGGAGGTTGCGAGTTCGAATTCGTGCACAGGAAGCTTTTATCTTAGGAAAAATAGTATACATGTGCAACCACTTTGTAGCTGCTGAGTGGCCTGCTTAGGCAGTAAGCCCTAAACGATATGCCTAAAGTGCCTAGGCTTAAAACTCAGGTCGTCGGAGTGCGAACAAATCTTAGTATTATACCATTCGACAATAGAGTGAAAAAACTAAAGTGCATCCTTTTATTATATTGTCGAGGTAACTCAATAAAGATGCCTAATAACAAAGGGCAACAAATTTTTGAGAGTTATGAGCTAACTACGGATATCAAACCTGCCATCTTAGAGATTTGCAAATCCGTTTACCTTTTTCTAATCAAACTTAGTTAATCAGCTACAAACATTAAAAATAAAATGCCAAAAAAAACAAAGATTCAAAAACAAAAATAAATTGAAATTTTTTTTAGCATATTTACAACAACTAAACTGTTGAATTTAATATTTAAATAAAACTTTCTTAAAAAACCGATAATACATTGTGTCGTATTTAAGTTTGGATGCGAAATATTTGCTGATGTAATAGCTTTATATTCTGAAAAATTTTATTTCTTATTTGATATGATAAATATAAGTTACAAGGGATTTGTATATGAAAAAAAAAATATTATGTTTTTTTAGGGTATTCTGTATCTGTCAATTTGGTCAAAAAAGGCAATTTTTTCGATATGGATGGATGTAAGGAGCCGAAGCCGGAAGAAACTAAGAAAAACGAAATATATATAAGAGATAAGGTCATCATGGAGATAAATACTTTTGTGTTTTTTTTAAATTCACGGTTGTGCCATTGAAATTTGTTGACCTGTGTTATATTATCAAAGTAACTCAATAAAGATTCCTAATAATATTGAGTGAACCTTGAATTTAAGGCCCAGATAAATAACAAAGCCAAAGGCTCATGGTAGATTAAGTTTACTATAAATGAAATCAGATTTTCAACCAATTATTTAATGATTTTGCCCTTGAAAGCTTATATAAATCCTATTACCACACTAACTCATATGCTGCGCCTTAAGAAAGTGTTTAATCGAATGCAAATTGTGTCATTCAATATAGGTATATTAATTATTTAAATAAAATCTGCTATTTCCATCCCCCCCCCCCCCCTCAATTAACTTACGTTATTTTTACCTTTACGGTAGGTAACAAGGGGTGCAGCGATAAAAAAAATTCTATTTTTAAGAGTTTCAACAAAATATTTAGCAAATTATTGTTTCGGGAATATGTTCATACCTGCTAAGGGGGGTGGCATCACTTTCCTTTTTTTAAGTGTTATCGCATTAATTTCCAATGTTAACATATCCTACTTTAATCGCGCAATCACACTACTTACTGAGCTAGAATTATTTCAGGGTATCCCTAAAATGCTCCGGTATCTGTAATAACGGATAGATAAACTAACAATTGATGGATTAATTCAGGTAAGTGTGGGAAAATGGGTTGCAGTGAGTGATAAATTAAAAAAGAAAGTACACTGAAAATGAGAACGATCTACATAACAGAGACCGATTAAATAATGTTTTAAAAATTTTCAATTAGATATAAAATAAAGACTTTAAAAAAACTGTCAACTTTCATTTTCGTGTGTTAAGCGAAATTACCGAGTTATAGCATTAAGCAAGAATACCAAATGACTTATTTGCGAAATCTATTATACACCTTAATAGTATCTATCCTCTTGTATCAGTTATTACAGACCCATTCGGTCCAAGGAATTGAACCCGTCGACTTCGATAACGAACGTTACCATCAAGAGCAGTATGCCAAGAAGCACAAAATAGATGATTGGGATTACAAAGCCGAACCGAGCCACGGTGGTGACAATTACGAAAATTGGTATCACTACGACAGTCGAGACAACACGACTCAAAAAACGGCCAAATCACCCAAAGCTCTTGTCAATAACCGAACGGCAATCCTGGAGCTCATTAATGACATATTCAATCACACGTTAGGGAATTATGATTCAAATGATACGGCTTTCATCGATATCCGTAACGAAGGACCTGCGGACTATTACATATACCCACGAGGTAAAGAAGAAGAGGGTAACAGTCAAAAGCGAAATCGAAGGGCCGTAGACCCCGTCAAACAGAAAGAAGATGTTAGTAAGATTGTGAAATTAGCAACTAAATTGATAGTATCAAGCAAACCACAACCTAAGCCGCATCAAGCAGCCAAGGCTCCTACTAAATCTGAAGTTAAATATTTGGTAAAACCTCAGATACCTGCTAATAAGCATGACGCCTCCTCTAAGTTAATTGCATCCGTCGATAAATCTATGATGAATCCAGCTGCTAGCGCCCAGAAGGCGGCAATAAAGACAATTGTGTCCGAAGTGAGGAAACAGGCGCCCGGTAAAATAGCTTCCCTGGTTTCGGCACCATCAAAGGTTAAACACACGGGGGCTCAACAACAACAGCAACCACAATACGTTCCTATTCCTCCGGTCCAGGTAAATTTTAATCTTAACCCGCTCCGGCTACCTCAAAAAACATTTTATCGAACCGTTCTTAAACCCATAAATCTTCCTCCTATACCACCTTTCCAGTTAAAAGTTTTGAACGTCAAATCACCACCCATTTTGAAGAAGCAGGTCCAGCAACAGGTCCATCAGCCGGTTAAAAAACAGCCCGTTCAACAAGCGTCGCAAAGCCAGAAAAAGCCACCTAAGAAACGGTTTCTCGTAAATGCCGAGCAGCAGAAAAAGGATAAAGCGATGGCCATTAAACCGATTGCAGTTGCGGCCCGACGTTATGAGCTTAGACAAGCACCCCCGGCTCCCAAAAAGAAAGTCATTAAATTAGCCGTGAGTCTGCCCAAGAAGGAAGAGAAGCCCATTGCTGCCAGCGCTAGACAGCCCCGTCTTTATGGGCCGCGACGTGTTCCAGCTGGTCTTGCGGCTAAAAAGGCTGCTGCCGCGGCCCCGAGACTCCATAAACCGAGTAAACAAGTTTGAATGCGTATAAAAATGAACGCTTATGACAATGTTACGACCCATAAATTTTGAATAAATTCATACGTGCCAAATAAATTATATTAACTCCTCCTAATATTAATTAGATAAATTTTAAATATTTCAATTTGATTATTATTATTAATGTTGCAATTGTAATTGACTGATAAATAACGTGTTAGCCATATAAGATGCACCATCATTGTTGAACATTGTAATAAAATAATTTTTTCTAGATAATGTATCGGCATATATATTTTGTAAATTGTTAAAGGGAAGAACATAAAATAAAATTATTTCAATGTATTTTTTAAATAAAATTGCCCAAAAACAGTTATCTTAAAAATCATATAATTTTTGATAATTAGGATTCAAAATATCAGCCCTCTGCCCCAAAACGTTGGTATTCCCACTTCAAAGGTGTGGCCCGGCTGAAACGCCATCTAACTGCGGTGCCAATGCCCGGTGTGACATGAGACGAGGCCTAGATGATTTTGGGTACTGCTGTAGATTAGGTAAAATATCATTTGTATTTTTGCCAAAACTAAAAACACAATTTAGGTATTAAATTTTTTTCAATGAATGTCCTCTAAAACAGGGTTGTGTTATGAACAATCCTAGATATGTTTTTAAGCATGAAATTTTATGGGCTTAAAACTATTACTGGTAAAATGTATATTTATTAAGCGCTTGGTATAGGATTGCTTAGTGGCATCGATAACGGTTCAGTTCTTCATCTATCTTTTTCAAGGAAGTTTTACATTTGGTGCGGTAACCTATGTTTTCTGTTTTTTATAAACAGTAAACACTCCTATTTAATGGCTATTTTAATGTAAAACATTAACGTCATGGGGTCAATTAATTTCATAACACATCTAATAGCAAACCAAATAGTCCCATCTTAAAAACACAAAAATATTAAAACTATTTTATAAATAAACTGTTTAAAATTAGGAGTTTATACAATTATTATTTTTACCTAATTTGATTATATTTCAATATATTAAAAAAAATAAAAATTTTAATAAAGAAATTTATAAAATACAAGCTGAGCAACTAAGTCTATTTTGATCAAAAAGATTATTCTAATTTAGTTAACTTCTAAATTTTTTTTTGCATTATTATTAATTTTTAAATCTCGCTGTGTAATTTGACGGAAAAGTTGAATAAGCAGAAATAAACAGGCGTAATAGTAGTAATCTTGTAAGTATTAAGCCGGTTCTCTAAAACCAGGATTATTCAATTGACTTATAAAATAAACTAAACTTAACATTTAGTATATATTTAAAATGTTTAATACAATAAATTTAGTTGCTTAACTTGCCCCTGGCAAGGTTCATTTAATTTGTACAAAAAAATTTTAATGTACAGGCTGGATCGTGGCTCTTAATGCAAACTTGGCTTATCGTTGCCTAACTATTGGACGGCTGTTCTTTTATTCTAGAAGCAGTTGTATTTCACAGGTCAACAAATATTTATGTCAGAAACGTGAATTTTATGAAAACATAAAAGAATGCTACCCCATGATGGCCTAATCTCATATATGTATTTCGTTTTTCTTAGTTTCTTTCGTCTTTGGCTTCTTAGATCCGTCTATAACGAAAAATGGCCTTTTTGACCAAATTAACAGATCTAAATATACCCTAAAAAGAAAAATTAAAAATTTTTTTTGCATATTAACTCATATAACTTATATTTTTAATCACAATTAATGGAAAGTTTTTTTATTAATATATCAAGCTCTTACATCGGCGTTTAGTTAATACAAAATATTTCGCGTCCAAACTTAAATACGACACGATATATTATCGGTTTTTAATGAAAATATTATTTGAAGTTTGAATTTAACAGTTTCATTGTGAATATGAAAAATAAAATTTTTATTTATGTTTGTTTTTGAATCTCTTTTGGTTTTGTGACCTTTTTTTCTAAAATTTTAAATGTTTATAACTGATTAACTAGGTTTGATTTGGAAAAACGGTAAACGGAATTGATATTCTCTAAGATGTCAGGTTTGATCTTTGTAGTTAAACTCATAACTCTCAAAAAATTGTTGACCTGTGTTTTAGCAGTTTTAGTTGCCATCTTTACGCACTGAGCTTCTGGCCGTAATGCGTTTAACTTCTTTTGCGTGCCTTTCGTTTAATTCAGAGTTTAACTTGTTTTTCTAACCAAAAAACTACCGTTCCTCAATTTCTGGCTTAATATTTGGGTCGTACTCCGCGAGTGGTTGACGTATTGATCTACGTTTTGTGCTAGGGGTACAGCTAGCCCACCATTAAAAGCTTTATAGCAAGTATAATTCATGAGGGCTAATATTAAATGTGGAGCATATGAAGCAATTTTAAATTTGTCTATATGAAATGCTTGGATTTAAAGACGTCTCGGAGTCGCGGTTTGTGTGCCCAAACGATCGAGTTCTACCCGGTCAAACGTGTGGGGCTACCACTATTCCCTTTGGCGTTTGTCCAGCCGGTTACGATTGCGTCCTAAATCTTGGAGTCTCCTATGGCGTGTGTTGTCGCAGAGGTTAATAAACTATTGTTTTTAGGATATAATGAGTATTACCATAAATTCGACGGGCGGTTATATTTTATATTAACAAAATGGGTTGTGGCATTTTAATGTGGCCCAAAATTTATTTAATGTAGCCAGTGATGATTTTTTAATTAGCCAAATTATATATTGTTAAAACACTGGACAACAAAATTTGGACGACCTTAAACATAATTTGTGGTAACCATCATTTTTGGTCAAGTAAGTGCTAATTACGAATATGAAATCAGAATTTTAGCCAATGCCATTTTTAGTTATTAGGTGTCAAAGTTGAGATTTCTCTATATTTAAGGTATTTTGGGCCTCTTTATCATAAAACTTATGGGTAGTACCAAAAATTTAAAAATATATTTAGATTACGGAAACATTCATTATTAACGTAGGGTGCTTAATTTTTTTTATAATATTTAATTTTTTTTTATTTTTGTGTAATTAGTGGTTTTCGGATCCTAAATAACTTGAAAGTAAATTGCTAATAATTTTAAGCTATAACCTTTTTTAGGTATATTTTTTTATAAAGAATCTGAATATGCCAATAGATTTTTTGGAAAATTAATAGTTTAAGAAATTTCGTGAATTTTTTTCTGAACTTTGGACGCGGTTTAAAAAAAAATGGAGGCATTGGAAAAAGAACTAAACACGGGATCGTTATCGCTAGAAAATTCTCTACAAAACCCTCAAAAAATCGTTTATGTTGTTTTTTTTGTTGTCCAAGAACTAAACACGGGATCGTTATCGCTAGAAAATTCTCTACAAAACCCTCAAAAAATCGTTTATGATGTTTTTTTTGTTGTCCAGTGTAATCGATGTAAAGCGGACATAAAACTAACTGTAAAGTTTTCTAATATAATAATCTAAATTGAAAAAAAAAATAGATAAATAATTTCGCTTTAGAACACTTAAAAAAAGATTATGGGTTTTTTTAGTTAATATTATTTTTAATTTTATGTCAACAGTGTAAATCTCATCGGAGCCAAAGGGGAGTGGAATACTAATCTATTAACAAAAAACTATGTGATACTAATTTATTTTTTACAAATTTATTTGGGAATACAAAAAAAATGTAGATTCAAAAAAAATAAGGGCGCGCGCTCTAAACATATATATTTTAATACCACCAATGCCAAACCATTAGTAAGTAGCTCAAATAACTTGTATGATTGTCGAAACACTACGTTACCCGAAGCCTTGACCCTTATATCCCTTCCCCCGTTCAGTCCAGGCTTGCCCGCCAATATAGACCCGGCCCTGTTAGCCAGTTTACTAGCAACGCTAGGGCCCGGTGGGCTCCACTTTACTGACATGGCCGCATTTACTAACCCTACTAACATGTTTCCAAGTGCCAAGCCTCACTTCAGTAGTAATTCAATACCGTGGGATGTCAAGAAATGGTATGACGACGAGGATGACGATGATTATAAAGACTCTAAAGTACCATCTGGACCGTTGAACAAAGCCTACAGTAACGTCATAACTTACAATACCCAATTCTCAAATGGGACACTCGTCAATAATGCCCTAGGGCAATCGATGATACCCATTACTTCACTTTATAACCGTCCGTCAGCAACACCCTGGGGAGGTGCCGCCGGTATTAATCCTTTTACGGGACTCGCTGGTGGACTCGGAGCTTTTGGGGGCGGAGGGATTGGTATACCTGGCTTCCTTCTCAATAACCCGACAGTGAATAATGCCCTATTGACTGCATTCCAGGGCTTTAATGGACTAGGAGTGCGTGCCTGCGTATGTCGAACAACGACAACTAATTCATTCATCATTGTTTTTGTTTCGTTTCCCAACCAACCTAATTTAAATACCTTGCTGTGTATGTAAAATATTATTGGCTCTATATTTAAAATATAAAATACTTATATTTTTATACGGAACAAATTGATATGTTTTACTAGCAAAAATGTTTTTACACTTTTAAATTGCTCTCAAATGCAAACTTAACATATATATCATGCTTTATTATTAATGGGAGTGATAGATACACTTAATTAATGAAGTAAAGGGAATCTAGAATTAGTCAATTTAGATACCATTATTGGATGGGCAGAAAATGTAAAAAACGCAAAAAACTCCTCAATTTTTTTATTGTTTTTGAGAAAATAATTAGTTGGTTATGCAACTTTTCAATTTCGCAAAAGTTTTTGTGACCGGTTTGAAATTTTTTAAAAATCTGGCCAGTATTTTTTATCTCTAGAAGACTTCACTCAAATATAAAAAAAATTTAAAATTTTTCTGAATAAAAAAAACTTGGTCCAAAATTTTAATTTTTACGGGTTAAAATTTATTAAAGAGCCTTGTCAAAATAGTTTTCATCTATTTATATATATAGATAAAATTTATCAAAATTTATTATACTTAGAGCAACTCCGAGTGTTTGTAAATATTGTAAAAACAATGGATGATAATTTTCGATGTAAATATTTAAATCTATAAAATTATAAATTTTCAGAATTTGTAAAATTTTTAAAAACGATTAACGCGTCCTAAATTATTAAACCTAATAAATGCAAAAAAACTATACGGTAAAAAAAACTTGATGAGCTCAACCTTATTGTTATTAATTAAGCATTCATAGAGCTTACATTCGATGGTAAAAAAAGTGTGGAGAGAAAAAATGGGCTTTTTTTTCGGGCAAAGGCGAAAAAAGTTCATAATAATTTTATCAACACAACCTCGAAAATAAAGCCCCCATAAGCCCTTTTCAGTTTTTTATTCTTTCTTCTAAAGTTAGAATGGGATTCATTACCATTATAGCCCCTTCTTATTAGTAAGAAAAAAATGGGGCTTCTTAAATAGTCCTTTTTTTGAGTTTAATAGAAAACCCCCAAATAATCCCTTTGCTGGCTCTTTTTTTTCCCAGGTCTGCTTACACTGGTTTTTAATTCAATATGGGCGCGTTCAGACTTCATACGTTTTAAAAAATTTCAACTTTTTGACATTGAACATATTTTTAAAAATGTTGCCTATTTTTATTTATAGTATCTAAAATAATTTTTCTGAAAAAAGTATTTAAAAAAATTTTAAAAAGAAAATAAAATTTTAGAAATTAAAATTATAGCACTTTTAAAAAAATTTAAAATTTAAAAGTCTGAAAGCGTTTTTATAAAAAAACAAAAGAGTTTTCACTCAAATCAAAATGTGTTCAAACTCACACATATTTGATTATATCTTAAATTGGTGAGCTCACCCACACGGAGTTCAAGAGTAAAATCGGCTTAATAAAATCATAGATTCTTCCAAAATTTTTAATAAATTAAATTTGGAGTTAAAAATTAATAATATGTTTATTTTATTATAAATAATTTTTCAGAAAAAAACATTCGCTAAGATTAATTTTTAGAAAAAATTGAAACTTTGCGAGGTGTGTAAACAAACAAATTATTAATTTGCCAAATTTTAATATAATTTTTTTTGGAAAATAACCCGCGATTAGCACTGTGGGGTCCAGCACTTTCTTAAATTTTAAATATCTTTAAAAATATTATATATTATTGGCCAAAATTTTATGACTTTTTTTTAAAAATATATAATAAAAAATAAACAAGATTATTAGTTAAAATTTGGTCTAACTCCAATTGCAAAATTTGTTTAGAAATTAATATGGGTCCGTGACCCCATATGGTAAATTTATTGAAAGCATACTGCCTCAATGTAATTTTAAATCAAAATAATAGCAACCTTAATTTTAGATATTTTTTTAAATACATTTACATATTAAGTATATGAAGTGTAGTATTGTATAATAATAACACAGGTCAACAATTTTTTGAGAGTTATGAATTAACAACAGAGATCAAACCTGCCATCTTAAGGAATATCAAATCCGTTTACCGTTTTTCCTAATCAATTTTAGTTAGTCAGTTATAAATATTGAAAATTTTAGAAAAAAAGGTCTAAAAACCAAAAATAATTCAAAAACAAAATAAGATAAAATTTTATTTTTGCATATCCATAGTTGAACTGTTAAATTCAAACTTCAAATAATATTTTCATTTAAAACAGATAATATATCGTGTCGTATTTAAGTTTGGACGGAAATATTTTGTATTATTTAAATGCCGATGTAAGAGCTTGATATATTAATAAAATTTATTTTTCATTATTTGTGATTTAAAATATAAGTTACAAGAAATTTTAATATGCAAAATTTTTTCTTATAAGGGTATATTTAGATCTGTCAATATGGTCAAAATAGGCCATTTTTTGTTATAGGCGGATCTAAGGAGCCAAAGACGTAAGAAACTAAGAAAAACGAAAAATATATATGAGATTAGGCCATCATGGGGATGCAATCTTCTATGTTTTCATAAAATTCACGTTTCTGACATTGATACTTGTTGACCTGTGTTATATGAATTATTATTTTTAACTCTTTAAAATATCAAGTTTTATAATAAATAGTAGCCAAAAATAATTTTTTATTACAAAATATTTTTTTTAATGAACCTTTTTAAAAATGTTTTACAAGACCCAAAACACGATTTGATCAATAACACTGATACATTCAGTTTATTTACAAGATTTCTTTAATGTAATATAGAAAAATAAGTTCCAATTTATCCAGCGTCTCCTACTCCCCAAATTTCATGGAAGAGCTACCCCCCTCGGCAAAATCTCGGGGGTAACTTTATCCCCCCCCCCCCCCCACCCAATTTTTTATCAGATTATAAGCAGCCACTTCAAATCAATTCAATTTTATTTATTATAATAAATTATTAGAATGTTTAAAAATTATTGATAAATAAGTCATTATCTAATTGCAATAAAATGTCCTCTTCAGATTTTAACAAAAAGAGATTTTGTAAAAACATATCTCCCATTTTGTTACGGAGAGAAGTTTTAATTAATTTTATCTTGCTCATTGATCTCTCAGTGCTACAGCTGGAGATCGTTATTGTGAGTAAGATTTATATATTTTTTTAAGGTTTTCAAAACTGTTGTATGTTTTATTTAAAGCCCTATAAGGTAGTAAAAAATTGTCATCTGAACTAAACAAGGTTTCATCATCATCCTCATCACTTTTTTCAACGTCGTCCTCCGGATAGTTACAGAATCTCTCTGGAGTATTTTTTGATTCTAGAATTTAAAAAAAAATATTAACCATTCAAATATTGGGTAGAAATGATTTCATTTATTAAAGCTTGGCGGAAAAACATAAACATTTTCATTTCTTCAGAAATCAAATAAGGGTCAAGGTCGTAAGCACATATCTCGTTTATATTTTCTACATTTACTTCATTGTATTTTTTTAATGAAGCTGTGGTAAAATACGAGACTCCTTTATAAAATTGTAAAGTATCGTCATTAAATCTTTCGTGAAATTGCATCAAGATAAGATCCAATGTTTTAAAATATGTTTTAATACGGTAGCTATGAATTATATACTATTTTTACCTTTTGATTACGTCCACCTCGCCGCGTTTTTGTTTTAAACTAAAATCAACATCGTTTTCTTTACAAAATTTAGAGGTATCCTCAATGATTATTTCAAATTTTTCTTGATCTGCATTTTAATATAATAAACCAAACTTCGTAATTTATTCAAATTCCCCCATAACTATACCTACCCCCCTCGAATACCTACCCCCCTCGGCCAATTTTTTGGATTGGTTCCTACCCCCCCCCCCCCCCCGGAGTAGGAGACACTGAATTTATCAAATTTTTTCCTACTTTGTGTTAAAATTCACAATATACATTGATGATAACTTATGCTAGTTTACAATTTATTTTTCTTCAAAATAAAAAATAAATTTTTGAAAATATAATGGCTGTGCTTGATAACGTTGAAACTGTGGTTGGGGCTAATATTAATTTAAAAATTTAAAAAAAAAAATACTAATAACGATTGAGAATTTGTAATTTGGCCGTTTATATGCCCAAATTTAAAAAAAAAACATTTTCTCTTAATGTTAATCAAATGCTTTCGATTATCTTTAAAACCTTTTTTTTTCACGCAGTCGTTGTAAAAAGCTTTTAAACATAAATTAAGTTACACATTTTTAGAAAATACCAAAATAATCTTTTTATATTTGTTTTAGTCAATTAGGGATAACTCTTTATTTAAAATAAATTTATTAATGAAAATAAAAATAATGATATATATATATAAGGATTTACCACATATATATAGAGAAGTTAAGCAAGTAATAAAAATATTAGGTAAGATTTTTTATCTCTGTACTCAAAAAATTACAGGTAAAATATGAGAGAATTGTATATTTATATTTATATTCAAATGGAAATATGAAAGAATTGTATCTATATGGTTGCAGGTAAAATGTTAAAGAATTGTAATACAAATTTTCAAAGTTAGAAAAATAGGTTTATTTAAATTTCTTAAATTAACACTTTTAAAAAATTATGACGCCATACATATAATTAATATTTAATGGTTATTTTCTTAATTTTCAATCTATATATTTTAAATATAGGACAATGTATATTAGTTATAAAAATAATACACCAAATTAATTACAGAAAAGGTAAATTAATGTACAAAAAAAGGCACTCGTTTTTATGATTTAGCTGCGGCTAGTGGAAAAAAAAGTTTTGACAAAAAAAAATTGCACGCATTTGAATAACATTGAGGCGGCTAGTGTGAAAAATTTTTAAAAAATTTAAAATTTTTTAAAAAAAATTTTTTTTTGAAAATTTTTTGTTAGGCATATCCTAAAACGACCAAAAAACCTAAATTCTCATTTTATGATATTAGCCGCTAAAAATTTTTTTATTTTAGAGATATTTTTTTCACAATTTTGAAAAGAGTATTAGCCGCAGCCTATGACAAACCGATTATCATTTAGGTTCCCTAATTTAATGCCATTTGTTTTGCATACATTCTTTGCTAACACATGATTGGGACGAGGGTAATTCATTTTGAAATATAATAATTATTAATTATATTATTTGTTTGACTTTTTGAGCACACTTTAATTACATATGCCTTTTTAAAGTATTCCCTTATTTTTTAGCAAAAGAATTTTTTGTGTAAATCAATTTTTTTTATGTAAACCTTAACACACTTAGCTGGGCTAAAAAGCGTTTTGGGCATTTTATTTATTAATTGTAATATTTTTACATATACAAATTAATCGTTAAGACTTTGTCTATATTTTTTTTTTAATTTATTAGTTTATTCTCTAAGCTACATAAAATTGAACTCTTTATATGCCACTTATCTATATAAAAGTATGTAAAGCCAAATAAAATTTTTTAACATCACTAAATTTTTAAAAAAAAATTTATAATAAATTAATATCTCATACATATTTTGCTAAAATTTAATTACCATTTTTTTCTAAATATAAAATTGTTCTAGATCAATATTTTTACCACCTAAAACAACACATAATCATTATCCTGACTTTCTTACACTTTGCTCCAAAATTACATTTAATCAATTAACTGGGATATATAAGGGAAAATGATCAAAAAATTATTACTTTAATTACATTTTTTAGGTTAACATTATGCTATTATAATTATAAATGATGAAGAGATTAACCAAATCAATTAATCAAAGAGTTTTTTTAAAATTAAAACTAGGTTTAAATAATACTTGGACAAATACTAATTATTCTATTTTCTTAATAGTGACACAATCCAATTTCCTAATATATCCACTCTGACATTAATGATTAAAATTTATACTTTTGATATATTTTAATGAATAATTCATTTTGTCTAGTTCAGGTTTAGAAAATTTACAGTTGAAACTGCCAAAATTTTTAGAAGGTTGTTTAACAGGGCCATAGCCTGAATGCATATTTATTAATCACACATGATGACAAAAATCATTAAGGAAACTTTGACATTGGGGTATATAATTCCCATGACGGCCTATATATTTGTTTTACATAGTTTCTTTTGCCTTCAGCTCTTTTTATGGGTATTCAAAAAAATCTCCATCTAATTTTTTTCAAAATTACATAAATGAAAAAATCTTAAATAAATTTTTTTGTAAAGTTAAATCACTTTCATATATTTTTTATCTTAAATAATCAGAAATAAAACTTTTAAGTACATCAAGCTTTTATACATTTAGGTTATACAAAATATTTGGCACCTTAACCTACCATATATTTTATTGGTTTTGGATAAGAATAGTATTTGGAGTTTGAATATAACTGTTTTAGGGTGTTGACTTAATTCAAATTTTGATAAATTAATTTTTAAAAAATATATTGGTTTAATTTTAAATTTTTTTTAAGGGTTAGAATATTTTTAAAAGTGTTGTTAAAATAATAGCTCTGTTTATATAGATATAAATATAAATTCAAAATTTCTAAATACTTGAGCAACCTCTGAGTATTAGAAAATTTTGTAAAGTGAATGGTTAATAATTTTCAATATAAAACTCAAATTTTAAAAATCAAATTTTCATAATTTTTTATAAAACAAAATGGAGTCTGAAAGCGCCCTTAAACATGAGAAAAATTTTTTAACATTGAATTATTTTTATATATTTTTTAACATTGAAAATGATTTTGTTTTTGAATCTATTTTTTTCTTTAATATTTTCTTAAAATTTTTTAATTTGTAGCTGGCTTACAAAGTTTGATTAGAAAAAACAGGAAACGCATATGAAATTTCTAAGATGGCTCGGTTCGTCTCTGAAGTTAAGGTTTCGAAAATTTGTTGACCTGTGTTATATCAAAAAATCTCTTTTTTTAAATGTTTTTAAAGGGTTTTATACATTCTGATCTATCTGTTTTTCTCTGAAAATGTGATTTATCCAATTATGAATTTGGACTTTATTTGATATGTCGTTTCTAAATTTTAAAGCATCTTACTCTCATTACACGTGCAAAGTGAGTTTTTATTTTCTGTGAAATTTTTAAAAATTTAATTTTTTAAATTTTTTTCAAAATTTTTTATTTGAAAAAGCATTTTATGTGCATAAAATAAATTTGGCAACTTTTAAAAAAATTTGCGATTTATTTCAATATAAAATTTTTCAACATTTTGAAATTTTCACAAAAATAAAAACTCACTTTGCACGTGCCCTTAATTGTAAACTCATAAATAACTATTAACCACAACCTATATTCTCAATTGTTCACTGCCTTAAATGTTAACATGGCATAACAATTATCTAATTAGCGTAATGTTATAAGATTTTTAAGTAATTATCATCTTAAATTTACTACATTATTAAATGTTGTTTGATCTATATAAGTGCAGGGTGCCCTCACACCTGACAAATTTTTACAATATTTTACCAAAAAATTTGGTCAGTAAATTTCTTTTTTATAATTAAAATAACTGTGAAAAACACTTTTCTTAAGTTTTTGTTTTTAATGTTTTGAATATAAGAAATTAAATTTACTTTTTAGAGATACAAATTCATTAAATTATTTTATATAAACCTTGTCAAAATTTATCATAAAATTTTTATCGTCAAAAGAGCAGTGTACAATTTACCAATTATGTAATTTACACAATACTCTTTACCGTATTGTATTTATACATTTTTATACGCAATTTTATTACGAGACCTCGATGTATTCCAATTAAATGCAAATTCAATGCTAAAGGGGACCATTAGGTCATTCCAACCATATACCTGCCTATATTTTCTCAATAATGCCTATTTTACTTAAAAAGATTGCCATTGTATACTTCGTATCTGCTGTCATTTTGTTGTTGCTCTTAAATCTACGGCAATTCCAGTTGACTTTGTCAATCGGGTTTTTCTACCTTTCAAAATATTAGCCGTTTTCGACTTGGAAGTAGCTAATTTAATTACCTATTAGGGACGTTTAAAACGATGTGCCTAGACCAGAAGCAGTTTTTAAACGCTAAGTTGCCAAGGTGGGATTTTTCTAGCAAAAACTCATTCAAAAAACGGAATGAATTAAGCTTTAAAGGCTGAATGATAATAATAACAAAAATAGCCTTCTTAACAGCCGCATAAACTATTGGCTCAAGAAATGGAATTATTTAAATGCTACCGTTATTGGGGCTGCCATATTTCAAACACAGGCCCATTTATCTATATGTCGCTAGTTAACTCACACTGTTTAACAATACGAAATACATTGACGTTTTCTATAAAATTCTCAACCGTGTAAATGTATGATTCATCACGAGGTCCTTAATCTTCTGCCCTTTTTATAAATTAAATAGATCTTCATTTGTCATGCTCTTTAACCACCATCAAAAAATAGTCAACAGTTTTGAAAAAATGTGCTTTACAATTGTCACCATAGTTTTTTTTGTATTCATATAAGATTTATGTACCCATATTTATTCTTTGTTTTTAAATTTTCCTTTTAAATAAATTATGCTGTTGATGAAATATCGCATTATATATTTATCATATAGCGTTCATAAATTATTTTTTCTTTTTATTTAACCTCTAAATCACTTCAAATGTTTTTTACAAGTGATTTTGAATTTTTCGGACTCTATTTTAATAGACCTTACCTGATTATTACATAAATGTTATTTTCACATTTTTGCGGATCCATAATCTAGTTTTTAGCTTTTAGCACTTGGTCTTTGATTTTGGGCTAAAATTTTCCTTCAACGTTGTCGTCTTAATTTCTACAGTTTTACAAAATCATGGACCTATAGATCTAAAACCTTAAAACTTTAGGTCATTTATTAATTATTTCATGAATTTACTAATTCTTTATTTAACAAATAATCGTATATAGCTACATTTTTTGACATTTCGAACTGCATAATTTTAATATTAACTACAGATTTTAATGACTTGAAAAAATTTAACCATGACATATTTTTTTGCGTTTCCGACTCAGTTATTTTTAATTTATTGAATAACATTGAATTGTCGGAGCCCCTTCTTATGCCATATCAATCACAGAAATATGTTTTTTTTTGGAATTAAAATTTATCACATAGGCCATACCACAAATTTAATTTTAAATCTTTTTTTGATTATTGAAATTTTTTAATTTATTATAATTTTTTTTAATTAAACCTTTCCGTCCAAATAGTATTATTTATATGTTATATTTGTCAAATAAATTGTATATAGTTCGTGTAATAAAAACAAATTTTTTGTGACATTCAAGCTTTAGCCTTTTAAATCAATAACATCATAAGAGAAAATTTTAATAGAAATTAATAACAAATTTTTTTTGTACAGCTTTTTTAACTGTTGCCATATGTTTAGCAAATGCTTCTCATTTTTCTCAGAGTCTCGCGCGCTCGCGTGCCATTAGCTTTGGTTTTTATTTTTTTCAATTTTGAATTTTTTTGTGTTTTTTCAAACATTTTTTTTTTGAGTTTTAAATCAATCCATCTTCCCGATCAGAATCAGTGTGTTATGTGAATTTTGTTACATAAGTTTTCGTGGAATTGTGAGTGATTAACGTGTAGTCAGTTCTACAGTGTTAACCCATTAAGATCTCACTTTTTCATGCCTAATTAATGGTTCCGTGCTTTAGAAATTAGCTACAGTTTTCGTATAAATTATATTGACTCTAGGAAGTTTAGTCGATTGAATGTTAGACGAGTAGCGGTATGACGAATAGTCTGACTCCCGAATTATATTTTATAAATTTCGTATAGTTTTAGGGCACGTTTATTGTCATATTATTTTGATAGCAAAATTAAAAGGTTTTTGCGTTTGATTTTCTAATTTGTCGAATTATATAAAATAGTCATCTAGTTATCTATTTCATCTCTAGATTTAAACGGTTATCACGTTCCATTAGAAGTTTAAAAACTGCATTTTAAAATGACGACCTTAAAGTATTTTCCTCCCTCAAATATTATAGGAAACATTTTAACTATTTTTTGCAAAAAAAAACAAAGCTTTTTTCAAATTGCCCTAATCAAAAAAAAATTGAGCCTGGTATTTAACTAAATTTAAAATCATGTAGTGCCATTATATGTTATCGCACTCTTGTAATTAACTGGTATATGGCTTTAAATATCTGTCCGAATCATACACAACACATTGAGCATTAATCTTTTCTCGTTATCTTATATAAGTTTTAACTTAAAAAACAGTCATTTTAATCGATGTCGCTTTATATGGATTTTTAATAAAGATTTTTAGAAAATAAGATAAGGAAACATAGTTTGTTATTAGTAAATATTCAATATATTCAATTAATTCGCTAATTGCATAAAAATTTTAATATTTAAATTATTTGTTTGTACTAACCCGTTGAAAACATTTATACGGATTGAGAATAGTATTTAATTAACCAAAACTCTGATCAGCTCCAAATAATTATTTTAGCAACTATATGATGCGTCAATCCTATTTATGGATTTAATGTTACACATAATTTTTTTTAGTTACAAATTATTTTTTTACCTGTTTATGGCCTAAATTGCTAATTTTTTCTAGATCATCGCTTTTTCCATGCGCCCTATTCTCCTTTTAATATTTCATGGGAAATTGTTTTAAAGTTGTATTTTTATCACCTGATCGTTTCTAAATCATCATTTTTTGATATATATAGATGCATATGGCTTAGGGATTGAATTTCAGAGGCATCGGATACGGCAAATGCAAAATTGCATAATTATTTTTTTTTAATTTTGTTATTGATCGTGGTGGAAAAATGATATCGGTTTAGAATTGGCACGCTAAAGTTATTTAAAGGTTAGGTTGTATTAAGTTATAAAAAGATGATGTAACATGATGCGAGTCGCCCTTTAAAAACATTATATTTTTAGCAACCTTTGACTTTAAATATTTGGTCCTTTCAAAAGATTATCTAGTATTTGAAATTAGGATAGGCTAAAGAGCCAGTTTTTTTGGTTTAATGTTTTTTGTATAAAAATGTCCACAAATATATGATTGTGTTTTGAGTAAAACAACACCCATCCTTTGCTTATTAATCCCATTTTCTGTATTGTTTTAGCATCCCTAATCCTTTTTGACAATTTTTATGATTGGAATTATTTGTTTATCTTAATTTTTGATAGGGTTAAAATATCAGTAATTTTAAAAGTAGTTTATCTAAGCCCCAATCAAATGTTGTTTCTCAAAAAAGGTTTAAATTTTTTGTGAACAAAACACTTACAAGAAGCATTAGGACACACTCGTGAGCATTTTATTGAAAAAATTTTTAACTCATGCAAAATTCACTTCTTTTCAAAACACTTGAAGTTTTTAGACTTTTTTAGATTTTAAGTTCAGGAATTAATATAAATTGAATCATTCTAATTAAAAATGCAGTGAGATCTAGCGAAAATCATCCTTTTAGCGCATGTTGTTGTACAAAAGACCTCTACAAATAGATTTATCTCCAAAGACAATTCTAATTTAATGATTTAAGTTAGGGTTATTTATTTATACACAATTAAAAAACGTAAATCTGTTTCAAATATTTAGACCGGATCAGGCCGCTCTCAAAAATATTTTTTTCTTATAAATTTTATAATTTTTGTTGGCTAATTTCTTTAACATTGGAACTTTTTGTTAATTATTTCATTTTTAAACAAAAACATAATAAATTATGTTCATTTAAATACGGGTCGGGCCTGCTTAAAAATTTAAAATTAAACGACGCTCGGGTGACAAAATTCAGCTGAGCTCGACCAGGCCTATGAATTACTCTGAGGCTTAGGCTTGAAATTTTTCTAAATCAAGTCTGCATTTTATATATGTGTTTATTAGAAGCTTTCATAAACGGGCACAATGTTTACCATTCCATTCCATTCGTCACAAATCAAATTATCCAATGACGCTGACAACGTTTTTTAAAAGGTCCAAAATCTACCCACTACCTATATTTTTGGCTCTTTGAAACCTCATCTCTAATATCTTTTTAAATGACCACTTGCGATGCATAATAATGGACAATTCATCTCTCGGCTGCTACATCTCTACATACGATAACAACAACCATAATAACAAAATTCTCCATACCCTCATCACTAACCCTTCGCCCTCGCCCATCTCCGCTGACGATAATAACCCATATTTAAAATCTAACTCAACCTTCTTGGCCCCGAATAATAGTAATACTGCCTCACATGGACACTCCTCGTCACGTGGTTGTTCACCAAATACGGGCCTCAACGAAGATGTTACACGGACCATATATCAATATTATCTCATACCCACGTCCAATGATAAGGATGTCATTTTTAAATCAAATGAGCCCCCTGACCTAAAAAACGGGACTAAGATTTTGCCGCCCAATTTTCAACATCAACCAAAGTATTATTCCCTTTTGCCACACCAAAATGGCCGATATCCATTAACCCCTAGCAACTTAAATGAATTGACCCTACAGCGACCTGCTTATAAGTTTGCACCTAATACCATTATCGTACTTGATAATAGAGTCGGAAGCAACAATTGCTCATTACAGTCACTTGAAAATAGCTTTTCCTTGTCCAATAACACTAATACTCCGCTAGACCCATCTATTTACACGTTTCCTCTTTCTTCGGACCAATTAAATAATAATGCAACTGCCTGCCCCGAGGATCAATACACAACTCTGCCCAATATTGATCGTGGTGGTGGTCATGAATACAACGTAGTTTTGTCAAATCCTGCAAAAATCAATGCACAGGCTTTGGCCGATGTTAACTTAAACACCGAGACAAGTAGTCCTCCATCGGTCACCGTCGAGAAGGGTTCTTTGAAAGATAATATGGAACACAACCGGATATGTAATACATATTACTTAAATATCATTATATCTTTCTAATTGTTGTATTTTTCAGTTTTCTAGTATACAATTAGGGGCTGGTTTCAGGCCCTTTTATTTTAAGCTTCGGTTACTTATACTGAAGTATCTATTCTTAATTATTAGTTATTAATATTATATAAAACAGGTCGACAAATATCAATATCAGAAATAAAATTTATAAAAATATAAATGAATACACTCCATAATGGCCTTATTTCATATATATTATTCGTTTTTCGTAGTTTCTTCCGCCTTCGGCTATTTGATCCCTATTGAAGTAATGTCCTTTTAGACCAAGTTGGCAGATTCTGCGACCTCGGGATTACCCTAAAAAGAAAATTTAAGAATTTTTTTATATAAAACTCTTTTGTAACTTATATTTATCATCTCAAATAATGAGTATTTAAATTTTACAATATATGGCACCCTAACCTAAATTACCCAATTTATTATCGGGTTTAATAAAAATATTATAAGTTGATTTAATTTTTTTTGTTTTTTGTTTTTTTTTTAAATTTTTTTTATTTTTAAAACTGACCGTTCTGTAGTTAGCTTATAAATCTCAATAATTTGTTGAGCTGTGGAAAATAATTACCTCCTGAAAATTTTTCTATTGAAATATACGAAAATTTTAAGGTTTAAGAGATATTGTTTTACATAACTCAAATTGAATATTAGTGCTTTTTGGTTGTTGTTGATTATAAAATGATTTAAATAATTTGTTATAAAATGATTTAAATAATTTTGCTTAATCTATTTTATAAAATGTATCTGTATTTTCACACAGCTCTCAAGAACAAGCTTTTGACACGGCGTCCTGTAACACTTTTGATCGAACAAGGAATAATGCCACGTAATTTATAACATTCATATATTTATATTCATTGCACATACTGTGGTGATTGATTATTTTTATTTTGATTTTTTTAGCATTACAGACACCTGTAAGCATTTATGAGCGAAAACATAAACTAGAACGGGCAAAGAAGGGTGATTTTCTAAAGCACAAGATTCAAAGGCGCCCGGATCGGAATGAGTTGGTGCAACAACACATTTTAGAAGGTAGGTGTAGTAAATGAAACTTTTCATTCTACATTAATCTAAAATTTAAAAGTATTTTATCTTACCAAAAAAGTTTAATTGTTATTGCTTATATATACTATACTAGGTTGAACATTTTTGCTAATATTCTATTATCTTTACCACCTATATATAGATACGGACGTCGAACCTCACGTAGCGGAAACACAAAGGGCCCTTAAACGGGCTCGACTTATGGACAACTTGAACGATAGGCTAGCCCGTAGACCTGGCCCCCTGGATTTGGTGCGTGCAAATTATCTCATCTTGCCTGCCACTAACCCCAACGACATTAGTCAGCAATTGAAGGCGGGTAACAATGATGGCCATACCATGGATATTATCGGTATTTTATATTTAATTGTTGATTCTATATAATTTTTGTTGAGGATTTGATATTTTATGTTTGTTGTTATAGATGATCCTAACCTAAACACACCTGAATTAATAGACATTTCTAACGAAACAGAAGCATATGAAAACATTGAAGAATCTTTTGATCAAAGCTGTCCAGAAGATAGAGGGGCAGCGCTTCAATCAGTATCACCTATACCAAATACGAGAATGGAAATATCGCAATCACTTCCCGACATACAACCACCATTGCTAACATTACCTAAAAATGATAATTGTGACGATGATTTAGAAGGCCTTCTAATATCAGAGGCTTGTGCCCCTGCGCCTCCTCCCTTACCTGCCCGTAAAAGGGCAACGTCCCACAATAATGGTGTCACGCAGCGCAGCTGTAATTCGAAAGCTCAAAACACGGTCGCCAATAGGTCTTCAATCATATCCGAAATTTTTAATGCTAACAATAATTATAAGGGAACTGGGTCGAGCTCAAAATTGGGGATTAACAATAACGGTAACTTAGCCAACAATAACTTGCTTATCGATAAAAATAACGTGATTAATCGACTAAAAACGATAAAGTTTCACGAATATAAGGGGCCCCCTCCTGGCGAATCCGCGGACGGTCCCGCGGGACTGTCCATGGATGGCAAGAGGAGTTACGGGAGTTACAGCAGTTACGTTAACGTGAACAGTCACATCATATCAACCAGTATGCCTCTCCTGCCCCCTTGCACGAACCCGTACGATCTACTGCTACGCCAACAAAAACTTTTCCTCCAACTCCAGATGGAATGTCAACAACAGTTAGGACTCATCAAGGATTCGATCAAACAACACGTTAATGCCTCTTCTGGCTGCCTTCCCCCAAACTACACTAGCAACCATCATATTACCCACAACGGTACTAGGAGGTCCGTTACAAACACTCAGCAAAATAATGAGTTTTGGGCAAATTCGGCTGTCACCACAGTTGCCCATTCTACTTACAACAAAGAATTATATAGCAGTAAAGGTAATGTTAGTAACGATAACAGTTGTGCACTAGTTAAATGTAACCCAAACATGCATAGTATTGTACCCTATCGTCACCAGGGCAATTCCCTTAATGATAATAAAAATAATAGTTATATTACTAATACTAATGAGAATATTAGTAGCAATGACAACTTTAACACTGATCGACCGTTCAATCAACATATGGTACATTACGGCCTTACCACAACAGATAACACGTCTAACATATCTTTCAGGCCCTTCGGAGATTTAAACCATAGCAAGAGCGAGCACTGCCCTAACGTGAATGCCACCTCACCACCGGGCGAAATTGTACCAAAACAAACGCTCGTTACCTGAAACTCCAAACAACATTCCCAAAGCATCGTCTTCACTTTACGATTCGGTTTACCAATTTAATGACTTGATTGACTCCATCCTAGCTTCAAACCCACCGTCCAATCAATCCACACACGAACCCGATCCTAAAAATAAAGATGATTCTATCAGCTTTAAAGGAGGTTATGAAAATGAAAACGGTAACCGTGAGCCGACACATTCGCTACTACAATCTTCCTTACTAAGACCGGAATCCAACGTAACTTCTTACGCTCGGCATCAGGTATCATCAAACAATACCAATAATAATTATCATAACTTGACATCGGCGCGCTTGGGTCAGCCGCACTCAACCTTGGCTCGGATGCAATCCCAAACTGTTTACAATGCCCCATCAGTTGGCGGCGAAAATTCGTTAAATGGACGATCGAAGATGGAAGAACTGCCAGTAGGGAAAGGAGAAACGGCGAATTTATTTTCTCGAAGTGTCGAAAATATGTCATATAGCATGAATAGTTCGCCCATCTGTCCCCACAGTAGCTCAGGCCTCGGGATGAGCAGTAATAAACATTCACCGTCTGACGATAACACGACGGACGAAGGTATTTCTTCCGTATCCCTCAGTGCCAGACACCAATTCTACAATTCTTCGGCCTGTCAGTCACCTGATTCACTGACCTCAACTTCAGCCCCCCAAACAACAATTGCCGCCAATCTTGTTTCGGGGGTCAGTGTTTCAACAATAGCCAAAGCAAGTGAAGACACTACTAGCACGAGTAACAACAAAATTTCAACATCGACCAATAAAGGTGGGATTGTTAATGCCGCCAAAGCCGCTTCCACCCAAGGTCCAAAAAGTCCTCTCGAATTGTTAACGGTAATAGTCCGCTTTTATTGCCAAAATAACTTTTTATGTTTGATATATAGTATGCATATATCTTTTTATTTTAGGTTCCTGAGCTTCGGGGTGAGCTCAAAAAACGTAAAATGATTGTGTCCGGACCCAAACCATACCTCCTTGAACGTCTTAAAACGTTTGAGGCCGAAATAATTGCGTCACGGGCCCATCCCAAATTGTTTCAGTTTTATAACGCCAGCAATGTAAACTCTGCGACCGACCCAAATGCTAATTCGATAAATCCAATTGGTATTGTCACTTCGCAAGCGAATATCTATGATTTCATAAGTGGTTTTGACAGCAATCAAGAAAACTGCAGCAGTAGCAGCTCCAATCTTAACAGTAAGGTAGTCATGCAAAGTAAAGTTTTGGCTAATCAATCGATACAACATCACAGTCCAGGTAATATGAATCAAATGACACATAATACCATACCCAAAAGCATCGTTTCTTCGTTACCTAATAACATCTTGCTAAAACAACAACCGACTTCTCAAAATTACCTGTTGAATAATGTTCCCCAATTAGCTACAGACCACCATCAGGCTGTCCAATCTGTTACCACCATTCACTCAGGTCTATTACCCACGTGTAATTCTCTCATAAGGGACGCAATCTCAATCGCTCACATAGAACGGGACCTGATTCAAGATATTGCCGCTTTCACTAATGCCACCGTAACCTCGTCTCAATCACCCAACGGGCTGACCCACTCACAAATTTCGGTTGGGAAACAACAGCCTTCTGCTTCCTTATCGACACCAGTCGACTTGCAACGTATGCAACAGCAAACATATAATTTGCATCAAAATATGGTGGTCAATAATGGTAATAACGTTGCATTTGCTGCTACTTCAACTAACTTCCATCACCCTATCATTCATTACAGTAATCTTACGGCTCTCAATCAAGCCACTATTTCCGCCCTACCTCTTCCCATCCAAATAAAACTTCAAAAGGAAAAAATTGCGGAGCTTCAGCGACAACTACAGCGCTCTCAGCTTGAGTTGGAAAAGCAATTGGCGATTGCCACTATGACGGCCAATCCTTCTCTTGCAATTGGTAAAATATTTCAATTTTTTTTTGAAAATTTAAACATATTCTATTAAATTAAATGGGAGGGTAGGCAAATCTGATTCGCGTTTAACGTTTTTAATAATGAAAATTTTCTTATTTCATTAGTTATGATATATACTCAGTATTTTTTTAATAGCCGTTTGCGAAATTTTATACCTGGCATCTCAAAAACGGCTTATTTGATTGTGCTCTCCTCTTTTTAAAATGGCGTGTTTTTTTAAATTATAATGTTTAAAACATATTTATAGGTAACGCACAACTGCAACTTGGTAATCGTCCATCAGAAGCCTGTTTTTTAAATCAACGAATACCATCGTACGCTTTATTGAATCGTCACTCTATTTTAACGCAACAAAATCAACTTGCCCTCAACAATAATTTATCGTTTAAGGTTGTTTTTTGACTACTTTAAGACTTGATTTGTTTATAAAATTTATATGTTATTTTTTTTCAATCATATGATTATATATTTATAGCTTCCCTTGCCAAACCTCCAAACCCGTTCTTCTCATCCCTACCTAACCGCCCTAAATTTATCATCATCGAGAACTGTTAATCAGTCACCGCAACAACACAACCTTCATACGCCCATAGGGCAACCTTTGCAAGCACAGCGTGAAAATATCGAAAACATGGATGCAACCAAAAAATATGCGTTGCTCTCATCAAATTATTACTCCTCGCAGCTTTCTAGCCACGGTTCACAAAATTTTTCTTCTTCCCTTACGGGTCGTCCATCAGGAGATGATGAGATATCGCCGCCCGCCTACCTCGATCATTTCGCTAACGATGCCGATAATGAGCTCGCACTCCTTTTCACAGCTGAAAACAATCAGCACCCAGTCCTTTTCAATAGCAGCCATGCCAAAGAATTTTCTCATTCCAATATTGGCTCCTTGACTCCCGCCTCCAAAGACGATGTGAATTTTCCCGCTATTGCTTACAATTGTAATAATAATAATAATAATAACAATAATGGTGATCAAAATAACTACCAGGCAAACTATTATTTTAACGGTAATACACCTAGTGCAACAAATCTTAACCCGTCTCTACAAAACCTTACAGCAGGACATAAATCTAACTTTAATGCAATTTCCCACGGAGACAATAGTAACATTATGCTTGTAAATGATGCTACTAGTATAATGACTGCTCCTTCTGGTAACAACACGAATAATACTGCTAATTGTAGTAATACGCACTCAGATCTTTTGACTGATCTCTTTCCACCGATGGAAGATCTCGAGATGATGAGTCAATCCCTTTCGCCGCTGGACCTTAACTCCTTATTTCTCGTAGGGGGTCACATAGACTGAATGATTTTTGAATTGTGTTCACTTGTGCTTAGGGAAGCCCGTTTATGCCTATTTTACTACGTAGTTCGTTTCGGAAGATCCTACTTCCTAAATATTTCCATGACCAACTTTCGTGTTAACAAACATTTTGACTTGGCTTTGTATGTCCTAGGATATAAAGCGACTCGGGACAATAAATATTGCCTTACAGCATATATAACAAATATTAAAAAAACATTTTTTTAATATATTGGCACATCAGTACCATCAAATCAGGGTTTTTTTTTGCTTAACTCAAAAAATTGTTTACCAAAAAAATAGGCTCACTTGCAAAGGTGTCTTTAAAATTAAATGCTCTACCTAAACAACGTGATTATTTGCTTTTAACCTTAATTTTTTATTTGAGTGTGTTATTTTGTTTTCTAAGTTTCAGCCCTACCTATCGTTAAAGACTAACCCATGTATTTGCATAATTTTGCCAAACCCAAATTTCTAATATTTATTTAAATTATTACTCCAAAAACTTGTTGATAGTTTAATAAGTATTTATTGTAATATTTATTTTGTAATTATTTAAAACTTACAACTCTGATTTACTAGATATTGCATAAATACTGACTTATAGCCTATCTTTAGCCACTTTAATAAATTGACAATAGCTAAAAGATTATTTGATTTGTAACCATTTTATTTTACAATTTAAGGCTCATTTTTTCAAAAACAAAGTTCTGTTGTCCATCTTTTAGGTGCTAAATAACCCATTTTTTTTATAAGTACTTACATTTGTGTTTGTCAAATTTATCGACGCTTTGTCCGCTAATTTAATCGTACTACCCTATGCAATTTACATCTTGAAATCCTGTAAAATAAGAATATCCATGGTCCCTAAATATTGCCTAAATATACATATTTATTAATTCTTACTTTCAATATTATGTTTGTGATATTGATTTCTACCATAAATGAATAAAAATAATTGTGGCTTTTATATATAAACCGTGCCAAGTCTTTTTCTCTCCCTAAGGGTGTCATAAACGACCACTTGTCATAGGGTTTTGGGGTTAGTGAACGCCACCTGATTCCAGATTATATATAAGTCAGTTTTTTTTACCTTTATACAGGTATATAACGCTTCCCCTTTCTTATGATAAAATCCTACTTTATGGTCATTTTTTTTATTGATTTTAGCACCTCGTTAACTCTGCTTCTCGAAATGTAAAAATGTTAAAAACGGGGAGAACAAGACTAGTGTTATTTTTTAGGACTAAGATTGTTTTTTAACTAATTAAAAAAGACTGTTGTATCTCAGTTTATTTTAGTTTATAGGGGCGTTTTTGATAAATTGCAAAAATTTGTTTTGTAATACCGCATTTTGACAAAGATTGCTAATTCTAATTTTAGCTTTCTAACTATTTTAGAAAAAAAGTTTTTGCCACCAAATAAATTTCTCCTAGTTTTTATAAAAAAATTATTAATTTTAAACGCGCCCTTTCATGGAAAGAGGTGCTAAGGAAGTCACGTAAAAGCGCGCGAAATCTACTGTTTTTCGCAAATAGAGATTTTTAATGCTTTGTGGGTGGGCTTATACTTGGGTACCTTTTGCGCGAAGTATAACGCTTATGGCATAAAAGGTATATTCAGGATGTGCATAATTTTATTTAGATAAATAATACCTTTTCACGGCAAATTTTTACCTAATAAAATACATAAAAATTTTCTCCAAGTGTTAACCCGCCTATAAAATCGGGGCATGACTACTACATAGTATATAGATAAATATATTGATTTTTTGAGCAGGAGAATGGCCAAACTAGAAAGGCCCTGCCTGATGTGTCCATTTTTTTACTGTTTTTTGTCGGCAAATGAAAACAGCCCCCGCCTCCTCTTCCCTCCTAAAATCTAAACCCCTCAGACTTATTTTTAATGAATTTTTTTGGGAGAGGGAAAGTTCGTGAGAGTTCAATTAGGATTTAACGCGTTTATTTTTTTTAGAGGACTGAGTTTTTGTGCGAAAATTGCTTTTTTGTCCTTTTGTGTTATAGTCTGTGCGACCCTCTTTCCATTACAGACTCACATTTTTAAATCTTGTCCAATAAGTTGGGAAGATTTAAAAGTAGAATTTAATTAAAATCAATGTTAACAATATAGGTGAATGATTTACAGTGACAAAAAAAACAATTAGTCGATTAAACAAGATTTGTTGCGACCTGTGTAGTTAGATGCCCAATAACCCTAAACGTTCGTGTCATTTATAGATACATATATTGTTTTTTCCTATTAAAAAAGATTATTGTAAAATAATACATTTTGATAATAATCAACCTTAATCTCAAAATTTTAATGGCCCAAGAGTTGCACTTAAATTTAACCCAAACAGTGATTAGGTCTTTCAATTAAACATACCAATAAATATAACCGGCAATAGTCGTTCTCATTATTGTTAACCCATATTTACGGCATTAAGCTTACGAACCGTTACCTAATGATATTCGGAGGTTTCGATACCAATATTTGATGGAGGGAGTTAAGCATTGGCAATAATTGGGTTTGTATTGTCGGGTACACAACCAATGTCATTAAAACTTGATTCGGTCTCATATTACTACGTGTAGCCCGAAAAATAAATTTTCAGTTTTTCGTCTACTTAAAATTAGATATAAAGAATTAAGTAATACATAAGGTAATTATTACAAATTGGTTACGCTTTAATTTGTGAAATTTTTTGTCGATACTTGATTATATATTAAATTGCCCAATAAAGAGAAATATTCATTGTTGTATTTTTCACCTGGTCTTATTTTATGAGTGGGGTCAACGGCTATCTGTTGCTATCTATAAATGTTTATAAATTATTTAAGAGGAATGTTTAAACAGATTTTCACGAATTCCCGGAAAATTCTCTGACTAATTGATATAGAAACTCTTCTGCATGTTCGCAAAGGGTTATTAGTGCTAGAGAATAACAAGATGAAACGTATACTAATTGTTTATACTAAAACGAATACAAACTTCTCAAAAATAATTAAATAAAAAATATGCTACAGGTAGCAAATTTAGGATTCTTTAATTTTGTTCTTAGGACTAATAAAAAGGCCATTTTGATGTTATATATCGAGGGAAAATATTTTCAGTTATGTTCAAAAAAAATTGTCAATTTTTATCGGCACATATTTTAAATGAGAAAATGTTTTTCCCTTTTACAAAACATTTATTTTTATATCTTAGATTAAGTTTTAAAATATTTTTTGCAAATTTTTTTATTAACATCTTTCTACTAATAAGACAATTTGTTTATGTGTTCTAATCAATTCAAGTATCCAGTCGGCTCAGATAGCTCAGTGGCAATTCTGCCTTAGACGCAGGAGGTTGCGAGTTCGAATCCTTGCACAGTAGCTTTTTTCTCTGTAAAAAATAATATAAATGTGCAATAAGCTTCTGAGTGGCCTGCTTAGGCAGTAGGCCCTAAACGATATGCCTTAAGTGAGAGCCTAGGCTAAAAACCTGGGTCGCCGGCGTGCGAGCAAATCTTACTGTTATACCCGCCGGCAATATTAATTGCTTTGCTCGGGTTAAAAGAGTCAAAGCCCTAACGGGTATGGCTCCCCTAAATGGGGAAAGGTATTGGGGGAAACCTCAAACCAATTGTTTTTTTTTAAATAAAAGTATCCAGAATAATTTACAAAGAGTCAAAAGAGATTACTAATTGTCCCCATAAATTTTTTCCCGTTTTATGAGTTTAATTCTCGTTTATTAAGAGATTCGACAAAATGGCAAAAATATACCTTTTCTAAAATCGAGATTTCCAAACCAAAATGCGAAAACTTCAACAATTTAAGATAATGAATTTATGTTAAACTGTTAGTTTTAAATTGTAGATAATTGAAATATAACACAGGTCAACAAATATCAATGTCACAAGTGTGAATTTTATAAAAACATAAAAGAATGCATCCCCATGATGGCCTAATCTCATATATATTTTTCGTTTTTCTTAGTTTCTTCCGTCTTTGGCTCCTTAGATCCGTCTATAACAAAAAATGACCTTTTTTGACCAAATTCACAGATCTAAATATACCCTAAAAAGAGAAAATTTAAAAATCTTTTTTGCATATAAAAATCGCTTGTAACTTATATTTTTAATCACAAATAATAAAAAATAAATTTAATTAATATATCAAGCTCTTACATCGGCATTTAGATAATACAAAAAATTTCGCGTCCAAACTTAAATACAACACGATATATTATCGGTTTTTAATAAAAATATTATTTGAAGTTTGAATTTAACAGTTTAACTATTGTGAATATGCAAAAATAAAATTTCTATTTATTTTTGTTTTTCTTTTTCGGTTTTTTGACCTTTTTTTAAAATTTCAATGTTTATAACTGACTATAACTAAGTTTGATTAGGAAAAACGGTAAACGGATTTGATTTTCCTTAAGATGGCAGGATTGATCTCTGTAATTAACTTATAACTCTTAAAAAACTGTTGACCTGTGTAATAAATGTTTTTTCATCAGATTTAAATGTTAAAATTTACCATTTTTAATATATTTTTAATTAATTTTATAAAAAAAGAAAAAATAAAGTTTTAGTTGATATTTTTTTGTTGAGTCTTATTTATGTTTTTACATATTACTTGATAGTTGGGAACGGAAAATGGATTATAGAGTAGGAAAGTTTATTTAATTATAGTTTAATCTGATCTCTAAAATACATAAAATGTTTAAGAAAGTTTGGAGCATAATTTACACGTATAATCGCGTCTTTGGTAAATTTTGTAGGTAGTTTTATAAACTTTTAGCTCCTTTTTACAACAAGTTTTGAATAATTAATTACACAGGTCAACAAATTTTTGAGAGTTATGAGTTAGCTATGAGATCAAACCTGCCATTTTAGGGATTTTCAAATCCGTTTACCTTTTTTTCTAATCAAACTTAACATTAATTTAGAAAAAAGGTCAAAAAAACAAAAAAAATCAAATTTTTTTTTGCATATTTACAACAGCTAAACTGTTAAATTCAAACTTCAAATAGTATTTTATTAAAAACCGATAATAACGTATTTAAGTTTGGACGCGAAATATTTTGCATTACACAAGTCAACAAATATCAATGTCAGAAAAGTGAATTTTATGAAATCATAAAAGAATGCATCTCCATAATGGCCTATTCCCATATATATTTTTCGTTTTTCTTAGTATCTTCCGTCTTTGGCTCCTTAGATCCGTCTATAACGAAAAATGGCCTTTTTTGACCAAATTGACAGATCTAAATATACCCTATAAAGAAAAAATTTAAAAATCTTTTGCACATTAAAATCCCTTGTAACTTATATTTTTAATCACAAATAATGGAAAATTTTTTTTATTAATATATCAACTCTTACATCGGCATTTAGATAATACAAAATATTTCGCGTCCAAACTTAAATACGACACGATATATTATCGGTTTTAAATGAAAATATTATTTAAAGTTTGAATTTAACAGTTTAACTATTGTGAAAATGCAAAAATAAAATTTTAATTTATTTTTGTTTTTGAATCTTTTTTGGGTTTTTGACCTTTTTTTCTAAATTTTCAATGTTTATAACTGACTAATTAAGTTGGATTAAGAAAAACGGTAAACGGATTTGATATTCTCTAAGATGGCAGGTTTGATCTCTGTTGTTAACTCATAACTCTCAAAAAATTGTTGACCTGTGTTGTTTAAATGCTGATGAATGAGATTGATATGTTAATAAAATTTATTTCTCATTATTTGTGATGATAAATATGAGTTACAATGGATTTTTATATGAAAAAAACGATTTTTAAATTTTTTCTTTTTAGGGTATGTTAAGATCTGTCAATTTGGTCAAAAAGGCAATTTTCGCTATGGATGTACCTAAGGAGCCAAAGGCGGAAGAAATTAAGAAAAAATTTAATATGAAATAAGGCTATCACGAGGATGCATTCTTTTATGTTTTCATAAACTTATATTTTGTGACATTGATATTTGTTGATCCTGTGTTATAAGCCCACAAAATACTTTTTTACTGGAATACACATTTAAAATTCATTAATATATAATAAACGCCCCTCTTTAAAAAATTTCTTAAAAATCTTGAAACAAACATTTGTTAAAATTTTTTAGGTTTCACTTGACTTGTTTATATTTTTGGGCTCAGGGGGTAAAAAAACGACCCATAAGTCTCAATGGTCCATAAAAAGTAAAATAATGAAATTGATGTAAAAGGGCGCGATTAAGGTCCAGAAAAAAAATTTCTTGACGCAAAACGCATTTTTACAAAAAGTCGCAAATTATAATTATTAGCATTCTAAATACTTTTTCTTGAGGGCACAAATTTTATTTTTATAATTTTGATAATTTAACTTTTTAAATTATTAACAATTGTTTTATACTATTTTCTTATATCCTAAGCTATTATTTTAACTTTCAAGTATAATTATAGACTTTCCATATCTATAAATTTATATAAACATAGCTATTTTATTCAAAAGCATTTATTAAATGCCTAAATTTTTTTGCAACATTAAAGCAATATATTTTTTTATAAATTTTTTTTTAATAAACTCTTAAAGAAACCTAAAAAATAATTTAAATTTTTTTTTTTGAAAAAATAAATGAACTTAGAATGCGCCCTGTTTTTAAAGACATTTAGTGGAAAAATTTTTTGAGATTAAGACACGGAGCATTTATATCAAAAATAGGGTGACATTCGCATATTGTCATATTAACGTATTATGAAAATTAGGAAGTATGAAAAAATAGTTTGATGATTAATCTGATTACTATTTGATTAAGTTTAAACTTACTCTATAAGTCTATCACACACGTGCATAATTGTATTTTTATTTAGTAAATGGTTCTTGTGAGTAAAAAAATATAAAACAATGTAAACAAAATACGGGGCCTACAATGCAACCAGCCGATTTACAGTAATATCCACTAAATAAAGGCTTCATTCCATGACTAAGTGCTTAGGTTTTAAGGATTAAAAAAAACGCCTATTACATATATTTCCTTTTACAAAGTCTTTGATAGGAATTTATAAGACAGCATTCATTAATTTAGTTTAGCTAGGCTATTAGAAAAGACATAGGCGCTAGCTCTTTTATTTTCCGCCCGAGCTCTTAGGCCCATATCCCTTTTCCTTAAAGTAACGGAAAATTTTTAGCCAATGCAAAAAGTGAAAGTTTAAAATGGCAACAACACTAATATGAAACTAAAATTATAATAAATAAGAAACGGGTTTCAGATTTTTTTATTTCAAAATTTATTCACTTTTCTTTTTTAACCATTTTTCTACTACTCGTTAAATTTGTTTCACGTGAAAAACCTTATTTTATACATTTGAGATTTTAGAAAAATCACAAATATATTTTATTTCCAAAAATTGATTTATCTTATTCGGCTTATTTTTTGATTTTATAAAAGACATATATAAAATTTGAAAATTTTTGAACCACCAAAAGAATTTGTATATTTACCACTCTCAAGGGAGGAGGCCACGTCAAGCATTTCAATCCATATAATTATAAACATTTTATCTGTGGTCATTGGACATGCGCAGTTATAGTAATTAACTATAAACTAACTATATAGATAAATAATAAAAAACAAACAAATTTAAAAATATAAGGGGGACATTGGACATTTATAAATGGTTGTAATTAACAACCCTGATTGTACTAACACCATTAATAATAATAGTAATACAGTAAATACCATAAGCGTACATAGTCCTCCCATTGATTTGTCAACGCCGTTGCTACTGTCTCCATCGCTAGAGCTACACAAGAATCAACAAATAAACCATAATCACCATCATAGCATTGAAAATAAAGACATTACCACCACCACTAACATTAATAATAATAGTGAATTAAAAAATATTTTACGACAAAATTCTTTTACTAATAAAACCTGCTGTATAATTGACAAAAATAGTGAAATTCCTTCGCTCACAAATTGCAACAACCTCAACAACATAAATTTAAATGAAAGTTTAGGAGCAACTTGTCTTCAAAATTTTTCACAAATATCACAACTAAATCCTGAAATGAATTATTCGAACGCCGATCCACTTCCAAATTTCCATATCCATAAACCAGGAGAAACAAGTACAATTTAATATATCTTGTCCTAAATTATAGCTATAAAATTTAATATATATTTGAATAAAATTATATCGCTTCGAATATTACAATTTATCGTCTGCTTGATCAGACGATTTTTAACGGTCACATGAGCATGATTATAACATTTCTTACAAATATATTTGCTTATTTTACTCAATCTATAAATGAAAGAATTTTGACAATAGGTTTTATTAATTGTTCTTGTAATTCTTATAGCATACTAACCTTCATTAATTTATTTATATCTATGTGAAAACTGTCACCTAAAAACGAAATTAAAATGGCGGTTTCGCTATTTTCAGGCATAATTCAACTTTTTAAAAGTTTTATATACCAACACACCACCAAAATATGCTTGTAAATGGGATATACTAAAGCCTTTTTCGGATATTTGTGGTGAATGAAAATAAATTTTTTAATATGGTTTTCCATATAGCTTAACTCCTCATTTGCAGGCTATAGTCTTAAATTTTTCTGGATGCAATATTGTGCTAATGTAACAATATGCAGTACCTTAACCTTGCACCATATGGCCAATCTTCCAAGCTTTCGTTTATAAGTAAGCATTGACAGTGGAGTAACCAGGTCCACACTACTTTAAATCTAATATTTTTTTGCCATGTGAATATTTCGGGGCACTTAAATATGGCTTCAATTTGTCCCTCTTTACACCGGATAATATAATTTTTAGTTTGCTTTTATTAAATTATGATACCTTCACAAAAAAAGGTTTTTTAAAACTAGACTCTAATATATTATTATTGAATATATTGATATACTTGATAAGCTTGGCTTCTCCTATAACCATGACTCATAAGTTTCTCGATTATACTAGTGAAGAAATTTTGGAAACCTGTTTAATTAAACGAGAGTGTCCAATATGCTTTAAGCTTATTTTAGCTCTAACTACAAGCCTATGAATTGCACACCAATGATTGGAATTTGTTTTTGATCATATAGAAACACTGTTTCATAAACAAGAACGAGAACCTTCATAAATTTATCAATCATCAGTCTTTATTTACTTCTTTAATCCTCTATATAAAGAAAGATAGGTATATTAGATGTTCTTACAGGTATTTTTTGGTTGTGAAGAATACTAAGAATGTGCATAAATCCTGCCACCTTATTGAACTGATGTGTCACATAGTCAATAGAGCCATATTCAAAAGTGTCCGCTCTTAACCACTCTCCATCCATCTTGCATAAATTAACCCCCTTTACTACTACTACCTCTACACTAACTTATAATTCTTCACCAAGCACATTTTCTCAAGAGAGAGGGAAAAATCAATTTTTTACTGCTCCTTAAAAATTTTAACCCTCCAGGGTGTGTGGACATTATCACATAATTCCTGGATCTCTATACTTGCCCCTCCTTTCACGCCATATGTAAAGACGATTTTGATGGTTGCTTGATTTAGGGACCACATAGATATAGATAAACTGAGATGGGGTTAAGTTTTTTATACAGAGTGTAGTGGAATGGTGATAATAACAATGTTAATAAGTATTTCCTTTTGATGGTCTGCCTATAGAGCAGCTTATTGAATCGACAGTGGTTTTAAGGAGGACCCTCGTGGAAGTATATAAATATCGGCGGAAGTATGGTCGTATTGTGTTATCGAGTCACCAATCATCTCTCCCTCTACATTTATATAAAGGATCAATGTTCTATTATAAAAACATTACCTTGCTTACATTTAGTTTCAATTAAAAAAAGAGTTGTTTTGTCAAATTTGGAGCCAAAATTGCATTAATTAACGTCTTTTTTTTCATTTATATTAAAACAGTTTTTACAGTGATATATTAAACTATCGTTAATGTTTAAACTTGAATACTGAAAAATGTAACGAGGGAAAATGAATTTTTCGAAACATAATAAGAATTTTAAGATTTATCGTTGTGTAAATAAATTTATAAGAAATAGCCCTAAACTCTTTATTTGACCATAAAACTTCGCATGAACAGTTTTATACTAGTTTCAAATACTGACGCGGGCCCTTATTTATGAGCAGAGCCGGGCCCGAATATAATGGATATGCTATATGGATTTTTGAGTCAACCTTGATACAATTAATTTATTAAAAATTTTTTTTTTTTTTTTTTTTTTTTTTTTTTTTTTTTTTTTCTTCTTTTTTTATCCAAAAAAAAAAAAAATAAACTAAATTTTTTTTTATTTTTTTTAAAAAAAATTTTATTAAAATATCTTTCTTTAAAAAAAAAAATTTTAAAAAATTATAAACCAAAATTAATTTAAAATTTTATTTAAAATTTTTTAAAAAAAAAAAATTTAAAAAACCAATTAATAAAAAAAAAAAAAAAAAAAAAAAAAAATAAATATAAAAAAAAAATTTAAACCCCTTATGTTAAAAATATTTTTTCGTTATATAAAAATTTTTTTAAATTTTTTTTATTACCAAAAATTTTTATAATAAAAAAGCCCAAAAACCCCAAAAAATAAAAAAATCTCCACCGAAAAACAAAAATTATGAGGCACCGGCTAAGGATTTCAGATTCGTGATTAGCGCCAAAAACTTGACCAAAATCCATAGTTGCCATAAATGATGCTTAGGGTCGTCCAAATTTTGTTGTCCAGTGTTATCTTTAAAATGGCATGTCTTTGGACTAAAAACTCAACAATTTACACCATTTCTTTGTTTTGCTTAATAGACAAAATAGCATTTTTTTATTGAGTAAAAGCTGAGCCTATTTCAGCCCGTGGGACATTACTTTGACCAGTGGCACCACTAAAACATATTGATGCGATTTTTTTGCAATAAATAAAATTTTTTTTGTTAAAACTCTTTGACACAGATAATACTTTTGCTAATATAATTTTTTATTAAAGTTTTGAAAATAGTAGCATTTCCAAAAATTCAATGTTAATATCAAAGATACAGTCTCGAACGCGCCTAGCTTTCATAAATATGTAACTTTCGCTTTTACAAATCACTCTTGATTTTCTTGCCAATAAAAACCAATCAATTTTCTTGTTTAGAAAAGCTTAGGAGGCTCTAACTTTAACATATGATATACACTAAACTATTGTTTAAGAAAGGGTTATCTAGTAACCTACAGTTGTTGTAATTGAGTAATGTAAACCTACAATTTAATATAGGTAAGGTATTTATGGAATGCGATTGAATAATTTTTCCACTGTTGCTTGCAAAGTTTAAGACATGTTCATTTTGAATAGTATGCAGGCTACCACTTTTCGGACCTTTATTTTTCGTCGCGTTCAGACTCATCTCATTTTTTTTGAAAAATTACCTTTTGACATCGAACGTGTATTCTAACATATAGTCGCCAATCTTAGAATAATAGTTTTTATGAAAAAAAAAATTTAAAAAATTAAAAAAAATAAACAATTTTTAAAAACTTCAATTTTTTCTGAAGAATGAATTGAGTCTGTACGCGTCTTTATAAAAGTTTATAAAATTATAATTTTTTGGCATTTTTATGAGTTTGTATATTACAATTTATATATTTGTGCCTTCATCGTGCCCCTTTTAAAGAGTAGCCTCAGGGCCGTAGCGAGAAATTTTTATATAGCTTGATGATTTGATTAATTGTTGAACCAAAGTTGCGAATTTATTGTGCTACATTGTCCTAAACATCAAATGTACTACCGAATTTTGTTTTTAGTTCGAGCAAATTTAATATAATTTTTAATCTAATAATATCCTTAACGCTAAGCCAAACTAAGTGTCATAACCTAATGCAATCAAAAGATATTATTATTAGTATAATTATGTTAAGTTTAGGGGTCTTCGGACCAATGTGTAGCCTAAAAGTAGGCTAAATCATTTAAGATTTCTAAAATATTTTTAAGGTCCTCGGGCCATGGCTCCTATCATGCCGGCCTGCCGGCAAATCTTAAAAAACTTATTGTTGGCTAGTGCTATACAATCTCAAACGTTTCTATAATTCTTACCCCTTTTCCCCATTTATTTGCCATTATATATCACAGATTAACAGGTAATCTGATTTGACACGTTTTCAACATGAAACGCTCTCTAATGGTTGTTAGTTTTTCTCCAGTCGGCATTTCCTTAGCTGTCATTATATTAAACACTTGTAACATTAATATTTACCCTACTCGTAGTGCTTGTATTGGTATTCAGTCCTTAAATCCTGATACAGTTTTTTACCTTTCCGTGTTTTTATCCATCCACCCACGTACGCCCCTTTGCTAATCTTGTCGTCACATTGATGAATTATGGCATTAATATATCGGTCCTCATAAAGGTAAAGTTAATTTACCTCTTTTAAGAACCATCTGGTTATGTGTTAGATTCAAAGGTGTTTTGACGTCTTATGCTGTTCATATAGTTTGGCAACATCTGACTTAAGATTCTGATCGATTGGTCAAATATAGGGTCTAGATATATTGGTTCCAAAAGCGTATGAGAGTGTTTATTTAAAACACAACTGGAAATTATAGATTCAAAGGTGATATTTGGAAAAAAATCTTATACTTCCGCACCTCTAAAACATTTCATATATTCAAAGCTTGTCAAGCCAGCTTTTTTAATTGTTATATTTTAAAACGGCCTAATGTGCTTTTACCAGTATTTTACCCAAATCGCTGCGCGAGTAAAAGATGGAGTTAACAACAGCTAGAACATTTCTCAAAAATACAGAAAAAATAATCTTTTGCAAGCTTTTAATCAACATAAATGCTTTTGTATGATGGATCGAAAATCATTCACATATAAAAATTATATTCTTCTAGATTAATTTGTATTTCATTCTTTGGTTGTTTAATATATTGATGGTTTGGAAGTTCTGAAATTAAAAAATGCTCTAAATAGACAATATAAATTATTTGTTTTTAAATTTTTTTTAAATTATTTTAAGTGATAATAATAAAGATTAGCAACTTTTTGTTGCGTTCAATGTCCAAAGTAAAAATTTCAAATTTTTTTGAAAAACTGAATAATGTCTGAACGCACCCGGAAGTATTTATTTTAAAGAACATAGTCGGAACCCAAAAGCCCGCGAAAAACGGGCCGGGCTTGAATTATAAAATACGAGTTATGTGCCGGGCCAATTACATATTCGCCTTAAAATGGATGAATTAATATCACACTAAAGGGTATTACTTCTATAACTTATTTTATTAATAATTTAAAAACATAAAAATTTATAGCTTGCAATATAATATATCCAGGCCGTATTTGTTTGGGCCGGACAGGGCCTTGAAAAACCAAGTTGCGAACCCAGCCTCTGGCCTAATTTGTCGGGCGGACCGGGCTGAAATATTACGGCGTTTAAATTCTAATGTATTTGGCTATAAAAATTAGGCTCCCCTTCCTTAATCGTTTAAAATATTTACCTTTGGTCATGCCCACTTAAATTTTTAAAAATGTTGTCCTAAAACTCTAAACTGCAAGTCCGCTTATTTATAGTTGTATTAATATGTGCGTTTTGAATAAAAATGGAAAAACTCACATATCATTCATTATATGGCTAAGAAATTTGACACAACCTCTTTACCAATTTTTTTATTCCAATTTACAATCACCTTCTCTATTAAATTAAATTCGGAATAACATTTGGACTAATACATAAATTTTAAAAGCGTGCGAAATTTTCATTTTTAGCTCTTATACAAGCATGCATGATTGCTTGACCTACCTATTATGTTCTCGACACTTAAAATTTCGTATTTGTAAAAACGCCCATTGAATAACAAAAAGTTTGACAATAACAATTTTTTATGATCTTTACGAAATAAAAACTTTTCCGCGAATTTTTACAATATTGAGTCCTATTACCAACTTTATATGGTTTTTAAATTGAGATTGATATATTCGTTCGGATTATTAACTCTAAATAGAGGAGCGTATTTTGGTGTTTTCAAAATTTCAATAAATTCACTTGGCGCCTAGATTATAAACTATATCAACAACTATAGGTATAGAACCACAATCGTGTCCCCAACGAGGAGTTTGTGGGGAAAGCTTGTCAAAACATGGAAGAGTTAAGTACAGAAAGGGATTGGAATAATTTTGAATAATACATATACACTGTAAGGATTAACGACCTATAGGGCCCATGTCTGGCGCCCTTATCCAAAAAAAATAATAGATTTTGGTCGGCCTAAACAACCTTAATATTTTGTTTTGTCAATATGGACCCCCTTTTTGCAATAGACGAAAATATAAATTTTTGTTATATGTAAACCACTATGAGGTATCAATACAATATAATTGGGTAGATCTCTAACGCTTGAAAGACAATTTAGATGTCTCACATCTTACATATAACCTCGCCACTTATTTTAATCCTACTGCCAAACACTCGGGCCATCTTTTTTTGATCACCATTCAAGTTGAAAAATTAATATTCCTACCGTTTATGAGTATCATATGGAAAACATTATTGTGATAGTTTAGGATCAGACCTCCCGTTTTAAGATTTACATATATTTGAACTTATCGAGCTCATTTCAAGATAAAATTATACATCATTTATTGCTATTTGATTAGTTTTTGCTCATTTTGGGTTTTTTTCGTTAGCAAAAAGAACACTTTTTAAAAAAAACATCGAACCAATTAAACCTAAATACTTAAGTGATGAGACAACGATTAGACATGAGGAGTGTTTGCTTACTCAGTGACCGACCCAATGTTATATTAGGGAATTTGTAATGGAGTAGTTGGTTACCTCAATTTAATCTTTTTTTGAGTTCTTTTTAACCCCATGGGTCTCACTTATACGAGTGCTATTTGAGGTAAATATCGCAATTCTTGAGCGCAAATTTGTGGGTTTCCGCATAATGAAATCATAAGTAAATATATTTAAAGTTTTTTTGATCAAAAATTACTAAAGTAAACGGACAAATGTCGATAATTAAACATCTTGCGTGACATTTCGTACACATAATTCGTTGGACTCGAAGTATATTTTAAGCATCGTTACGCATATAATTTGTTAATAATTTAGGATTGCAAAAAATTTTTTGCTTCAAATTGCTAAAGTTAAATCAAATTGCTATACAAAGTTATATATGTTTTACTATCTTGCAATTATGCACGGACCACAAATTATAAATTTTGAGCCGAGAAAATTGCCGTTTAAAGAAAATTGTTATTCATGAAAAAATATATATTCTCTGCGACTATTAAAATTTGAATTCTTATATTTTTTTTCACCACTACCAATATGTCTTAATGGCCAATCTCCTTTTAATTTAGTTTCCATTTTTGAGAAACGTGACAATCCCGTGAAAATTTTATGTCCATTTGCATACATATTAGTTTATAGTGAAAATAAGAATAGTCATTAAGCTACTTGTTCATGTTACATTATTGGGGGGGGGGGGGGGGGTAATTATCAATTATTAAATTTTAACGACCATATTTTAAAAGTTTTTAGGCTTTTAACAGGTTTTGCATTTTATGTATATAAATATTCTCTTAAGTTTTATATTGTGTACACACCCTACAAGACCCTACTTGCATTTTTGAATGATAAAACACTAAAAAACCACTCCTCTATATCATTAAAATCCTAATAATGTCCCCGACCCAATTCGTTACTTTTCTAAGCGTTATTGTAATATAAATTTTATAGGAAAATGTGCTAAAACCAATATTGCCCAATGTCTACTGAAACGTTGTCATATTTACTACACTATGGTCCTCCTCATACGTTTGTTTTCATAATAGAGAAGCATTGTGAATTTAGAGTCCTTTAAACGACGTTGTCCGATAACACTATCCTTCCTAATTTAGATCTAAGCATCTCAAATTATAAGGTCCCAGTTGTGCACCCTTGACTGCCCACTAGGATCAAGAAATCGATATTCTAGATATGTAATAAAAATACTGCTACTTTTCCGTCGTTTTTTGGCCGGCCCAGTCGCCTAGGTTTTAAAATAGCCCAGACTGTATGCGAAAAAAACATTGGTATTACTAGGGACAATTATATCAGTTTTTTAATTAAGTTTTACGGGTGTTATTTTAGCTACCATTTGAAACACGAATTTTACACCTATTAGCAATTATCACAATTATTAACGACCAAATTCCAGTGTGTAGATTTTAATTAAATATGGTCAAACAACTAAATTAAACTCTTTTTTGCAGCTAAAATCTATTTTTTTAAGCTTAACTTTATCTAGCACCAAATAATATAATCAAAATTCTCTGTCATAAAAAAAATCCTTTCAATATTAAAATCCATTATTTTTAAGCCTAAAGAAGAAAAAGTTTGAATTCACATACCATATTTCACAGTGGTGTATTAGTCCCCCAAACCTGATATGGAAAGTTGGTGAGGATTTGGTTACGCTCTGGAACTCCTTTTTTCCTGCCATTCTGGTGCTGCATATAAGTTTGTCGCCCTGTCGACAAAATGTCTACTATCACACTTTTTTCTACTTCTCCGCCTTTTGTCATTTCTAATCTTACGGCCAGACAGGCCAGTGCTCGTAGGAAAGGTCTCGTAGTTGCTATGCAAAAAAAATGGTTATGCTTTGATAATATTTTCTCCAACCATCTTTCCCTTAAAATACTAATATAAACCAGACGCGCGCTAATTTTTGTTGACTCTCAAAAAATTTCTTTCGCGCACATAACCCTTAAACCTTGCAAATTTGTGAGTGGACCTCTCCCCTGTGGCTTAGAAACTAATTTTTTATTTTCCCGGTGGAAAATTAGAAATATTGATTTTTTAATATTTTTGTCCGTTGAATCAAAATCTAGAGTCCAAAAGAACTTTGGGCTAACAAGCTTTTAAGCTTAGACATTATCCCGAAGTGAACTTTTTTTTAATCATGAAATCCGTATAAGTAGATGTCTCGTCTTATTTAATTAAAAACTGATTAGCGACAATTTTGGATTTGGTAGTGTCGTGGACTCTAGATATTTGACTCTAGTATCAGAAGGGGTCAAAATAATTTTTTCAGTTATTATAGGATATTACCAAGTAGAACTAACTTCAACCTCATCCCCATTTAGCGGGCAAGAGCTTATTTTGACTGCAACGGGTAACCCCCCCCCCCCCTTTCCCCCTCCCTTCCTCCAAAGTTATATTTTGAGACTGCAGGTGGAAATTACATCATCGGTTGGGTAAAATAGGGCAAAGTCTGACACTCTCTATAGTACAAGACCTAAAAAACTCCTATACCAGATTTTTATAAGCCTGTTAAGCACTTAAATCAGTATCCTTCTTAATTTTGCCCACTGGTTTCTCTAAATTGTATAAATGATTTTAATTTTATATTATATTTGGATTTTGTCTCTCTTTGAATGTAATAAAACTCTCGTTATTTTAGATATGTCAAAATTAAGTATTTTAAAAATTTATGATTTATTGCGAAAAGAAATTCATCTTTTTTTTTTGATTTTTTTTCGGTCCACTGAGCCGTTTACAAGAAATTTATTTGAAATTTAAAAATGAATTGGTCACCGAACGACCTGCTATAGGAGAAGAATGGCTATGTTAACGTTATTTAGCCAGAATAAGTATGACCATTTATTTTCAATCCCCCCCCCCCCTCCTTCTAATATGGGTTATGATGTCCTTTTTTAATGCAGCGATTTGCGACAATTTTAATCAATAAAATTTAGTCGTTAAAATTTTATTTTTACAAAGGACATTGCTTTGCCTATCGCAAAAATATCTGGTTTATATAAGGTAGGATAAAATTTAAATATTTTAAAGCTAACATTTTTATTAACTAAAAGATAAATGCTACCAACCAAATTATAAAAAAAAAAAGTTATTAGACTTAGTTTCTCTACTCTATAATTTAAAAATTTTTTTTTGAATAAATTTAATGTGCCTCGCTAAATTACTTTTTAATTTATTCTGTAAGAATATGCTAATCAACTTAGTTTGGCAACGAACCTTTTGGTTTTTGGGTACACATTATAGTGCAATTTAGATCTGGTTATATCTGTGAAAAAGTATGCCATTAGCATTTACCATACAATTGTTAGTTTTAAGTAACTCTAATAAATATTTCTAAAATACAAAAAATAAATATTTTCAAATTTTTAAATTTAAAAAAAAAATTTGTAGCCTAGGAGTTCCAAATAAACTCTTTTTTAACTAGGGGGCGGCTTACCCTTCGGATTTTGCCCCTTTTACCTTTAACTAATGGCCGCAGATATTAATGAGATTCAACACATGCCGGTGAGGCGGCTTTAAGACCAAGGCTCTCAAAAAAGGTTGGCGGTCATCTATCCGACTTTCAACTATAGTCAACGCTGAATAATTTGTGCGTACAACAAAGCTTACATGCGCTCATAGTTGTCCGACTCAAAATACTTATAGAGGTAACTTATAAAAGTGGAGTCTCACCGGTGTTTTCTTATAGGAGAAAAATGACTATAACGGGCATTTATATGTAGCTTAAAGGAAGCTCATGCCTTTAAGATACAACGATACATAAACTCCTTTCACCCTAAATAATCAATTTAAGCGAAATTAGAAATTCCAATACCTTACTCTATGTTGTTTTAGGTTGGTACTAACAGTTGGTAATTGTTTAAAGGACCTTGTTGTCCTTGACTAAATATATAAAAGCTTGAATGGAAATATATTGACATATAATAAATATTTATATCAAAACTTCAATCTTATTTGCAACACTAACTACCTAAACCGTAGTAACAACTCCTATGATCGGCCGGAACTTACGTATTTAAATTTTATAAGGTTATAACAATTATTTTATTACTTTTGCAAGGAAGGCAAAAAAATGGAAAAGTCAAATTTAAAAATTTTATATGGTTAAATAAATTTAATATAATATTTTAAATATTATTTATGTTTTTTATGAAAATTAAGGGCGTTTTGATAAGTCAATTACCAAAAATCCGTTATTTAGTAGACCATGTAAATCTCTAATTTCCTCGTTTTTATGTACCGATTTAAACCTGTTATCCACAGTTATATTTATTTATTTTCTATTTTGCGCACAGGTGTTTTAGTGACCGGAGCCCTTGGTTACATCGGTGGTCATGTTATACGACTGTTGGTGGAAAAGGGTTACAAAGTCCGGGCCACTTACACTACCCACCACGATACCGCCAATTCCGGCACAACTCAAAACAATAACAATACCGCTATTACGGCAGATCAACAAATTGCCCGATTAAAGGGCACGCTTTGGGCCCCTCTGCCCACCGGTGGGTCGACTGACTCACCCCCTGCCGAGGATGCCGTCGCCTCACAGATTGTCGATTTCGTGGAAATTCCGAATCCATTTGCGCCCGAAGCCAAAGATGATTTCGAATTTTGGAAAAAGTTTGACATACATTTTGTTATGAGGCTGGGCATTTATTTAAGTTTGCACAGGATATCTCTAAATTAAATTAATTAGCGATGGCATTAATTAGCCTTAGGATTAATTTAATTAAAAATACAGTCATTGATTATATTTAATTAGGTTTTTAGATTAAGTATTTTTTTGATTTAGGGCACATGCTAATGAGTTTTTTTGTCGTAAAATTTTAAAAATTTATTTTGTAATAAAACGCAAATTTTTAAAAAGTTGCCAAATTTAGGGGCGCGTTCAGACTCATTTTTTTTTAAATTTTAAAAATTTAAAATTTTTACCTGTTAACATTGAACGCTTTTTTACAAAAAGTCGTCAATTTTTGTTATTAGCATTTAAATAATTTTTCTGAAAGGAAAGTTTTTAAAAATAAAATTAAACGAGTTTGGATGCGCCCTTATGCACATAAAATGCTTTTTCTGAAATAAAAAGTTTAAAAATATTTAAAAAAAACTTTTCAGATTTTTTAATTTTACGAAAATTAAAACTCACTTTGCACGTGGCCTTACCAAACCCCTTACATTTATTAGATTTTTATATGATTAACTATAATTAAAATTTGTTCTTTTATTAAACCCACACGTCCCATTTTACATACTATGTTTTTTGAATATTGCCATTGGTAGAAAAGGACATAAATTGCTGACATGTCAATTAATAAATCTAGTTTTCAAGAAATTAATTTTGTCATTTTTAGATCTAAAATCGGATGCAAAGCAAATACGTTAATTATATTAGAATATTATATATCCTGTGTTTATAAGCTTAATTTAATAATTTGAAACACACCTTAAAACCTGATTATACTGATTTATGGCCTTTACAATGTATAATTGAAATTTGTCAAATTAATTTGAAACTAAAAACAGTGTAGTAACGTTTTTTAAAGCTCTGATTTATTGTGTATCTAATTAGCAGTTAAAAATAATAATATATTGCCATAAAATTATACTTTTTAGGTTTGAACATTCTTTAGATTTTTTGGATTTTAAAAAACTAAAGAGGACTGTGTGAAAATTTCGCTCTAAAATTTCTCACGCTCTATTTCATGATAAAAGACCTCAGAGCACAGCCCCTTGGTGTTTTAATTTTTATATCTATGCGCGCTTTTTCCGACTTTTAGCACAATTAATTTAACACACCAAACTACATTTTAAAGCTTAAAATTAATTAAATTTGTACGTTTTCCTCTTAATTAAAGTATGTTTAACTTTTACATGTTCCTTTTACGATTTAATCAAGCTATCTATCTATAAGACGATGATGATATGCTGGAATTTGAGTTATGCTGATATAATTTGCATATAAATGTTAATTAGATTTGGAAAAGCCCAATGTTAGGATCTTAATGTGGCCTAATTTGTTTTAATTGTAATAGCTCCTACCAAAAAGATAGGAATTTAACAACATGAAAATTACTAGTCAAGTTTAAGCTTATTCCTAGTTAACCCCCTTTTTTGGTAGGAGCTATTTACAATTAAAACCCCTTACATTTGTTAGATTTTATTTAAAATTTGTTCTTTTATTAAATTTCCACGTCCCATTTTACATACTATGTTGAATATTGCCAAAGTTGGTAGAAAAGGAAATAAATTGCTGACATGTAAATTAATAAATCTAGTTTTCAAGAAATTAATTTTGTCATTTTTAGATCTATAATCGGGTGCAAAGCAAATACGTTAATTGAATTAGTATATCATAAATCTCTCTGTGTTTATAAGCTTAATTTATTAATTTGTTTAGCACACCTTTTAAAAACCTGATTATACTGATTTATGGCCTTTACAATGTATATTGAAATTTGTCAAATTAAATTTGAAACTAAAAACAGTGTAGTAACGTTTTTTAAAGCTCTGATTTATTGTGTATCTAATTAGCATTTAAAAAATAATAATATATTGCCATAAAATTATACTTTTCAGGTTTGAACATTCTTTAGATTTTTTGGATTTCAAAAAACTAAAGAGGACTGTGTGAAAATTTCGCTCTAAAATTTCTCACGCTCTATTTCATGTTAAAAGACCTTAGAGCACAGCCCCTTGGTGTTTTAATTTATATATCTACGAGTGCTTTTTCCGACTTTTAGCACAATTACTTTAACACACCAAACTACATTTTATAGCTTTAAAATTAATTAAATTTGTACGTTTTCCTCTTAATTCAAGTAATGTTTAACTTTTACATGTTCCTTTTACGATTTAATCAAGCTATCTATCTATAAGACGATGATGATATGCTGGAATTTGAGTTATGCTGATATAATTTGCATATAAATGTTAATTAGATTTGGAAAAGCCCAATGTTAGGATCTTAATGTGGCCTAATTTGTTTTAATTGTAATAGCTCCTACCAAAAAGATAGGAATTTAACAACATGAAAATTACTAGTCAAGTTTAAGCTTATTCCTAGTTAAATCCTAGCTCATTTTGCCTGTCAAGGGTCTTTTAGCAGAATTACTTGAAATACAATCCGGGGAAAGAGTGATTTTAACATTTTTGCTATCCTTTTTAAAAATATATTGTAAAAAGATCAAAATTATTTCTGTTATGATCAAGACTTTGGCAATTTTTTCGTTAGGAAAGGTTTAGGGAACTTTTTAGTACCAAAGGTCTTTCCTCAATAGGCTAAAAATTAGACTAAGTTTAGTTATTAACAAATTTTACTTTGAAAATATTATAAAAAAAATTCTACCATATACTACTTATCTCAATACAGCATAGTCGATGGGTGCACGTACGTTATACACACGGCCGGACCCTTTTTCCACGAGGAATCGGACGATTTCATCACGCCTGACATATTCGAATGCATGAGTCGCAAACAACAGCAAGCCGCTAACAGCGGTCAATCAGAGCCGACCCGAAATGGGAGCAGCGAGGGTGGGAAGGTTGTCGCTAATGATGCCGTGGAAAATGGGACAGAACTGGACGAAAAAGAGGCAAAACAACAGTTGTTAAATGGCGAGGACAAACCTATTGGCGATGAGAATGATGGACCAGTTAAAACGAAGGAACACCTTGCTGGGGAAGGTGTGGACGGTTTAAAAGTGAGTTTACACGAATTAAATGTTAAACGGTTTATTACCTCAATTTTAATTGATATGTGCCGAATTATTTTTTTTTTGCTCACTTACAAGGGCAACTAGGGGAAATGAGAAATTGAGAATAGCTCGCCTATTGGCTCAGATAGCTCAGTGGCAAACCTTCTGCCTTAGACGCATGAGGTTGCGAGTTCGAACCCGTGCACAGTAGCTTATTTCTTTAAAAAAAAAGCATACATGTGCAACCACTTTTAAACTTTTGAGTGGCTAGGCAGTAGGTCTTAAACGATATGTCTAAAAGTAAGAGCCTAGGCTAAAAACCTATGTCGCCGGCGTGCGTGCAAATCTTACTATTTAACCCGTCGGCAATATTAATTGCTTTGCTCGGGTTAAAGAGTCAAAGCCCTAACGGGTATGGCACCCCTAAGTGGGGAAAAGTATGGGGGAAACCTCGAACTAATTGTTTGTTTAGTAATAGCTCGCTTAATTGCTCAAGTTTTAAAAACATAATGGTGACCGCCAGTGGATCGTATATAACCGAAAGTATACTCTAGATTCCGTCGTCTTGCTTTTATGGTTATGAGCGCTTCTATATTAAATGCCCCACGGGTTAAAAAAGGCAAAATGACCTTGACATGCCACTCCTGTTTGCTGCTTTCATGTATCTCCTTGAATTTAATTGAAATAGACATCGCCTACGGAAAAAGACGAACAAGCTAACTCTAACCAAAAAACTAATTCATCATCGAGTGGGACTGATTCCTCAGGGACCTCGGTGCCACCACATACATCAAAGGATGCCGCTCCTCCGACCTCCGTTAATTCTATTCTAGCGGCCACGGCCGTTAAATGCATCACCGCTTTGCTGAACGCTTGCCGAGATTCTCAAACGGTCAAATGTGTCGTACTCACGTCCTCCATCTCAACTATATTAGGTTGTTATGCCGGAAGAATTTTTCTCTCCCGATCCCTTTTGAATTTTTTGACTCGAGCATTTAGAATTTTTAGGCCCCTGTACGTTGTGTTTTAATAAATAAATTATTAAAATAATATGACCCTTTAATTAGGATTAGATACAGGGCAGAATACAAGAAGAACGTAGAAATTTATATATATTTTATATTCGAGGTTCTTACATTTTTTTGAACCCATGGTGCCGTTAAATCATTCTTCTAACCTGATTTAATTAATATATTAATAGCACAGGTCAACAAATATCAATGTCAGAAAAAAATGGAATGAAGGCATACATCCCCATAATGGCCCTATCTCATATATTGTTTAGATCCAAGAATGTTAATTGAATATATTTATAAAGAGTTTCTTTTTTTATGATCTGGTTAAGTAAAATTAATTATGATGCCAAGTCAACACCGAACAAAAATACTAGTAATTAAATAAATTAAAAGAGGAATAAATCAAATCAAAGATTCTTAGATTAAATATAATATATCATTGAGGTATAAAATTTTAACGGTGAAGGATAAAAAGATATAATAATAATGAAGGAAGAGATAAACATAAAATGTAAGTAATTGTAAATCAATGAATCAGTGAGTTGGAATTAACTTAATATATTGTAACTTTAAGTTAATTAATAATAAATCAAACTAAATTAAACTACGTAAAATCTTTACTGAGACATATATATTTTCCGTTTCTCGTAGTTTCTTCCTCCTTCAGCTCCCTAGATCCTTCCATATCGAAATAATGGCCCTTTTTGACCAAATTGATGATTCGACCTCGAGAATACCTTAAATTAAAAAATTTAAAAATCTTTTTTTATATAATCCTATGTAACTTATATGTATCATCTTATATAATGAGAAATAAAATTGTTTAGTATATCAATTTCTTACATCAGCACTTAAATAATACAGATTCCATACAAACTTAAATACGACATGAAATACTATTTAATCAAAATATTATTTAATGTTTGAATTTAACAGTTGAGCTGTTTTAAATATGCAAAAAAAAGTCAATTTATTTTTGTTTTGCATTTGTTCTAAAATTTTCAATGTTTATAGCTGACTTAATAAGTTTGACTAGGAGAATCTGTAAACGGATTTGAAAATCTCTAAGATGGCACGTTTAATTTCTGTGGTTAACTCATGACTCTCTATGTTGACATGTTATTTGCGAATTAATAAGGCTTGCTGTATGTATTGAAATTTTTTATCACCTTTGAATTAATTTTTATTGAAACAGGTAACCCAGCCCACGCTGATTTTGGTAAGGAATATAATGAAGGTGATTGGAATCATCTTGTTACCAAGCTCGATGGCAATCAACTAAGCTCGTCCGAACTCCTTGCCGGAATCCGATGTTTCGTGGAACGTAATGCCTGGAATTTTGTGGCTCCCCCACCTACTAATATTGTGAACAAGGACCCCGAAAATGGTAAACTTTTATACATAATAATAATAAATAGTTATGTATATAATTTTTACAGCTTTACATATACTATTTTATTTTTAGGTGATCAAAAAACTCATGATTTAGTCGAAATGACCGATTTGAACAATGGAGGAAATTTAGCTGTTGAAAACGGAGCTAATAATTCGATCCCTCCGATCAATGGGGAGGATGATGATTTTAAAGATGCCTTAGATAGTGGCAGAAATGGGAAGCGCGCTATGATTCAACCTAATGCGCCGCCGTGTTCTTTCACCCTAGTGGTATTAAATCCTGTTTTAGTGCTTGGACCTACCGTAAACGATTGCTATACTGGGCCAGGATATGAGGTTCTTTTTGTTATACATTGATGAAAATAATGGAGATTTATTGACTAAGTTAGCTCGATGGTAGCATTTAGGCCTAAGACGCTAGCGGTCGGGTGTTCAAATCTCCATCATTTCGGGTTTTTTTAGACCTAAAACCCCTAAGTTGTTAACAGCCCTAAATATGAGAACATTCGAGTCTCCGAAATTACTAAATGTAAAATCAGCTAAAAGCCGACAAGCTTAACAAATATTCTTAACACCGATGAAGTTAACTTTTTAAAGGTTTTTGAAAAAATATTTAATTGTTTTTTGATTATTTGGTATACTTATTAAGTATTTCCATGGCACAGGTATTTCATAAAAATTGGATTAAATTTAATTAGAGTAGTTTCACAGTGTATACTATTTTTCAATCTTTTTTTTCATACGGCCTGTGATAAACACTTAAAGTTAGTAAAATGCCAATAGTGACACCTTACTTAAGTTTAAAAATTAAAAATACAATATAAGTTTTTTTATAAATAATTTTTATCAAAATTTGTAAATTTTTAAAATTTAAATTCTCTAAAAAGTCAACAAATGTAAAGCTGTGCTCTTTAATTTTAATTTTAATTACTCTAAATATTCAAAAATAATCTTTTAATTTTATAGAATCGGCATTATACAGGAAAATTTGCCTGGCCGAAAAATATGAGTAACTAGGCCTAAGTAGCATAAATCATTCTAACCTCTGCCAGAGGCCTAGTTTAATTTTCTCTACTTGTTTATTACAATCTTTTATATCTAATCTATTTTTTTGTTATTGTTAAGCTGATTAAAAAGTTGATGAAAAGGGAGATCCCGGCGTTGCCAAAGGTCAATTTCTTGATAATTGATGTCCGTGATTTAGCGCTAGCCCATTATCGTGCCATGATAACGCCTCAAGCTTACGGTGAAACACTCACCTTCATATAATTCTATTTTACTAGGATTTAAAATAATTCATTTTTGCCTTTAATATTAATCGTTAATAATATATTTATTCGTTTACATATAAAAAAAGGCAATCGTTTTGTTATTTGCAACCGAGGCATATGGCTCAAAGAGATAGCTAACGTGCTAAACAAGGAATTCTCCATGCACCACTATTTGACAACTTCGATTTCACCGTCGGTGAATACGGGCAGTAATAACACTAATAATTCGGCCACCTTACCGCCCCAAAGTACTAGTAGCAATGTGGCTACAAATTTAACAAACCCCAACAATAAAGTCAGCGGCTCGACAAGCCTTCACGCTAGCACCAGTTTTTACACGGCATCGCTTATACCGACCTTGCAATGCCCGTCTTTCCTGGCCGGATGGCTCAAAACTTTTTTCTTCGAAAGCAAAACATTGAGGAACTATTACCTGGCCACGGTGGGCAAAGAGATGCATTGCTCGAATGAGAAGGTTTTACTTACACATTTGTGTTTTGGGGGAAATAGAGTGATTAATTTAAAGAGATCATTTTTACATCAAATTAACATTTTAATTTAAAATTAAAAAATATTTTTTTAAATACCTTGTTGCAAACAGCTTCTTTACTATGTTTATTAATACATGCCATTTTTTAATTAGATGAAAAATATTTTGCAAATCGTGCCCCGGGAACTTCATCAAACCATAGTGGATATGGCGCAAGACTTAATCGAGAGTGGTCAGCTGTTTGCCAATGGCGGCGTAAACGGTACAACATCAACTTCAATCTTTGCGACGACCGGTAAGGGCGGCGGGTGCAAAGAAAAATCCTCAGCTGGGACCGGCAAAGGGGAAACCGAAGTTAACGAAAACGGAATTAACAAAAATGGAGCTACAACGGCCGCGGGAATGTACAGCTCTATCCTGGGGGCATTTCTTAGCCGAAAGCTTATGGATAAAAGTAATTTTACTATAAAGTTAGTTTGGTTGAACTTTTATTTATTAGAAAAGACTTGCGTATGTTGGTAATAATTTTTATTGTATATATATATTAGCTGAATATCACAACATAATTTTTAATATGCTCCTAAAGTCTTAATTTAAATTTTGTTTGTATTTGTTAAATCAATTTTTTTTGTAAGCCGAACATTTATTCGAGAGACATATAGTTAAACTATTTGCTGATATGATTTTTAGAAGGTAGCAAAGGATCTCCAAAGGCGGAATATGCCAAAGAGGCTGGACCAGATGAGGGCCACCACGATCATGAGGAGGGCGGCCAATGTACAGCGAGTTGCGTCAAGTTGCTGACTGGTCAATGTGATGAAGATAAGGCACTTAAAGAGTTTGAAAGTAAAACCATTTATAGGATTTTTAAAATATTTATTGGGTAGGTACACAATTTTAAATATCTTTATGCATATGTAATTTTGTGACTTTATTTCTTGAATTTATAATAAGTAATATTTGCTCTAATGTGTTTAAAAAAAAGAAGTTCTATCTAAGTCCGTGGACGGCTCGTTGCCAATTTTGATTTTAAAAACTATGATATAACCCCAATTACAACCTTATTTTTTAGATGTTCTTTCTTAATTCTTATTTATTTTGTATAAAAAAAGGTTTGTATTCTAGATTAATATTTTGAATTTATTTTTTTACCTATAAATTATAAAAATGATATTTTTTTTATAAATAATTTTTTGAATTAATTATTAATGATCTACTTAAGAATACATTTTTCCAATAATATTGATAAGTATAGTAAATTGAAAAGATTTATTTGATGTAATAAAATACAAAAAAAATTTTTTTTTCAGATACTTTCTAAGTCAAAGAAAATATGCAGTATACATTATGGATAATTTATGTTAAATTACAGTGAGTGCACGTATTCTTCTTTGACTTAATAAAAAAAAACAAAAATTATAGCTAAACTCGTAAATTTTAGGGGTAAACTGGGGTCTCCTTTGGACGTAACTTACCGTTCGCATTACAAATTTTTACCTATATGTCGGCCTCGGAAGTCAAATATACATTAAATAAATGAACGGCCCTTTTACAAAATTTTTATGATCTCTAATTAATAGATGCTAATGGTGAACATAGTGAGCCCGAATCAGCTGTTGAAAAGAAGACCGGACCAAAGTTGCATCATAGCCTTAGCATGAGTCGCGTAAAGTTGTTTGGAAACAAGGGGTGGCAAAATCTCATTCATTCACTTGGCCCGAGGGAAAAACCACCTGGCGGCGAAGAAGCGATAAAATCAGCACCAGGCGAAAACATTGGGGATGATGGCCAGGCGTCGAAGGAGAATGTTGAAAAGGAGGGTTAGTTATTTTTATTTGTTGCTTAATGTCCATTAAAAGCTTTAAAAAAATAATCCCTTCTTTTTCATTATAGCGTTTTTTATGTAAGTCAAATCGAATAATATTGCTTTATTTGTGAATAAACTTTTTGATGGTGGAAGAGAATTAAATTTTAATTATACGTTATAAATATATATTTATGATGATGGAATTCAATTACATGTTTGTTCTTAATACAATTTAGCTGACGAAGGGGATGTTCAAGCAACAAATAAATCTGAGACGATGAAAAGTGGAACATCAGCCAGCTCTGGGGGCAATGAAAACGCCACACCGTCGGATAAAGAGGGCAGTGCCGGAACCAGCAACGGCAGTGGCCCTGCGGCAACCATCAAAAAAAGTTATAATATTTTTTAATTAAACTCCACAACATTTATCTTTGGTACCCAGATTAATTTAAAACTAGATTGATTACTGTCTGTCCGCTATTTTTATATCAACTGTTAGTTTGCTTTAAAACATTAAATTGACCTTGTTTGTGACCACGAGGTTCAAAAACTAAAAAATATCAAAATTTGTTTTTCAAAAGTGAAATTACATAGACCTTAAACGATAAAAATAATATTGAGATAAATGTTCACATGTGGGTTTAATTTAACAATCTGTTCTATTTTTACGTAGGTATAAAAGTTGCTAAGAAAAAATGGAGTTTGCATTATCACTCCAATCCAACGCACCATCATAAAAAGGGCGCAGTTGCAGCTCCTATTGATACGAATAATGATAACGGTGCTGCGTCAGCAGAACAGCCATGTGACGAAAATGGTACTGGAACAGCAGAAGGCGAAACCGATAACGTTCCGCAAAAAACTGAGGGCTTTTGCCCCGTAGAAGAAAATCAGAATGACGGGAATGCAACTTCTACAACAGAAAATACTATGACAACTTCGGGCAAAGAAAAATTAGGCGGTGGTGGGGGTCTTAGCACTTTTACTACGGGCATGGCTAAATGTTTCCCCAACTATTTCAAAAATTTAGGTATTGCTTACAATTTGGGTAATCAGATTTGCTATACCCACGAATGTTATAATTAAACTGTTCAACACAAATTTCATATAAAGAAAAAAAAATATTATATTAAGACAATTTTTAACTTGTTTAATATAACTAATTTATTAGTTTAGCTGTTTAAAACAGATTTTTTAGTTTTCAAAATTTTTTTAATTAACATTTATAAATTTTTAAGATAGCAGGTTTGATTTCATAAATCGCTTATTTATACCTCTCAAAAAGTTGTTAAACTGTGTAATCATTCTTTATCATAGAACCAAGTGTTAATCAGCATTGAAATATTTATTGAGAATGAAAAGAGAACTAAATTTAGAAATTAATGATGTAAAGATAAGTATATAAAAGAGCCATTTGGTGGAACAAAGTAAAAATGTACTGTTGTTTTTGTGAGTGTGCCTAATTAATAAACTATATCAAACAAATTTTTTTATTTTCTAGTAATAATTTTGATATTTATTATATAGCGTCATTATAATATTTCTTTTTTTGTTTTGTTTTAGTGTTAGATAACTCAAAATCTAACAAGCAACCACAGGATTCTTCTGGGACTGCTGCTGAGTCTCTAGCACCCGAAAACACTCCCGTCCATCAAGCCAACGGGGATGAACAAGGTTGTACGAATGGACAACCAAATGGTACCACACAATTTACTTCATATCTCCTAAGTCCAACAACTGAGAACATGCCACCCGCAACCATTACCAAGGGGTCCGGGGCAAAATCAAGGCTGGGCCTTACCCCCAGTCCAACGCCCCCGCCAGTTGTCCTCATCTCGTCGAGACCTATAACACCGGATTCGGATCGGGCCATTGTCGCCCAACAAACGAATAACACAGCTGTTGTTACCATGACAACCACCGCCACTAATATCAATGATGGCACACGTGATGAATTATCTCAAACTCCTTTCATGAACGGTCATCACACTGTCAACGGAAACGAACATAATGGAACGTTTGATAATTACGTGGGCCTTAAAAATGAAAGTAAGGCTGACATTATAAAATATTTTTATTAGATTGAAACCCGTAACATTTAACATTACTAATAAAACGCCCCTTTCATAGGGAAGAGACGTTAATTTTACATGCATCAATAACCATGAATAATATATATTTTTTATTTTTTTTAAGCTAGGGGATATAAGAATAGGCCACGGCATAAGCCAATTTATTAAAGTTGGCTTTTCCAAGATGTATATACGACAATATTTCAGTTGTAATTTAGCAGAGTTTATGCATATAAAAGCTTTTTAAATGGGATGGAGGCTTTGTTTTTCAAGGGGCCATTAGAGTTGTCGCTACAGGAAATTTTGTGGCACGGCTTATAAAAATTAATGAAATATAAAACTATACAATGAATCTTTTGAAACTTGCGTTTAATGCCAGGAAACGGGGTTATGGAGGAGGTGTGATATACGATGTAAATGTAAAAAAATAAGATAATATTATTATCTGGCACTCATTCATATACACATTAAAAATTATTTATTCACATTATCTCGATACGTTGGCTGTTTTTGGGAACTAATAAATTGAATGATTGTTTGCGAAATCGTGGTATACATTTGGGCCCGAAAACAACTAATAAAATTGGTTTTTTAAATATTATACTAGACATCGCACGGGAGTTAACCTCAAACACACCTAAAAAGATATCCTCACTTTCGAATGTTTATTTTCAGTGCTGATTATATTAATATGTGCATTATATATAAGTATTAACTAATTCACAATATTCCTTAGGTGATCAACGTCTTTCATCGCCAACCGAAGGAGCCTCTAAACTCACAAATTACTATTCAGAATACAACAAATGCAGTAATGCATCAACTTCTGCCACAACCACCTATCATCCCACCGCACATTGCAGGAAAGAATCTATTGGTAATATTTACTTCTTTCTATATAGGAAATTTTTTTTAGTGATCGAAGTTATTCTGAAATGTGGGAGAGACTAGGGGTTTAAGATTAGTTTAATTATTCATTTTTTATTTAAAATACAATAAATTTAAAAAAATACAAATATCTGCTATTAGTATAAACTATAGTGTGTAGCAGAAGACAATAAAATTTTGTGTCGATTTTTTAAATCTTACCATAATTCCTAATCTCATAAGATTTCATTCTATATATATTTGTTAAACTTTAAATTGAAAACATATTTTTTGTTAAAATCAAACTTGATATTCTTTTCTAATAATTCAAATTTTTATACATTCCTTTTTTATTCACAACATTAATTAAAATTTAATAGTTAAACGTTAACAAAATTTGTATCACTATAATTGTATTTCATATTATCTGGTTAAAATAGGCAAAAATTTTGTATCCTCCCTCCAAGGCGTGAGCCTGACCCCAACCACCATTAACCCAGCAGCCCCACTGGTTAACGGGTTTCACGGGAGTGATGATGTCGATGGCATAGAGGATACCAATGAAGGTTTATTGCATCAACAGAGGCAATCGGGTGGAAATAGCCCGACTAAGAAAGCAACACCATCGTCCAAGGAAAACGATGAATCTCAATCAGCAACTAATAATACCAATAATCCCTGCTCAAAATCGCTCATAGTTAACGCTTAAACCTTTAAATCTCTCTTTTTTAATCATCCTCAAAAGACCCTACAAATTATTTTAGTTTTGCCGATTTATTTTTGGGTAACCCCTTTAAATTAAAGAGAAATCAAGGGTTTTATTGGAAAGAGTGATGACCCTTTGTAAAATCAACCCCTTTTCCTTAATACAGAAAAAATAGATTTTATATGTTACACTGGAAAATTCTTAGCTCTGGTCTTATCGCGCATAATTTTGAATAAAAATTACTAGACCATTTATTTTATTTAAAAATCTCTATTTTGGATTATTGCCTATAATTTTGTAAGAGGACAAAAAATTGACAATGTTTACCATAAAATAAAGGTTGAACGGTTTTTTTAAATTATGTAAGTACAGGCCAATTTAATGATACTAAATCACATTTCTATGGTTTATATATAATAGTTTATTAGTGCCATTTGCCTTATTTTTTGTTTTTAGTTAGTTTCTCGTCATTTTTTTCAGCTTCTCTAAACAATAGCATTATTTATATATGCCAAATGTTGTTGATTGGCCAAACTTAAAAATAAATTCAAAAAGTAGTTTTTTTAAAAAACTCCATTATGATTTTCCCTCATAACCATTTTTAAAGTGTTGAAGTTATGTAGAATTTACATTTTATGGATAACTTTATTTTCTCTCACATATTTGCGCTTTTAATCGAATTTTGATATTTTGAAAAGTTTTATTTTTACGATTTGAAAAAAAGTTCAATTTAACAGTTCGCCTTACAAATTGCATCTCAAGATAACTCATTATATGATAGCTTATTTCACATATTTTTAATATTATTTTAATCGCTGTTTTTCGCCTTTATTTTTAAATTAAGTTCTTTTATAAATAAATTATTATTACGTTATCTTATGTATTATAATACACTTATTTTTTAGCTTTAAATATGCGCCAAAGTTTTTATATTTTAATATTATTTTTTTTATCATTTTTGTATGTTTACAGTTCATATATCTCAATTTTGTATAATAATGCTATCAAACATAAATAAAAATGTTATATAAAATAATGTATTTTAGATACTCTCATTTTAAATTTAATCGGTATATTCAAACTAACACTTAAAGTAAAATATAGGAGTGGTTATGGATTACAATTTTAAAAATAATACATGATGTGTCTGCGCGTGTCATAAAATTGTCGTTTTCAGGATGTTTAGTGATTGGACAATATCCCATTTCTACGAAAATAAATGTATAAAATGATTTAAGAGCCAATAGACAAAACTTATGATCGCATTCATCTTAGGTATAAGAATAATACATAGACAATTAAAACTGTCAGTGTTTTACGCCAAATTCCGGGGTCAGTTTATGAAGACAAAGGTGCCAAAATACGGCTAGACCAAATTAATTTTAATATTTGATGTCTTAAAGCTAAAAAGTCGGGTTTATACCTTTTATTTGTATTTAACCAATTTTTTTTTGGGGGGGGGGGGGGGGGGGACAATGAAATACCTATGCGGCGACGTTCATAACCCCTGAGGTTTGAAGGATTTAGTGCGTCTCTCCGCCAACATAATACTCATTGAAATGACCCGCATTTCAGAATATTACAGCAGTCTTCATTAAAAATTCAGAGAGTCTCTTATATTTGCGGGCCTAATAACAATGAGATTACGGTAAAAATTTTACATTTATTATACGGTACAAGCCCAAAGTTTTGAATCCTCTCGCCACATCTTTCGATCCTTTACACTTATCTCAATTTTATCAATATAAAAATTACACAGGTCAACAAATATCAATGTCATAAACATGATTTTTATAAAAACATAAAAAAATGCATCCCCATGATGGCCTAATCATTTTTTGTTTTACTTAGTTTCTTCCGTCTTTGGCTCATTAGATCCGTCTATAACAAAAAATGGTCCTTTTTGACCGAATTGACCCTTAAAAAAAAAAAATTTATAAATCTTTTTTGCATATAAAAATTCCTTGTAACTTACATTTATAATCACAAATATTGAGAAATAAATTTTATTAATATTTTAAGCTCTTCATCGGCATTTAGATAATACAAAATACGCGTCCAAACTTAAATACGACACGATATATTATCGGTTTTTAATGAAAATATTATTTGAAGTTTGAATTTAATAGTTTAACTATTGTGAATATGCAAAAATAAAATTTCAATATATTTTTGTTTTTGAATCTTTTTTGTTTTTTTTTACCTTTTTTTCTATAATTTTCAATGTTTATACCTGACTAATTTTGATTAGGAAAAACGGTAACCGGATTTGATATTCCCTAGGCAGGTTTAATCTCTGTAATTAACTCATAACTCTCAAAAAATTGTTGACCTGTATTAAAGCCTTACCTTTTGACTACAGAACTTCATAAATTCGTCCCGATTCACGGCACCATGGCTTTTGTAATCCATTTTCTGAAGAAATATACAAATTTGCAGAATTTAATATTAATCTAATCCTATTTTCTTGACATTATGGGCCGTGTTTTTTATTTAGACCAAATATACATGCCTAACCAAAATTGACCAAATTTTATCAACATGAATTTAAATCATTTAACTTTCAAAAGCTTTGGAAATGAATAGAAAAATTAAATTATGACTTAAGACGAGCTCTTATATTTAAAAATTTTTTATTTCAATCTTTTTATTGAATTCTATTACTTGAATTTTTAATGTTAGCAGTCTCACAAAAATTAAATTCCAAAAATACGGAAAAAGTGATTTGTAGTATTAAAATTTGTGAAATATTTGTTATGAAACTTTAAATATTCGGTCGACATGTCGGATAATTTTATTTATAGTCGGCGGGTTAACTATATTGTTTTGGAGGTGGTATATGGCGAAAGCGACTTGTAAGATATCGTTTCGAGTGACAAACCCATCGTGGTTAAGGTCGTACAGGCTAAAGACCCATTCCAAGTTTTCTTCTCGGTTCCCGTGTGTTATGTGCGATAAGAATTTGAGGAGTTCCTAATACATATAGATAATGTGAACTCAAAAATTTATAAATCTTCTAAGCCTAAACAGCTTGGTATAATCAAACCTTTTAATTTTAGTTTGGTACCAAGAACTCGAGTTCTCCATCCGGAACCTTGAACGGACCTAACCAAAAACTATATTAAGTCGGGCTTGAAAAAAAATTTTATTTTGCAATTTTAAAATTTATGTTATTATTTTCTTAACGGATTGTATATAAATTTCTTTTTAATTATTTAATAGGTCAAGTTTATTTTTTAAATCACAGGCAGTATACCTTAAACTATAATTCCTAAACGATACTTGAGAGCAATTTAGGCCATCATCAATACACTTAAGGCACATAATTATCAATTCACATTTTCCATACCCATACTTTTTATAGTATTTTGCCAATTTTTCTTTACGATTATATATATATGGTACATAAATTATTAAATTAAAACAAAACTTTCAAAATAATTGAACAATTTTACCTAGAGCCTTCGCTGTACTTTGCGCTAGCCAATGCTTAATATAGCCCCCGTTCAGGACCGGTCCGTAACTCATTGGCGCCCCTAAGCAAACCGTTCTTAGTTTTCCCCTTTTTGGTTGGTTAATAATATATATATATTAAACCCCGCCCCGCCGCCCCGCCCCCCGGCCGGGAAGGAAATTTTTTTATCCCCCCCCCCCCGGAGGTTATTTTCAACACCGCCCCCCCGGCCCCCGGGGGGGGGGGCGGCCACGGCGGGTGGGCCGGCGGGACCGCCGTTCATACCTCTTTTTTCAAGATTTTAGCTTAAAAACCCTATTATCTGTTAGGAAAATGCCTGGCATCACTAAGCATATGCTTAGTTATGGACGGGACCGGCCATCCTGTCTGTTCACCTAGTTTGGCAATGCTCTAATTATATTTTTAAAAATATAAATCTATATTTATGAGACCAGTCTTTCATAGGTCTTTCTAAGCAAAAATATTTTAACTGGTTTCCTAAGACCACCCGGGCCAAAATAACTGCAAAAAAATCCTAGTGGACTATAAACTTACGATGTAATTATTTAATCTAAACATATATAAACTCTTTAAATAGGGCTTAATAAATAAAATATTATCGTGGACCAATAAATTAGTTCAAACGAATCAGGGAAAAATATCTTATCAGCTATAGAGCAGGACCATGTCAAAATATGGGCGACTAGGCAAAATCTGACCTTACCCTAAATATGTTGAAATTATTGCTTGCTAAACATCACTACTACTATTCCAAGATTACCTGTAATAGAGTCGATCATTATTAAGCCGAAAAAAAAATGCATTTAAACCTAAAGATTAGACTCCCTCTTACCCATAAATTTATTCACAGGGCCGGTCGGTTAATAAGGGCAATTCGAGCAATGCTTTGGGGCACCAGGCGATATTAGGATATAATAGGGGTTTAAAAAAAACATCAAAAATATACGTTAGTCCTCTGGAAGGTTAGTTTAGAGGCTTCAATGAGCCACGATCGGCCCTGCTTATTAACCTGACCTAACCTTAAGTTAGCCCTACACTAACTAAACTGTACCCTAACATTCTTTTAAGAATTTAAATACCTTGTGGATATATCAAACTTCAAGAACAAATCGTAATGACCTAATTTGACTCCAGAAATATAAGTTAACATATATTTTTTTTTTGTTAATGATTTAATCACACTGTTATACCCTCAAGTTTATATACCTCAAATGTGACGAGTCCGGCATTGTCTTTGCATAGCGTTGAAAATACCAGTGCTGCATAGAGATCGGATTCTGTGCAAATCATGAATAAATTTTAATATAAATTATTATTATTTATCACATGTCATTATATTACACGTGGTACGGGGAGCCACATAAAAAAGTGAAAATATTATTAAATGAAAAAATTTAAATAAATTAGGGAATGTGGACTGATAGAAAAATTGTTGTTGCTTAGACTCGAGGAACACATTACTTGTTATTTCATTTTAATGTCTAAAATGATGGACTTTCATAAATATTCATAAATATATTTAAATTTAATCATTTCCTACAATACTTTATGATGACAGAGAAATCTAAAACATCCTATCATGTACGCTTAGTTTATGGGTTTTTATCAAAAAAACCAATTAAATTTGGCCCATGCGTTACAAGGTCCCCCCAGTAGTAATTTATATATAAGTTGTTTGAATATATTAAATGATATGATAGTTTAAACGAGCTTTTTTTTATTATCTTTTTTAAGGGTGGAATTGAGGGCGTAAAGGTTAAGTACGACTTTCCGCCATTACCAAAGTTATCTTCAAATGGCTCCCGTACCCAACACTAAAAAATCAAGGCTTCATAGCCATACTTTAGCAAAATCAAAGATCTGAAATTTTCCATGAGCTTATCCTCCTCCTCATGCCCAGAGCCGATTTCAGATCCAGAATTTAAAGACAGGGAGGGGCTGGGGGTCAATAACAAATCTGTATCTTCGTCATTAGGTTTATATTTGCCGTTTTTATGGTAGGCATAAAACTATTTTGCCAGGTTTCATAATTAGGGAGGCATACACAATAAATAGACATTAAAAATCTAATAAAAATTTAGAAAAATTTTTTAAAGGAAAAAGGGAGCGCCAGGTTTGATCCCTGATTAAGACTCTGCCTTTGCCTTATATCTCTTAAAAAAGACTCTATGCCCGCCGAAACATAGCCCTTTTCACTTTATACAGGGGATTGAATAACGAGACCTAATTGATTTTGACTAAAACAGGCTACAGTTACAGGTTATAACTTATTATATGTTTCCGATAATTATTTTTTAGATATATAAAACGTTAAAGTCCTTTTTGAGTATCACACGGATAAATTTTAATTTTAAAATATGCCATCTAACGTCCCTATCATTTCGTTTATATTATACAATAAATGAAAATATTGACATTTTTTTTTATTTGTGTTCAACCACTAAAAATAGTTTTTTTTAATATTGATCGAATAGTCGAACTATAATTTTTGATCTAGCTACGTTATAAAATTTATAAAATCAATTAAATTTTAGTCATATTCAATAACCTAGCATTATAAAAACTAGATATGAAGTCTTTCGGTGAGAAAAAGGATAAAAAGCATTTTTCGGATTTACTTTTTGGATTTAAAAAAATCATCGTTAATTTTATGCAGATTAAAAATAAAAGCTCGAATTATCGTACATTTTCAGGTGAGTTAAGGGCATGTTTTGACTAAATTGCCCTTATAATTACCTTCCCTACTAAGCTATAATTCAAAATTTGTTAGACATTTTTATAGATATTATTATAATAATCGTATATTTTACATAGGTCCAACTTATTTTCGCAGAAACAAACTTAAATTAACCTTTGAGACACAATTCCTAAAGTGCTAAATGAAAATAGTAATATATAAATAATTTATATAATATCTATAAAAGGGTAATCGCATTTTATTTTCTTTTTTAGTAGGAATCGACGCAAAAGCCGACATCTTCCGTCCTTTGTCCTTTAAATTTATGAGGGCATTATTTTATCTGCAAATGCTAAAAGCACTTTTCGGACTTATCCCGAATTCCACGATTGGGATATTAAACCATGTCTTATTTTAAATTTTGTTGGAATAAAATATTTTGATTTAAAGTTTAATATCAAATGTCGCCAGATTCATCTTGTATTTTACCCTTATCCATTTGCAAAAATATAATTTAAAAAAGGACATGATGATCTTTGGCTTAGACAGAGGTTGCAATAATCAAGGAGCTTAAACTCAAACATTATTTGTACCGAGGTGAATGAAGTGAGCTCACACTTCTCATTTATTAAAATGAAATTTTTTGCCATTTTATTATTTGTACTATAAGGATTTGTTAATATTTTCCCTTTTAAAAATGTTTTTAAAATTTTTAATTCAATTTATATCAAAAGAGTGACACCTTAAAGTGCAATAAGTTGCAAAATCGCATGTATCTATTTATTTTCTACTAAAAATGAGCGAGCTTAAAAATATGAATGGCTTAGACTGAACTAGAATAAAATAGTGAGATTAGATTTTAAATTTGCACCTCTAATACCAAAAAGGTTTGGATGCTGGATCAGGGGCGTATGCAAAAACTTTTCTAAAGGGGGGCAAGAAATTTTTTTTTGAGAAAAAGAACTAGACATTTAATTTCAATATTGTGATATTTTATTTGCAAAATTATTTTGTAAGGCTGTATGTTTTCCAAAAAATAGCAATTTTATTGATTTCTATTCCCTTTTATATGTTTGATATATAAACTCAACCGCTGGTTACTTCATAAAAAATAAAAAAAAAATTTAAAGGGGGGAATTTCCCCCCTTTTTGCCCCCCCCCACCATCAATACGCCCCTGTCCTGTATTTAGAAATCACAACTATTGAAACATTATAGCATCATTATACAAAACACAAAATTAGATGCTTATTAAAACCTTTATACTTCAACAAAAAAATATATGTTTATCATACTTCCGGAGGTGAATATTTGGGAAAAGATGGACTTGAAATCTTCCTGATTAATGACACCTTTGGGAAATTCCTGTTTGTTTGATTGTGTTTAAATAAGCGCGACAGTGATCACAAACGTTTATTTGATGGGTGTTCGCATAAATAGAGAGAGAAAAAAAAATGAGGAAAAAGAGTAAAGGAGAAAATATAATAACATGTTATTTGTGTCATAAAATAACCTATTTATATATAATAATTATTAATTCCTATACCTAATCTAATTTATTATCGTGCCAAAATGGACGAGACAAATAGGACCTATTTTTTTTTGCTAAAAGGGAAGGCCAAAAAAAAACTAAAAATTGGCAAAGTAATGATCGTAATATTCTCAACCTTGAAGCACACTAGGAACAGAAAGGTGCATTGTACAATAATGAATGGTCCTTTAATAAAAAGGCATTAATATATTATTATTGAATAATGTCTCGTTAACCACTCAACCAATTCTTTGGCAAGCTGTTACCAAGTATTTTGGCTAACATTTATCTTAGTCTAATCAAACCCGAATTAAAATCAAATACGGCCATATAATATATACAGAATTAAATATTTCTTGGAACTTCTATCAATTTAATTAAGGAAGAAAAAAGTAGATATTTATGAAAAACAAAAGGTTAACCTGTTTGAATTTTCGATACAGGTGCTGAATTTCGGGCCTAGTGAAATTTGTCGCGGCACAAAGAACGTCTAAACTTTCGGGTTTTCGGTGATTAAAGGTTTCCATATGAAGGTCTAGTTGTTTAGCACCTAATCGGTATATATAAATGATTACGGCTCTCAGGTATATTTATATTAAAAAATGTTAAAAAAGTCGAAAATTTTGACTAAATCTTCAAAAATGTGAATGGGGCAAAAATCAAAACTGTATTTTTTTGCTCATACCAATTGTACGATAAAGATGGCTTTTGCGACTATTTTTTTGTTTGTTCATTGAATAGTGGTCCGTGGGACTCAATTTATCATCGGTGTATGACAACTCTTCATCTTCTTCACTCATAATAGTAATATAAATGGAGTGATTCGGCTTTTCTCTTTATTATTATGGTCAAACAATAGGCTTTGCCTAAAAAAGGAAATGTTCACTGACAAGTGTTCTTATATCAGAAGAGCTACTTGGCACTGAGATAAGATAAAAATAACGGAAGATTCTAAAAGATTCCTCCAAGTATATTTTGCCAGGATGTCTGGTCCTGCTCATCGTATATAAATGGACTTGATTCAGTGAGGGGATTAACACTTGTGTGCCATAAGAATTGCGAAAGGATAGGGATAGAGATTGAAATGATTAGATAACTTTGGATGATCACATTTGCAGCCGGTCAAAAAAACTAGCTTTCAAAAGTTAAATTTTAATTTGGAAAACAACGAATATCCTACGTTTATTTTATTTCATATCTTACTGTAAGACTGTAAGAAGTCTTTTGATTGAAAAAAAAAATCACGAAACAACCCCCTACCAATATCTATAGGGGGAACGGGTGCTGTAATTATCGGTATAATTATTTTTACGATGACAAAGACATACATTCCAAAATCTAGACTTACCTGTATGAATTGTCACAAAAAAAAACTTAGGTATTTGTAACTCAATCTTAGTAATTGCTACGCCGCTATTATCTTAATTGGTACTGTGGGTACCTGCCCCACGTTCACGAGACACAATTTAAATAACCTAGAGGTAAATATCCTGAAGAAAAAATTACGACGGAAGTAATCAATAAATAATTTTGTCGAAAAGATAGATATACAAATTCTACCTTTTTGCTTAATCATTTTATGTAGGTGAACTAAGTCAGGCGGGTCTCTCGAATGAAAATAAATCAACATTTTTCGTAATTTTTGTCAAACTCCGTTACTTAAAATCATTTGGGCAGATCAACGTCGGGACCCAAAAGCCCACCCTAGTGCCGACCCGCCCAAACGGGCCGGGCCGCGATATTTTTATTCCCTTAAGCCTTTATTTTTTAAACTATTATTATTAACAAGAACTTAAAATGGAAAATTTACACGTTGAAGGGTATTATTTCAACACACTTTATTTTATTGATAATTTTGAACAAAAAATGTAAAGCATGTAATATAAAAATTTCGGGCCGGGCTTAAATGAAAAACTAAATTCAGGGCCTATGAAAAATATCCCGGGCGGGCTAGGTCAGTATTTTCGGGCCCGGCTTGACCTCTAATGGGAATAATATAGCAAAAAAAAGGGTTATACCTCGACTCGAATATTTTCCGCTATTTCTCCGTTGTAAATTGCCGACATACCTTGTGATAACGTGCGACATCGTCCCTGGTAACTCTTTAAAATATATTCCGGTGCGTTTTTTGTCAAATATGGTTGGTATTCCTCGTGGATGTAAAATAAAAATTTAATCTTTATTTAATAGAAGCAAAAAAAAATGTTAAAATGTGGATATTAAAAATTTGTTTTTACGTATTTTTTTAAAATGTTTTTGCAAACTTTTCGACACACGACATTTGGTTATGAAAATTGATTTTTTTTTGTGGCTAAAGCAATTTGGAATAGGAAGATCAGGGTTATTTTTTCCGTTTGCCGTGGTTAAGAACCGTTTAGAAAGTTGGCAGAGTACAATCGTAATATGTTAAATTGTTTTGTCGCGCGCCGGGCATTACATAAATACAACAAAATAATATTTCGATACAGACAAAAATATGATTTTATATTTCTTTCAAATTTTTGCAGTTAGATACAATAATTTTTTCTCCCGGCCCTACCATGATTTAAAGGATGATCGTATATTTGCGTTAAGAAAGAAAAATGCAAATTAATGTAATTTATGGCAATCGATTTGAAGTTAGTCGAACAGTGATAAAATTTTTCATACAAAGCTTATTGATGATTCACTGCAGTGCAATGCCCAAATTAAAGAGATCCGGCCCTTTTACTGGGAAATTTAAGTTTCGATCTGTTGTTCAGGTCTCATAACTTGGTGATAAGTTTATTGTCTATATCGGCTAGTAGTAATCAACTGAAATTTTAAACCCATGCTTCTAATATCCCCTTTTCACGGTATTTACAGCGTTTGTTGAAATGTTTAAAGGAAATGCTCACCTGAGTTGTGTGATATAATTATGTCTCATTGAGTAATTTTGTATTTTAAGATAGTATTTATGATTTAAAGACAAAACAAAGCCAGGAAGCTTTGTAAATTTACCGGGGAGCCAACAATTTTGAAGAATTAGGCAGTACAGGACAAATCTAAAATTAGGTGACATTCAGAACTAATTTAGGCTTAAATATCTACGAGCTCGGCCTTTAGGATTTAATCGCTAATGTCTAAAAATACTAGATCACATGTTTGAATATGAGTTATGCTCTAATATGCCTCGACCATTTTAACATGGCAAATGTTGTGAATACTTTAAAATGTAGAAACGCTCATATGTTTTTTTAACCCTCATTTTTTAAAAATATTAGCCCAATTACTGTTCACAGTGTGCCTTAAAACGAGCTAGATGGGTCTGGATGATTAAATAAGGGCCAGGTTACTTCTTAAGGGGGTCCTGCCCATATTTATTATCTTGCATGTTCAAAATTTAGATTACCCTGGTCAACAAATTTTTTAAAGTTATGAGCTAACTACGGAGATCAAACCTACCATCTTAGGGTTTTGCATCCTAATCAAACTTAGTCAAACTGTTAAATTCAAACTTCAAATAATATTTTTGTTTGAAACCGATATTATCTCGTGTCGTATTTAAATTTGGACGCGAAATATACTGTATTATCTAAATGCTGGTGTGATATATTAAAAAAAATTCTCATTATTTTGAATAAATTTAAGTTACAAGGTATTTTTATATAAAAAAAGATATTTAAATTCTTTTTAGGGTAATTTCGAGGTCGCAAAATCTGTTAAAAAGGCCATTTTTCAATATGACGGATCAAAGGAGCCGAAGGCGGAAGAAACTAAGAAAAACTGAAATATATGAGATAAGGCCATCATGGGAATGCATGCTTTATGTTTTCATAAACTTATTTTTTGTAATAGATGTTTTTTGACCTGGGTTATATATATTTCATCTTATTTGTTGTTGTAACCTAAATGGACCGAGACGAACAAAAATCATCATCTCATAAATTGGCCATGAAACTTTAAATTTAGGGCTGGGCCAGGTAATACTCAAATTAGATTATGTAATTTCAAATTAAAATCAAGTGCATGCCCCCTAAATTTCTTAAGGATGCTAAACAAAAAAAATAAGGTATGGTAGAAGATATCTACATCCAATGAGCCCTGAGTAAAAAGTTAGTTTTGGAAAAACAAAGAAGGATTGTCCAGCACTTTAATATGCTCTTTAATATAAAGTTTGTTATCTCTGGTATCGTCCCAAGAGTGTGTTAATAAATTTTTGTTAAAAATTTAAGCGAAATAGGACATTAGCTGGAATAGAGTTGACCTTCAAAACGCTTCTTATTTTTATGCACCGTAATTTGCTATATGACGAATTATTATCATAATTATGAACGACTAAGTTAAGGAGACGCACAACAATTGGGGACATCGTCGTGATAAATTAGTTGTCTTTTTTTGTTTTTAAAGTATTCCTGAATAGATATATCTTAAATATATTCAGAAATAATATTGAGGCAGATCTATCTCGGGAAAAATTATACGGCATGTTCTAAATTCTACAGTAAATGGTCTATATAAAATATACAAAATTATTTATAGTATATTAGTTTGTACATATTAAATAATTATTTTGTTTTACATTTTTTGCAAGTTTGTCTGTAATTTCAAATACAGAGCAATATTTATATATTAATGATCCTCTGTTGCTTAGTATTTAAGCAATGCCATTAGCAAATGCGTTGTCAAACTTTCTTCCACGGGCCTTCAAATGTCCATTAACTTGCAAATTAATGTAATGACGATGTACATAAAATGTCAAATTTTAAAACATGGTTTTAGATTCTCTATTTAAAAACACCTGTGGTAAATTTCCTCCAGACCTTTTTCCCTATTAAGAAACGGCATAGTTAGGGCTTTGCTGTTAACTCTTCAGCAGACCCTGCAAAGTTAACAGCCCGGTGCCCTAGATTTTTAGGCCAGGAATCGTTGGCAGTCACCCAGCCAACTACTAAGTTCATCGTTGCTTAACACGAATGTAGAACACAATTTACACGCGGTCAAGGTCTCCGACCTAGATTTTTTTATTAATTTGAATTATCCCAATTTATTAAGATATTTTAATTTAATTAACGGCCGAATCTCATTGAATTAGAGAACAGAAACAGAGTCGTGTATGGGGAGATACTTGACCCTTTCTTTTTTGGAAATTTAAAATATTTCCCAAATAGTACACCTCCTACCCAAAAATAGCTAAAACCAAGGCAATTGTAAGAAAATATCGGCCCGCCCTAAAAAAATTTTAATTTAGACGTGTCTCGACTTTCGGACGGACCTGTGGGGCTAAGGAACCGACTTTGGAACTCTAATAGATGCATAATGGTACACAAACAACATTTATTTTTTTTACGTACAAAATAAAAATAAACATACATAAAAGAATTGAAATCAACTTTATTAAACAAAAAATATAACACTACAAAATGACAATTTTTAGTTAGGTAATATTATTTGACAAGGAAATTAAAATAGAAAAAGTTTCCACTGTCCTGTTTGAAACTTTGTTTTCTAAATAGTGAAAAATTTGATGACGATGAGGAGCGGTAATGGGCTAATTTGTTGCTGTACAATAAATTTGATATTAAATATTGTCATTTGCGTACATAGATCCTCAATGTAAAACTTTTTTAAAATGAGTAAAAATAAGTTTGCAATTATTCATTCATTAAGGTTAATGAGTTTACTAGGCTAAGTTTAAAATCATTTTTTTGATTTTAAAAATTTATCCATGTATTATTTGAAAATTTAAAAAGAGCTTCAAAATACCTCACAATATATTGCATCATATTCATACAACAGTTAGTTAGGACGCGTTCAAATTTTATTCGATTTGCAGAATTTTAGAAATATGAAAATTCTTACTAAAAATTCTAAAAATTTTATTATTTTTTAAATTTTTCAAACACTTTTATTTTAAAAAAAATTATTTTAAATGGTAGATTTGGATTGACAACTTTTTGTAAAAATGCATTTTATGTCAAAGAACACATTTAAAAATTCTGAAATCTTTTAAACTTTTTTTGATAATCTAAACGAACTTTGAACGCGCTATGTTAACATATATGAATTTATATTTTTCATGTAGATTTGGCAGATGCGAACGAAGAGGACAATATTTCCTCCTCAGGTGTTTGGGGGCTCAATGTGGTAGCCAAAGGGTGTCCAAACGTGACTGAAAGTATTTCCTTGCTACGTTCTTCTTCCGGTATCGTTGATAAGTGACGGCGATCGCCTTTAACGATGGGAAGGGGCTGAGCACGAACCGTAGTTGTAGGTCCACTTTCACGGGCCAAAATATTTGTTTGTGGTGATAGATCGATTATTGTCATGTTGTTAGACATATTAGCTTCATGAAAAGCATTATTACTATTATTATTGTTGTTATTTTTATTTTTAGAGTATTCATCTGCAGGCGGGGCCGGAGAAATGGGTGAGATTAGGAGTGGGGCCGAGGGCGATATATTGCTCGTGGTAGGTGCTGCTTTAGTATCATTGTTTGCCAATTTAGCTGAAATAGAGGTCGCAGCTACATTTTGATCTGTTGCCGGCTGAGATGCTGATGCCGGCCCTACAGAATTTTCCAAGGGCACAAGTGGAGCAACCGTTGTCTTGGATTTGAATTGGTCTTTTTCATGTTCTTGCACTACATTTGTCTTGTCACCTGTTTGCTGGGTGGCTGGTCTATCGGAATGTGTAGTCCGATGGGGTTTGTGAATGGTAGCACCGCTACCCCTTAGAATGGTTGCTCCGAGCGAAGAATCGATGGTTTCAGTGGCTCGGGGCGTTGCCAAAGTTTTACGGAAGTTTTGGACGAGTTGGACTTGCTGCTTAACCGGCATGTTGGAAACCGTGTCGTCTTGTAGCAACACGGTCGACAATGAGTTTTTCAGGAAGTCGGGCGAATTGAGAAGTTTCGTACCCATATCGTCATACAGTTTTGATTCCATATTGAATGCGAAAAAGATAGCAAAGATCTAACATTGGTGAATAAAAAATTGGAAAATGCATACAGTCAAAACCTTGTCAAAAATACTGTTTCAAAAAATTCCTGGTAAACAATCGTATATTATAACAACCCAAGTGTATATTGAATAGAAGTTTCAGTATATTTAACATAAAACAAATTTTTTTATAAATTTTGGAATCTCGAGATAGTAAAAAACGCCAATTTTATATATTTTGTTATTATTTTGACTTATTTAGATTTTTAGGACCAAGGCCGAAAAAAAAATCATCGAAAAACCATTGAAGTTAGGGGCATGGTGCAGCTACTATTCATGTTATAAAGGACCTTCATATATTTTTGCTATGACATGCGATTAAATAATATAAGGTTGTAGGCTTTTTAAAGGTCAATGTGATTTTAAATAGTTTTAATATCTAAACTTAAAATTACCTGCAATATAAATATTACAATGAAGTTTCCGACAAGGTAGGGCAAGTTTTCGTCTACAAATACATTTTGAAGTTGGTGAACGCAGCCCTAAAATTTTAAGTTTGATTTAAATCTAAATTTCTGACCATATCAAGAATTTTTATATTTTTAAAAATTTAGAAGCTGTTAGATATAGTATATTAATGGTACCTACTTTTGAAAATATATCTTTGGAATCGATTTCCCAATAAAACGTATCCAATATCTTAAACAAGTTCACCCGATTGCACTCATTGCTTAAGGGGTTGACACAACAGCTTTTGGGTAAGAACTTGGCTGCATACTTCTCCTTGAGTGGCAGCGTCCATAAATAGCTAGATTATTTTATTCCAAAATATAATTAATATAATTCAGCCGATCGTTATAGTAACTAAATATTTAAATTTATAGACTTTTATGTCTATAAAATCGCGGAGGCAAGCGACATTTTTTTTTTTATAAATTTTCTCTATAAAAATAATTACCCCCCCCCCCCCCCCCTTCCCCCCAAGTTATTGAATCTTGACAAAAATATGCCTAGCATTTCATAAAGATTGCAAAAAATAGCCTACAACAATTTCCCAAGCTGACTTTCTATAAATCCATGATGTCCCTTTGGTCAAAACAAACAAAATATATAGGCTCCTTGCATATGAAGTTGGCCACCGAAGACTCAAGGTCTCAAATATATTTATAAGCTCCAAAAGTTTTATATTGTATTGTAAAAAATTCTACAAATAGACCAATAAAAACTTAAAGAAGCGTGGGAAAAATATTGTCAAAAATAAAATGCGTTTTTACAAGCTATCTGCATAATCTTGGTAATCGACAGCTCCACAACATTGATATTTGGATTGTACGTAATCGATTGACCCAGTGACACTCTTCTCATTTATTTTGCCATACTTTTCTTTCACGACACTTTGTAAATCGCGCCCGATTAACTTTTTAATCTACGTGTTTTTTGATTGGTATAAACAGGGGAGATAATATCTAAAACTAACGATACTTTTGCATAAAAAAAAGAATAATAAATTAATGTTAGAATAAGAAGGTAAACCTAAAGTTCGTGTCAAGCGAGAAATTTTTTTATGTTGATTTATAATTTTTTCAAATGTTTTCTTTATGCTCCGCAGTCGCTCTACCAACCACATTTAATATAAAAAAAGCTTGTGGTATCTAAATTTACCCCGAATCCTTTTTTCCAACCAGGTTACCCTACCCGTCATGCTTTGCCTCTTTTAACTCTAGCGGGTCAGCCCAATGAGTTATATTATCACATGCAAATAATTTACAGGTCTAGGCCCTCAGAAAAATGGATTGTTTTGGCATTTGTTGGCAACCCATTTAACTACTGATCAGACTCGACGCAACTTAACTTGAGTGTATAACACAACAAGCTTGCAAGCGCTCAAGGTACCGACCAGGTATTTGAAATCGAAGCTAAAATATTTGACGTTATTTTTATTGTCCTACCTCCCCCCACCCCCCACATCCTTTATAAAAGGTTAATTTAAGATAGGTAAACCCAAGTTAGCACATAAATAAGGTTTGTGGGAGCTGTGGTGACAGGCCACGCCTAGTGGGCCAAGGCAAATTAAAAGATAAAACAATACTAGGCTTTTTTACTCTATTAGCAAATGCAAGGAGAAAGAGAATGAGCAAGATTTGGGCAAAAACGATGGAGGTTAGGGCAACGTAGTAAGTTTTAAATGTGTCGGGTTGTTGCTCGAGGTAAGCCTTTACCCCTATAAGGGCCACAGCGCAAAACGTTATCGTCATAATCATGAGCAAGAACGCGATGCCAGTTGACATTTCTTCGCCCGAGAGGTCAGTGTAAACAGGTGAATGGAGTCGTAGGTAGGCTATGAATTAACGGTTAAAAAATTTTGTTTACCATTTTTGCTTTTTGTATGACAAAAGTTTACTTTTTTTTAAATAAATGTGATATTTTGAATTGAGAAATCTTAATATATAAATGATTGAAATTCCATGATCATGAACATAATCCACTCAATCTGCTTGCTAAAATGTATTTCTTCAAAAAACCTGTTTGACCAATCTTTTAACTTGACCTAATGAAGTTAATAAGTAAAATACGGCTTTAATTGAATGGAGCCTTTTAGATAACGATTCTAAGAGCCAAATAATAATTACCTCCGAATATAAAAAATCCTATTCCATAAACGAATAATAGGACATTAGACCCCATAAATCCCAAAGACCAAAATCGCAAATTAGTGGAATTTTCGTTACCAGGTGTAAGCATGACCAATTGAATCACATTAATTTAATTAGGACATTTAAGCCACAAAAATTATGGTTGCCCCGTTGACCATGAGAGGTCAAAACATGCTGCAAAAAATAAATAGAAACGCATTAAAGGGTTTTTAGAAAACATATTACGACAAAAACCGTGTTCTAAACATACAAACCAAAAAACGTTGACAACATTAGAACACTTCAGAAGTTACAAAAAGGTAAGGTTTAATAAGTAATGAGGATGTCAAAGCAAGAAATCTAACTTTTAGTGAGTTTCTCAACTCAAAGAGGAACGTGGAATTTGTGAAATTATGAACATTCTTTAATACGTATCGGTAAATTAAAAAGCTACTTGTTATTTGTAAAACTGACATGAACTTATTTGATATAATATCTCCATTTTGGCTTTAGCTATTGAAAAAAAAAATTCAGTAGAAAAATTGAATCTCAATTGATAAACTTTAAGGTGGCTAGTTCAAAAAAAATTAATTAATAAATTTTCTTAAACGGGCAAATCACTATTGTATTTTTTGATATAAGCCGTTAAATGTTTTTATTAAATATATGTTTTCAATTTTGAAAGTAGTGTTACCCACAGCCTTTATCACAGGTGCTAATTCAAATGTATTAGTATCATTTAGTTTTCTATAATCGTGACTTTAACATATTATATATAAATTTTCAATGTTTAGCAGGCTTACAAATTTTTCTCAGAAAAAAATGCGTAGCTTCGATCTAATTAATTAATTTATACTATAAAATTTGTCAAACAGTGTCTAGTTATACATAACACAGCTCGACTTAAAGATCGAATATTATAAATATTCAATTCATATTCTTAATATTATTTAATCAGCTAAAGTTTTATTATCCACATTAAGGATTAATACTTTTTCCTAGGTCAAGCTTTTAAATCGCAAAATTTACAACGAAAGCAATATGTATTTTTTATATTTATAAGTCAAAGTTCTAGTTATTTTAATTGTTCAAGTCTCATTTGTATATTCTACAAATTTTATTGTTTATTGCAGATATAATAATAAATTTAAAAATGAAAAAAGGTATTTAAAAGTGGACTTTATTGATTACGTTACTTGTTGCTCAAAATTTACGACCTGTGTAATTAAATTTTATTTTAATCATATAGCATGAATGTACAATACATCATATAAATAATTTAAAACTAATAAAATTATAACAATACATATGTGAAATGCACTGACACTCGTTTGTGTAAAATATTTGAAATATTAATTATATTATCTATATGTTTTTTTTCCTCAGAATGAGCAATTTTATAATCAATTATCACCAAATTTAGTAAACAATATAATACTGATTAATATAAAATTAAAAAATTTGATATCCTTATATTCGTCCAATTTCTTTGAGTTTGGCCACTAAATCTTCAACCGTTTCAACTTTGATTCCGGCTTTCCTACTAGGCGGTTCCTCTACCTTATTAATTTTAACGGTATTGCAATTAATATCGACTCCTAAATCTGCAGGTGTTTTTTTGTCAATGGGTTTCTTTTTCGCCTTCTATTTACATCAATAAAATATATGATGGCAATAAGTTAATAAGAACAATCGTGATATATTACATATATCGAATAAAAATAATTTAATTTATAACAGTACTTTAATATATCCTTATTTTCAAATCAGCTTACCTCTTTTCAAAATCTTAAGCCCCTTTATCTTTTTTGTAGCCAAGTATGTAGCCAAGTAGAAAAATTGTAGTTTTAATGCATCCCTAAAAAATATTATAAAAAAAATAAGATTTTGGCCAATTATATATATAGGCGCAATCAAAGTTCAATTTTTAAAAAATTTTAATATTTTTCTAAAAAAATATTGGTTTATAAATGAAAATTTTTAAGCGTTTTGAATTTTTATTCTAGGCGCGTTAAAACAATTATGAGCTAGGTTCAAATATATCTAGACACAAATTAATAAAATTTTAAAACATTAGAGTGGCACCGGGAGTAAGAAGATAGTAAAAGTCAATGTTTAATATCGGTGTAAAAACCCAAATTTTAAATCTTTACATTTCAAAAATTAAAAAAATCTTTTTAAAGAAACGAATAAACTATGAACGCATTCTTATTAATAATTGGGATCAAACGGCGGCACAAAATCCAATTTTATTCTTGTGCAAATTTTAGAAAGGGAAAATTTATCAACTTGTATATAAATTTTTACTAATTATACTATATATAGAAAGAAACCATTATGTTAGGTAAGGTAGCATATCTTGGTTCATTAAGACGTAGATCTGCACTGATAACACAGGGCAAGGAAACAGATATATTTTCTAATCCACTGTCAACCTCTCGTTTCACCTTGAGCCTCTTATCACCGTCAGGTTCAATCTTTGAAGCAAAAGTCGCCTGATATGCACAAATAAATATTTAAATTTAACACTGGTTACATAAAAGCACCCTAGCAATAGTATTTATTAAAAAACTAGAATTAAACAGAGCACTATTATATTAGAATAAGTATTTAAAAAAAATCAAAAATATATAATTTGGTATAACATTTAGCAATTCAATTTAGGGTATAATAAAGGAAAAAATTCAAATTATATTTCTTAAACTTTGATATATTGGGTATTTATGATAAACCATGAAATCGATTTTTAAATGAACAAGTAGTTGAAAAATTTTTACTATCTTAAACTAAGTTACTTAAATAAGTTAATTTTATATTAAGAGTTCTATAGTTTATTAAACTAACAATTTATGCTATCACGTATAACATTAAGTAATTTTATTCATAGGTTTAAAGCTCAGAATTGTAAAGTAGCTTATAAATATTAGCAAACTATTTTTAGAGAATTTAACTATGGCTATTAAAGAATAAATAAATTTAATATTTTAAATAATTAAATAAATATAAAACTTCCCAATAAGGCAATTTTAGTCTATTTTTGTAATATTCAGTAGATTTAAAATATCCTAGAATACAATGACCATGGACCAAAAATCAAAATCCGTGAACGATTTGAACAATTAAAATGCAAACCCCTTAAAAACCAAGTGAACAATCTCTCAATACTTAGGGGTTTAAGTTTGAAAAATTTACTACTTAGTGTCTGTTATTTCTTTAATAATTAACACAATAATAATACTGTTCATGTGCAAAATCTATCTAATGTAATGTTATTATTTACAATACCTATTATTTTTTTATCTAGGGATAGGCAAATTTAACAAAATAACATTGCTATTTCATAGTCAAATCAATATACGGGCAATATTAAACTAAGCTATGTTTAACGTTAAGTTAAATTTTTTAAATGTATAATTAATTCGGGTAAGATATGCTTTACTGCTTAATTTAATTAACTTTGCTTTTGCATACATCATTCATAATTGATATATTTATTAATTATCCATGTGTTCAGAAAACTTATCAAAGCATTGACACAATCAATTTTAAAATATGCTTTTCATAAAAAAAAATTAAATCATATTTGTAGTTGACCCATAAAAAAATTTAACTAAGCACAAGTTAGTAAATGATTCTAGTTAACTATATTTTAGTTTCGATCAGGGCTGGGAAAAAAAACTAAATGGGTTTTTTTTAACAAGTTTTTGAGTTTTTCCCCCAAATGTGGCATGGCAAAAAAAAGCCCTTTCTTGCTTAAAGAAAAGGGGCATGTTTAAAAAAAGCCCTTTTTCTTAAAAAAAACTTCTAGGAGCTTTAAGAAAAAATAACCCACCCATCATTATTATAAAGAAAAAATCAAAATTTTTTGAAATTATTATAAGGAAAACATAAAATGGGTTTTTTGGGGCTCTTTTTAAGAGCCACTTTTTGTGGGTTTTTTTTGCCCCTTTACTTAGTAAGGGCTTTTTTTGAATTCTTATTTTGGCCCTTTATTTGTAGCCCCCTTTCTTTTTTTATGTTTTGGGGGAAAAAATGAGCCAAAGTTTTTTGGCTCATTGTTTTCCCAGCACTGGTTTCGATAGTTAGCATCCCTGTTTTTTCATATAGAAGATATTATTAAAAAAGTAGTATAAAATGCTTTTAATAAACAGTAAAATTTTTATTTTTTGAATATTGGGCTTGCAAGTTGTTTTTTGTCATTTTTAATTGTTTTGAGTGTTAATGAAAGGCTAAATTTGCTTATGAAAATCTAAAAAAAATAAAGATAGGAAAAGGAAGAGGAAGGATAAAATAAACCATAGTTTTCTACATTTCTGAAGACCTAAATTTAAGAATATCCAAAATAGGTACCGAGTAAGAATTTTTTAGATTTAATTTATGACAAATTAAGGAATAAAATATAAGTCGATATATTAAGGAAAAATTATAACAACAATGCAAGGTCATAAAAATTACTATCAATATCATTGAATTTATTCTTAATTTAAATTTTAACCTAAATCTCATAAATAAAAATATGAAGATGAGGTTTCAAAATATAGTTAAATGCATCAAAATACTATCTTACAAATTTTTTACCAATTTGAATAACACAGGTCACATTTTTGAGAGTTTGAGCTAACTACAGAGATCAAACCTGCCGTCTTAGAGATTTTCAAATACGTTTACCGTTTTTTGTAATCAAACTTAGTTAGTCAGCTATAAACATTGAAAATTTTAGAAAAAAAAGTCAAAAATACAAAAAAGATTTAAAAACCAAAATAAATTGAAATTTGTTTTTTGTTTACACTAAACTGTTAAATTCAAACTTCAAATAAAGCTATTATTAAAAACCGATAATATATCGTGTGGTATTCAAGCTTTGTTGATATGATAAATATAGGTTACAAGGAATTTTTATATGAAAAAAAGACTTAATTTTTCAGGGTACTCTCGATCTGTCAATTTGGTCAAATAAGGCCATTTTCACAAAAAAGGGTTATGAAAACATAAAAGAATGCATTTGTATAATAGCCTTATCTCATATATATATTACGTTTATATTAGTTTCTTCCGCCTTTGGCTGTTTAGATCTATCCATATCAAAAAATGGCCTTTTATGACCAAATTGACAGATCTAAATATACCCTAAAAAAATTAAGAATCTTTTTTCATATAAAATTCATTGTAACTTGTATTTATTATCACAAATAATGAATAAATTTTTTGGATCAAGCTCTTACATCAGCATTAAGATAATACAAAATATTTGGCATCTAAACTTAAATAAGACACGATATATTATTGGTATTTAATAATATTATTTGAAGTTTGAATTTAATAGTTTAGCTGTTGTGAATATGCAAAAAAAAATTCAAAATGTTTTGACATTTTTTTCTATATTTTTTAATGTTTATTGCTGACTACTAAGTTTAATTTGAAATAATGGTAAACGGGTTTGAAAATCCCTAAGAGGCAGATGTGATTTCTGTAATTAAATCAAAACTATCAAAAATTTGCTGACCTGTGTAATAAAGGATAAAAATTAAAATTTTCCATTATCTGGCAAATTTAAAATTTTTCTTTAAAGATTTATACTTTTTAAAAATATTTCATTAAAAATTGATTCTATTTGTTATATATAATTAATGCTATGGAAATCTTTTTAAGTTATATTTTTGGTTATACCTTGTTAAAAAAAGATAGCAATTTTTTATTGTTAAAAACTTCCATTTTTACATAAAATGATAATAGATATTTAAAAACTTAATAAATAAATTCTTATTTTTTATATATCAAACTAAGCATTCAAAAAAAATATCATAAAATTAAAGTATAGAAAAACTTGTGCCCAATCAAGAAGACCCGCAACCATTTGTGCAGTCTGGTTTGCATCATCATCAATAGCCTAAAATAAAATTAATAAAATTTGTATACTTATAAACAGAGTAAAATAGCCCACCTCCTGCCATTGTAAATAATGGTAATGATGTTTAATGACCCCCACCCTCCCCCCTTCCCATGTAAAAATTGGTTAATTAATTAATTCTTAGCATTAAAACAAGCAAAAAAAGATTAATCTTTATATTTTGACTCCACTTCTCCTTTTATAAATCTCAATTTTGCTCTGCTTAGCCTATAACAGATTATCCAAAGTTTATATTAAGAAAAGGAGTAAAATAATACCTGTTTGCCAAGAATTATAATATCTGGTTTCTCAATCAGAGCAAGTTTAGCAAATATTTTTGCAACTTGTAAAGGTTGCATAATTTCATATTCTTTTTGAGGAATATCCACATGAATGGCCCTATCAGCTCCCATAGCAAGCGCAGTTCTTAAAGTTTCCTATGAAAAAAATGGTTTGTACACCAAAATTACAAAATTAATACATTTAGCTTAAATAACTTGGCATTGTTGCGGTCCACAAGAAACAGCAACTATATCCTTGACTAAATTTTTTTCCCTCATTCTAATCGCCTCTTCTAAGGCAATTTCACAAAAAGGGTTCATACTATGCTTTATTCCATCAGTCACAACACCCGTCTTGTCCCCCTTAACTCTAACCTAAAAAATAATATTATAAGTGTTATAAACTTTAACCGCATAATCTATAACCCTTTTCACTCCAACTAGAGCTTTTGAAGACATGTGGTTTTGAATTGCTAAAAATTTATTATTTATCGGTACTCGGAACTCTCTCATAAAAATGACGTCATTTGTACAATATCTGTTATGTACAATATCTGTGCTTTTTCTTTACTCCAATCTAGCAGCTTTTAAAGACTAATCCCTCCCTTTATATATGTACTAATTATGTGGTTTTAAGAATAATTGCTGTATTATGAAGATATATTATTTCCTCGCCCATTTTTGTTTATAGCAGAGTCACCCCAATTTATTTCAACAAACAATTAAATTTTCGACTAAATTTCGAAAGCATGGATTTAAAATACGATATCATATGTGAAAATTTTCTTGAATTTGAGGTTTAAATTAGTGTTTTTATGGTCATCATTTAGAGGTTTAATTTACTGTAATATAGGAACAATTGAAAGTCTTTAGAAAAATTGACGATAACATAATATATGAGCTTAATGCTGCATTGCCTACTCAATCTTTTGCTCAAAAAGTCAATATAATTGAAAATTGTAATATTGTTAAGGACAAAGTATTTTTAATTTTTTAATATTTTTATTGAATTATAAATTGAGGAGCTTTTTTTAACTGCTATAGCTCCCCCAATTTAGATATTTAAAATTAGACTTTGATGCTAAACATATTTTATTGTAAGGTAATTCTAAAAACAATACTATTTGACAATAATAAAAATTTAAAATTTGTCTTGGGTAAATTTACTTTTTGTTAAACTTCAATGGAAAAATTGCCTGGGCTTATAAAAATTGCTAAAAACTAATTACTAAAAAAAGTTAAAAAACCATACTATGTAATTGGTTTAAAAAAAAATAGCATTAAAACTTTTTAAATGTTATTTTTCAATTGCTTGATTATAATGGTAATTCAATCAATCGTAATTTGAGCTCAATATAAATATTGTTGCAGTGATTTTATGTTAACTATTTTGCAAGTTTAGGATATGATTTATAGAGGTTAAAAGTTTGTTTCCTAAAAAAGTCTTCTCTATTTCTACAAACCTATATAATTTATTTTGAGCAGGTCTATTAGAACATAGATTGTAAAAAAATTTTATTATAATATTAATTATTGCTTACCATATACATATTTATAGTTGAGCAAAAATCATAAAGCAAGAGAAAATTTAATCAAACAATGTATTGCATTAAATACCAAAAAAATAACTTCTTTACTACGCAATAATAATGTGACAGAGATTGAACAAAAGAAGCTTATGCATTTAAAATATAATGTATAGTTAAAGTTAGACTAATATTTTAGCTAAAACTTATGCATAATGAATTTCACATTGATGAAATTGTCAGGAAAAGAACAATGCAGGTTTTTATAGAACAAATAAATTTAATTTTATTCTCTTATTTTATAGACTTTTTTAGATGTTTCAATCAAGATGCAAACTTAGTATATAATTTTAGAAGCATAGTGATAAAAAACATTGGGGTATAAAAATGACAATATTCTATAAAAATTTTGAATGAAACTGGCATTTTAATGAGATTAATGATTATGAGTGGTCTTATTAATAATTTAATAATTGTATTTAAATTTGACTAGGCGGCAATCCTCCATATCTCTTTTTTGAAGAACTCAACAATGTGTATAAAGTTATAGTTGTTATTCCCACTAGACATAGACTTGTATATATTCGAAAGGTGCTTCTGGCTTTATCCAAAGTTGAAGACCTAATTAAAAATATTAATACATAGTTTTAACAATGGCCATGTCTTATTATATTTTAAATGTATTTATAAACTTATGGATCAAATATAAAAAGACATGGCCAATATAAATGAAATTCGCATATTTTACATCACCCTCGGAGGTATATCTTGGAACCAGTTGTATTTTCTTGACCCAATCAGGGCGAGCCTGTCAAACCAATCCGGTGCCCTTTTTTCTAAAAAAATATATTATAGCGAATATACCTGAATCGGACGATGAATTCATAATTTAAAACCTTACATTTTTTGTAAAAAACATATGATTTTTAATTTAAGTGCAAAGTAATTATTTTTTTTTAAAATAAATGGCAAAATTATAAAATCTTAAAGAGGGGCAAATATGTTAAATTCATATTTAAGCCGTTCTATTCTTGTTATACTCCTATGATTAAATGTAATTTCAGATATTACCAATAATGAGCATAAAATAAACATATCATTATACCTAAGATAACCTATGTAAATTTATACATTGAAAAGGCTATTGAATGGCTAAATTACATAAAAAATTAAAATTGTAAGTTTTATGTGTAAACTATTGTTGTTAAACTTTTTTGTCGTTAAATGTATTTTAAGTATAATTTAGACAATATATAAACAATTAAGGGCAGATACAGAAATTAAAATACCCCTGCGTTAGAACAAATTAACCATTTGGTGCTTCAAATTAAATCTTAAAAATATAAATAAGAGTATTTTATAACTTATAAAAAGGTATGAACTTTGTGCTAGTTTTTAGCTTTTATAATGTATTTCTTATTTAAAACATTTTTCTAAGGGCCGCGTTAAAAATTTTAAATTGTCCTCGAAGAAGCTTTGTGCATTTGGCTTTTAAAAATTTTTTTTTTACAAAAAAATTTTTTTTAAAAATTTTAAAAAAAAAACTCATTGCCGTGCCTAAGCTAAAAATTTTTGCCAAGGAGTGATAGATTTTTAATTTATTTTTTCTCTTAGAGCATTTAACTACCCCAAAAAGTTGCAATTTTAACTTTCTCAATTTTCACCTCTCATGCTTTTACAAATACTTGTATACATCATCAAAATATTTTTTACCTATAAAACTTAAGGCCAAGGATTTAAGGTACCTAAATTTATTCTATTTAATTTATTGATAAAAAAGTAGTTAATGAAAACACATAAAAGTATAGGTATAAACAATATAATATATTTTTAAAAAAAATTTAAAAAAAGATTAGAGTGTCTCTGCTATAAAAAGCAAAATGGCGCATGAAATAAATCTTCATAATACAGCAATTGTCATTAGCTGCTTGAAGGGGCCAAGTATAAAGCATTTCTATAGAAAATAAATTTATACTCAAATTATTTCTGGATAACTCCGGACATTTCATAGACTATTAAGGGTTTATTAAGCAAGAAAATGTTTTTGATCAACAATTGTGCATATTTTTCTAATCTTTCATATATGAGGATCGTTTATAACTTTGATGAAATAAAAAGTCTTTACATTAGGATACGACAATACAAAACCATTTATTGCACCTAATTTTAAAGAAGTTAAAATTAAACCTATGGGCCCCCCATATATTAATATATATATAATCAAGAATAAATTTAATTTGAAGAAATTGAAATATAACCTATAGGCATATATTTGTATATATTTAAAAGATTACATTGAGAGAGCTGTTTTTCATATCATACGAATACGTAATAGATATTTACCACTAAGCTCGAGACCGAATTCAAAATATAACTAAATGTTTTGTCGATACCAAAATTTATTTCTGAAAATTTTTTGGATTCGTATAAAAATATAGCCAAGTGTGTAAAATATTGCTAAGAATGGGAGTTTCACTTAGTTATATGTAAAAATTATCATAAGAAGGCTATATAATAAATAAATGATTCAAAATAAAGTTAGGCAACACAAACAAGATTTTTATAATATTGATTCAAAATAAATTTAGGCAACACAAACAAGATTCTTAGCAATAATAACTAACTATATATAAAATGATCATATATTATCAATACTAAATTATATTTAAAAATAGTTTTGTGTTTTTAAAATCTGTGACAATTATAAATTTTTTGTGTATTGAGCTTGCCCATATAAAACAAGTAAAAAAAGGGATTTCTTTATATTATGGTTAAACCAGGGGGGGTAGGTGTTTAGCAAAACATGCCATACATTTTTACTGGTTTCTCATCTATTCACTCGTTTCGGATTAGATATATGTTAGTTTGAGGTTTAGAGTTAGGGAAATGTTAGGCTAAGGTAATTTTAAAATTAGGATTAATTTTATTTTAGTTTGGCTAAAATTAAGGTTATTATCAGATTAAATAATATAATATGCTTTTGAGATGAATTAATCATACATGCATGTAAAGAAAAGAGATCAATTCTAGAATTGCAGGTGACCCGCATTTCGAACTGTGGGGTCCATACGGACCCTAGCATTTTTTATATTTTGAAAATCTTCAAAAATATTGTATATTATGGGTTAAATTTTTGTGACTTTTTTCAATATATAATAAACAAAACTAGTAATTAAAATTTGGTCTAAGTCTAATAATAAAAATTGTTTAGAAATTAGAAATTCTATTGGGGTCCGTATAAGCCCCACACTCTCAATTTTATTGTTGAAAACTAAAATATTGCCTCAATGTAAATTTATATTTTAATTGCAACCCTAAGTGCCAAAGCCCTAACGGGTACGGCGGCCTCAATAAAGAAGAGGCTGTGAGGGGGTGGTTTTTTAGCAGGTAATCCTAACCCTGCATGCACCGGTGAATTTTTAGTGAAATACGGACATCAGTGCGGTTAATTTAATTCACTATATCAAAATACCTTTACTTCATTTACGCACTGATCAATCTATTATTCTTAAAAATGTGTATTTGATGATCCCAATCCCAGTTTATTTATAGGCTAGCTTATCAAACGAGCAAATTTTTCCACCTAAAAAAAATAATTGCAACCCTATTCTCTAAGTATTTTTTTAAATAGTTTTACGTATTAATTATATAAAATGTTTGTATTGTATAATAATAAAAAAAAATATTTTTTCTTTATAAAATATCTAGTTTTAAAGGTTAATAACACTGGACAACCAAATTTGGACGACCTTAAGCATCAAATATGGCAGCTATCGTTTTTGGTCAAGTTTTTGGTGCTAGAATATGAAATTAGAATTTTAGCTAGTGCATTTTTAGTTATTCGGTGTCAAAGTTCTATTTTTGAGGTATTTGGGCTTCTATATCATAAAACTTATGGGTAGTTACAAAAGTTAAAAAATATATTTAGATTACGGAAACATTCGTTATAAACGTAAGGCGTTTAAATTTTTTTAAAACATTTTTTATAATTTTTATAAAATTAGTGGTTTTCGTTATAAAATCCGTTTTATCCTTAATAATTTGAAAGTAAATTGCTAATAATTTTGGGGGGAGGGGGGGGCCCCCCCAAAGAAAAAAGCCCCCCCCCCCCCCCCCCCCCCCCCCAACCAACCAACCCCCCCCCCCCCCCAAAAAATAAACCCCCCCGCCCCACCCCCCCAAAAAAAAAAAAAGAGCAAACCCCCCCCCCCCCCAAAAAAACCCCCCCCCCCCCCCCCCCCCTTGAAAAAGACGGCATACCCCCGGGCAAGCCCCTTTAAAATTTTAAGCTATAAACTTATATATATATATTTTTTTCATAAATCTCAATATGTCAATAGATTTTTTGGATAAGTAATAATTAAAAAAATATTGTGAATTTTTCTGAACTTTGGACACTCTTTAAAAATTTGGAGGCATTGGAATAAAAACTAAACCCAGGTTCGTTATCGCAAAAAAATTCTCTACAAAACCCAAAAAATCGTTGTTTTTTTCTTTGTCCAAGACAATGGCCAAAAATTATATTTTTTTTTCATGAATTTTAAAAAAAATGTTCTACTAGACCTAAAAACACTATAGATCAATAATAACGAAACACTTTGTTGTACAAGATTTATCTGATAAAATAAAATAAAAAAATTTTCAGATTTTTTTACTCGGTGTTAAATAAAATAAACGATTTACTCACTTCGTAATTAAAGAACAAGTATTTTTCTTCAAAATAATAAAATAAAATTTTATAGCTATTAAATGCTTAAAATTATAGTGGTATAAATTTGGGGTCCGTATGGACCCTACTATAGCATTCGCTTTACAAATTTTAACCCTACCGTTTGTGGGTCGCGGGTTAAGTACATAATGGGTAATTCCAATTTTTAACCTTCTGTATCGTGGGAACTATTTATATTCATAATATGTTTACATATTGCACATATAGGAACTAGAGATCAAAGTCTACGACACCAGAGCCTACCCGGGCCGGGCTGAGATATAGAGACCGTGCCGATTGATTTTTCGTTTCTTACTTTGTATTTTTTTTAACCATTATTAACAAGAACTAAAAATAATATGAAAACTTGCCGTATTTGTAAATTGGACATCGTCAGGCCGAGCTTAGAATAAAACAGAACAGAAACTAAAATCTGCTCCTATTTGAACCGCAGATTCGAGCAGCTCCGGCCTATTTAAAATATGTTGGGCAGACTAGGCGGAATAATACGGCCTTTTAATTAAACCCGAGAATGCTAGGGTGAGAAATTTGTAACGCGAATTGTCCTAATGGACCCCAATTTTAAACCTCCATAACTTCAAGAGTTTTATATCTATAAACTTTTTATTATAAACTAAAATCATTGCAATCGTATATTTTATTTAACACAATGTAGAAAAAAATCTAAAAATTAAGAATTTTTTATTTATCCATATTAGATTTAATGATTCTTGTCAATAAACTAAATGTATATATATTTTTGATTTAATTCAATAAAAATTTGATGCTCTCTTTATTGTCCACGTTCAAAGTTAGTTTCATTTTAAAAAATTTAAAAAAATCTTAGAGTTAAATTTAAATAAAATTTGTATCAGAAAAAGTTCTGTGCTAACATTTGGCATTGTCAATTATAAAAATCACATTTAAAAAATGAAATTTTTTAAAAAATTTATTTTGAGAGTTGCCTTAGCCAGATAGAGGGCACCATATATAAGGGCGCGTTTTGATTTCATTCATTTAGAGGAAAATTTTTTAGAAATTTTTGAATAAATTTTAGTTGAAAAAAATTTTAAACGCTAGAATTTTTAAAGGAATCGTATAGAAATGATTAGCAGCTACTATGTTTGTATAGATTACATTAATAAAAGTTAAAGCAAATGCCCTGAATTTAAGAAAAAATTGTAGAAAACAATGATCATTTTTAATATAAACCCATAATTTTAAACGGGCCTTTAAAAATTTTCATTTTCAGTACAAGTTTAATTCTATCACGATTTGGCACCAAGTTTAAGACTCAAACCTGAATCTAAAATATTACTGTAGAATTTTCCTTTGAGCCCAAGATATTGCGAGGAAAAAATTAGACAGACCTTTCATATACAGTTGACATTTCTGATCGTTTTCCGTTAGCTTCAATTGTTATACAATTTCTTCGTGAAAGGGGCCAGTCAGGGTCATTTTATAATATGAAACGAGTTGGGCGGAGATAAAAGTATATATATTTATTCGAGCCAGGCTGAAGTAGGGGCCAATGACGGGACCTATAAATTTCGGGCCGTGAAGAACATGAGTTATGATAATCTCAGCATCGTGTCCTTGAGCTTTTGATAGCTTCATTAAAACATCCGGATCATCAAAGAGAGTTTTTGATGCGAACGAGTCTTGTTTTCATTTTTTAATCGCTTTGACAAAAGAATTTACTTTAAAATAGTTAATTTTATTCCAGATAATTTTGTAAATAAATCAAAGCAAAGTAAATAGCCTAACTTTCCGTGTAATTATTATTTAGCTATAGTTTTACGGCAAACTATATTACGGAAACCGATAATACTTAATAAATTAATATTTTGCAGCAGTTTAAAGCCCCTTGTGATATTTGAGCTTCTCTCAAGCGTTACCCCTATGAGGCCTTTCCTATTTTTAGCCGTAGCAAACTCGTTGATATGGCCCCGCAACTTTAAATGAGATTTAGCGCACGCGGGCGACCAAACTTATAGGCCAAGGCTCTCAGAACGTAGGATGGCTCTAGGATGCAATAGCTTTCACCCATTCAACTCTTAACAAAGAGATTAATTTAAATGTATTACACGACACCAAACACTTTAGGTAAAATAAGTTTTGTGTTAATATGAGTCAACAATTGTCTTTGATATATTGAATCTTGCTATTTATTTTTTGGTTTTTGATAATTAAATTTTCATTTCTTAAAACTTAAAATGCCTTGGGCTATATTTGGAGGACGTGAAATTAAATATATATTTAAATTTTAAGGTATCACGTTAGTCGTGTAACCGATTAAAAGGCAAATCTGTTAAGCTGTATTAATTAAACAAAAAAGTATTTGACAGGGATGGCTAGTTAACTAAAGAAATTTACTAAGCTAAGTTATAGAATAGTTGAATTACATTTTTTGACTGTAACTATAAAAATCATAGTTTATTCGGGTAAAAATATTTCCTAAATTATATTTAATTTTGCTTTAAAACATGCATACACCAATCCTAAAAAATTTTATAGGAATTTCTGTCCTAGCTTAAAAGTTGATTTGTATCCGAAAACACCAAAAAACCATCAGCTGGTCATTATTGTTAAAAAAAATAACTAATTTAATTTATAGTTAAAGAACAATTATCGAACACTTAGGTAATAGATAAAAAAAATGGACAAAAACTGTATCTCTTTTAAGTTATCGGTTTTTGCCCACTTCTGCTTGAACTATTTTTTTAATTTATTTATTTTCCTAAATATTATCAATCCTATTGTTAAAAATTGGAAACTTCAGCTAAAAAAAGAATTTTTTATTAAAATATTTAAAAAAAAAATAATCAACATTGAACACGAATTTAAACATAGTAATGAGTAGCAATTTCGGAAAAATAACAGGCTACAAATATAATGAACTATTAGCTCTAGTTGTACATTTAACTATTAACAATAGGGTTGCGAAATATTTAAATTTAATTATGAAATAGCATTGTTAATTTATAAGTTACAGCCAAGTGATATTTAAGCAATCAAATTTACTAAAAAATATTTTAATCAATTAAAAATGGTGTGTTTAAAGGTTAATAGCAAAATTAATCATAAATATTAAATACTCAATTTTTAGTGAAATACGGACATCAGTGCGGTTAATTTAATTCACCATATCAAAATATCTTTACTTCATTTACGCACTGATCAATCTGTAATTCTTAAAAATTACTGGTGTATTTGATGATCCCAATCCCAGTTTATTTATAGGCTAGCTTTGGGATCAAACGAGCAAATTTTTCCACCTCCATACCAAAAAAAAAAAAAATTATCTAAATTCTCTATACAGATTATATAATTTAAAATATTTATTAAATTGTTAAGTTAAGCCTAATTAAACGCTTTTCTTTAGTTTTAGCTATAGGCTCAAAAAGAAAAAATTCACGTGTGGTTGATTTGCCCCTTTTTATTTGCATATAAATTACACAGATTAGAAGACAATTTCTGTGCTTCTAACATTTAGGCCACATATCAAGCCAAACTAACCCTGCAATTGGATATAAAATAAATATGAACTAAATCTAACAAATGAAAGAGTCTATTTGATATTAAAAAAAATTTTAGATTTTATTAATTAATTTACTTTAGAATTTTCAGGAATTTTTCAAAAAATACTACAAGCTTATCAACTAATTTCTTGTGTAGAGATTACCTATATGATAAATAAATATAATTTTGCTACTCCAAATTTTTTTTCAGGTTAGTTAAACCCATGTTAAAACAGTTGGTACTAATCATTGATGTTTTAATTTTCATAAAAGTTCTGAGCAAATTCAAACATTATCATAACTTTCATTGTGCATTTTAAATTAAGAAGTACCATCACTAAAAAGTTGCAGCACAAAAAGTTTATTTTTTTTATTTTATAAAAAAGAATGGCTTAATCATATGTAAAAATAAATAAATATAAAAAAAACCTTAATTATTTAAATAAATATTATCCGTTATAAAACAATATTGTAATTATTAAACTTCAATCCATGCTACCAAATTATTTAAATTTTATGGTAAGTACTTTAAATAATAAATTAATAATTAGATGTATAGCATCAATTAAATTTATTTAAGTTTTAATAATAAATGTAAGTGTAATATTATATTAAGAGATTTACAAAACTTATATATTAAATGCAATATACTTATAAAATCATTAAATTATTTTGTATTTTCCATTTTAGCTAGTTGTTTTTGCCTCATAATATCAGCATCTCTAAATATAATAAAAACAAAGATTTACAAATATGCATGGCCATCTAAATGGTCTATATATAATTAATTCTTAAATCTAATAAAAATGTTATTTTAGGATTCAAAATTAGTAGCATATTAAGCTATTAGATTATAATACATAATTTTAGATATGTTAAATCAATTCAAATTCTTAATTTGATATATTGAGAGGAATATAATAAATGTTAAGATTTTTTATATCATCTCAAAAAGAAAAATTAAATAGGATATTTGATTAAAAATATTAAATTAAATTACTTATTAAATTAAATTTTTATAGCTTTAAATATTTTTTAAACACAAAATTTAAACTTTTTGCAATAAATGGATTGCAAGATATTAAAATACAAACTAAACTTTTATATCAATATTTAATTTGATATATAATTTAATTTTTATCTTTAACAGTTGACTTGGGTTTAATGTGATGCTATGATCTGTTACAGTGCTCGCTTCAATAATGTGGCATATGTTAGAAATAGAATGATCACAATTAAATGAAGATGATGTTTTCATGGGATCGTAATCATTTAATTGTGATTGTGATCATTTTATTAGTGAACGCAATCAAAAAAATAGTGGTAGATGGCCACATTTTATGTGTCTATTGATCATTCTATTTCTAACATGTGCCACTTTAGCTAGCACTGTATTACATATTTTTTTTATAAAATATATATGATTTTTAAAGTATCTTTGCAAAATTTTTTGATAGATTCTTAATTGATTGAAAATGGGCAAATTATAATTATACTTCATTTTTTAAAAGGCATAAAATTTTGTTTATATAAAAATGGAATATGCCAAAACCAATAATGTAACTCACCTCTACCCCACCCCCCCCCCTTCCCCCCATGTAATTGTGTTAATAAATAATCACAAAAATTGCAAAAAAAAATATGGTCAAAGGTTAAAAAATAGTTACCTCTGTTTACGTTGCTGAAGTGACTGGCCAGAATTACCATTCTTTTCGTCGGCAGCCTTAGCTTTATTAATTTCTTTCTGCTTTTTCATATTTTTTTCTCGCGCATTTTCTCTTTGATTGCCCCCTACAGATATTAACAATAAGTTTTACTTGCCATGGCAAGCTTAAATTTAGTCTATAACCAAAATTAGAAGAGCTAAAATGAATAAGTCAAGAAATGAAGAACATATGAATGGCTATGTCTTGTGATAGGTTTAGTTATTATGTAATGTTTATTACAATGTGCATATATTTGAATGTTAGCACATATTATCAATATTATCATGGCAAAAATTTTTTTAATTTTTATCTGCTTTTATACAAGTACTGCAGAAAAATACAATATAACAGGTTTTGGCAAAAATGCGCAACATTTTTACTAATATTGCATTTATATAATAGGTTTAAGTAAAATATGCGTAGTTGAGGTTAGGTTAAAGGCTAAAGTTATTTTAAATTAAGAATTAGGTATTATTTAGTTAGGGTTAAGATTAAGGTTTGTATTAACTCAAATAATTCACTTAATTTGCAAGTAGCAAATTAATTATACAGGCATGTAAAAACAGAAGGTGGTTGTACAACTACATAGCTTTGTTGCTCGTTATAATTCAAAAAAAATATTATTCAATAAATTAATTAAAAAAATATAAATACTCTCTTTATATAATTTGTTATTTTAAGATAGGTCAATTTAGTTTATTAAATTTAGGGTCGCTGTCAAAAAGTAGTTATTAAATTAACCCGCAAATGGTAGGGTGAGAAATTTGTAAACTTCTATAACTTCAAGAGTTTTACCCTATGATCTTTGTTTTTAATTATAATAAAGAGGAATACGTGCTATTTAATAGACTAATGTAATTTATTATTGATTAATATTGCAAATTTTATTTGACACAAAGAAAAAAATGTGAAAAATTTAAATTTTTTTTATTACATTAAATAATCATGTTTTGTATCAATATTTGAACAAATTGTGTTTTTACGTCTAGTAGAATATATTTAAAGAGTTTCATGAAAAAAAAATATTTTGATATAAAAAATTTTTTTGGCTATTATTTACCATAAAAACTATATATTTAAAAGACAAGATAAATAATTCATTATTATGTTTTATATACTTAATATGTAAGATTATTTAAAAAAATAATAACATAAGGTTGTTATTTGAGTTAAAATTTACATAGAGGCACTAACATGGTTTTCAACATTATTGAAAGGGTGGGGTCCATATGGACCCCAATAGAATTTCTATTCTAAACAAGTTTTTTATTAGACTTACCCTATTTTTACTAGTTTTGTTTGTTATATATAGGACACGTGCAAATTGTTTTTATTTTCGTAAAATTTTAAAAATTCTATTTTGTGAATATTTTTTATTTCAGAAAAAGCATTTTATATAGATAAAAACTCACTTTTCACGTGCTTTAAAAAAAGTAACAAAAATTTAGCCCTTAATATATAATTTATTTTATAATATTCAAAATTCAAAATGTGCTGGGGTTTGTATGGACCCCACAGTAATAATTGCGGGTTAATTAATTTAGAGCTTGCATTTTTGTATTAACACTCACGTCTATTATACGCTCGCAAATTTAAAATCATAATAAGACAACTATTTATGACTTTATGTTATTTAAAAATTTTTTATTTGAGCCTTGAACACATAATGAGAAAATGTTAGGTAAAGCAAACCTATTTTTGTGCATATAACATCGGTAAATTTTTTTTATAGTAATATAAAGTTTACATTAATCTAGGCAACAATGCAAATCAATGAATAAATGTTTAGCGATGAAATTTATCATGAAAAGCAGATTAAGGAATTGTGCGCCTTACATTCGTTGAATAATTTAGTACAAGAAGCTGACGTTTTTACCAAATCTGAGCTAGATGCTATATGTTTAAGGTGCTTATTTTACTATATAATTAAGTTGAACGTTTATAATAAGAAAAGTTGGGACCTAAATTAACCTCCCAAGTGGTCTAGGGGTTAGGATTTCGCGTTCTCACCGCGACGGCCCGGGTTCGATTCCCGGCTTGGGAATTTTTTAATTTTTGTCGGGATAAATTATCATAAAAATAGAAGCTTATTTGATTAAATTTTTTGAATAATATACTTTCATTAATAACTTGCAAAGAATTAGCCTGGGAATTTTTTTAATTTCTTAATTTTTGTTTTATAAATTATTATAAAAATAGAATCTTAATTGTTTGAATTTTTTGAATAATATACTCTCATTAATAACTTGCAAAGAATGTGATATTTCTTTAATATTTTTTTGCAATTAGCTAACTAAAAAACCTGTTATCTTTTTTTAATTCTTTAAAACAAAAAAACTAGCTTAGGTAGAAAATTGTCTGCTTTGTATGCTACTGCTAGTATTTATAATCAGCATATTTAGATGTTAATTTGTATTATTTTCACTGCTACAATTAAATAAATATTTTCACTTAAGGGATTTTTTAACACTTTTTTTTCATTTAATTTTGATTTAGCATCTCACCCCAACAAAGTTATAGTCTCTGGAACCCACATCGTAGCACTTGGGGCCTGGGAAATTATGATATCAATGTCATTATGCTAGCATTACAAAATCATGGTTATGAATGCATTTGGTTTGACAAACGCAAGTAATACAACAATATTTAAAATATTGCTGATTAAAGAATAAATGTTATGATTAGCCTTAATTTTGGTAACATTAACATATTTGTGAAAAAGTTCAGAATTAGTATTATTAGAACTTAATTAATAGTACAATTATGTATACTTGGTATATTTCATGGAATGGTTGTATATCCTCTCTATTTAAAATATAAATTAATTAACATAACAATTAGATAAGGGTGCTACAATTTTTCACTTTTGACTTTAAATGGATTTTAACAAAAAGTCATCAATCTTTGTTATTAGTATTTAATATTTTTTCTGAAAGAAAAGTTTTAAAAAAATGTGGAAAAAAAACTATTTTAAAAAATCAAATTTTTATAATTTTTGAAATAAATGAAATGCGGAAAGCGCTCTAATGAAATATTTTTCAACTTAATACCTTTGTGTGGTTTTATAACACAGCTCAACAAATTTTTGAGGTATAATGCCATTATTATGTTTTCAAATCCATTTACCGTTTTTTCTAATAAAACATTTTAAGCCAGCTATAAACTTTAAAATTTAAAAATATCTTAAAATATATTCAAATATTAATTATTACATATATTAAATAGCTAAGTTAATTTCTAATTTTAGATAATAAAAACCGATATTGTGTCTTATATAGGTCGGGGTGCTAAATAATCTGCATAACCTAAATGTTGATGAAAAAGCTTAATATACTTCAAATGAGATGAAAAATAGAAGTCACAGGTGAATCTTTTATTTTTCTTTATTTGTTCTCGCAGTCGCTTTTTTGATTTGTATCTAAAAAATTTGCCAAGTTTGTAAGAAATCTCGTAAAATATAATAAAAAATTGGAGATAAAATCTATGTAGATTATTTCGTGTGAGTTATAATTTTGGGTGATCGCTCATTGATTTGTCGACCTGTGTAACCTTTCCCAGGGTAAAAAATATCATTCTAAGTGATTTCAATTTTATCTAAATCTTGTGCTACTATATTTTTTTTTATTTATCACACAGAAATCTGGATGATTTAAACTACGATATGATTTTAGGATTCATCTTAAACACGCCTTCTTATATGCAATTCGGACGGTTAAGTTTTCCTTTTCAACGTAGGCATTGGATATGTTTGCGAAAAATTGGTACCATTTATAAACCCCCATTTTTTTAACTATTTATATTAATTTAGATAATTGTCAAAATATGTTTCTTTATCATTATGCACCTTATTAAAAATTTTAATAGAATAACAAGAGTATCTATTTTTTTTAGAATTCAAGCTTTAAAAATTTAAATAAACTTTTATATTTTATTGTTCTACCAACTATTACTTTTTATCTCCTGTTTGCCATAATTATTAAATGATGTATCCAGCTTATAGGCATCATGAAACTCAACTAGTTTCAGGCCCGCCTTTCAAATCAATCCTGAATCGAATTAACGCTGACCCAAGATTATAAATACTTGCGTCGAATTAAAAATACATTTGTATTTATTTTAAACGTTTGATTTAACCTATTTATTCATTCGAAAAAATTTTATTTTTACAAATTTTTTTTTATTAGAAAATAGAGCGGGTAGGACGAGCGAAGCAGCTGACATGTGTGGCCGTCTTTAATTCGACTAAAGACCGGGGAATTTTTGGGAACACGGATTAAATAAATTGCCTTTTGATATTTAAATTTTAAAGGCTGATTTTAATCGGACATTTTTTTCTCACAGAAATATGTATAATTAAATTTCACCCTAAATGTCAAGCATGAAATTTACTTTGATCCAATAATTATTTTGCATTGGCTTAAAACATCTTAAATAGCAATTCTTAGATTTTTAAAGGATGTATATTGGATCAATCATCGTTTTTACAATTTTACATTTGTAAGCCTGCAAAAAACAATTATATTTGAAATAAAAAAGAGTTGAATACTAAAAAAAATAAAATATTAATATACAAAAAAACTTAAACTTAACCTTTTAAATAAAAAAATTTTTTTTTATCAATCAAAAAAAATTCCCATATAAAATTTCGAAAGCGGAATATTCTTTATAGCCCATGTGCCTTAATCAAAAATTGCTAATTTTGTTAGAAAAATTAAAGCTTATAAGATTGTCAATTACATAGGATTCCTAGGTCGCAAAAATTCTTTTTTCATATTTTATTATTTTTCGACCTTCCCGGAATCACATAGCCAAGAGGGTTAAAGTTAAATTAAAAAAAAGTGGAAATAACATAGGATGAGATTATGTTTTAATGTATATAGACCAATCAAATCTATTTATTACAAACTTTATTTAACCTTCAAATTATTCTGTTGACCTGTGTGCTCAAACAAAATTTATTTACAAAAAAATTTTTTTTATATCACTAGGAAATATTTATTACAACCTTGACTCCAAATTCCCGAGACCGTTAAAGCTCGGCACCTCCGAACACGAGTTTAAGGGTTATTTGCGGCGCCAACTTTACGAGAACGTCGATTACGAGAGTGAAGACAACTTGCCACCAGGTGTAAAACAGCTGTCGAATTTCGTTACAAAGTCCCTCGTCCCCGCTATGATTACAGTTGGAAAAGTCATCATACCCTCTTCCTTCGGCAGTGATTGTAGCTATAGGGATAAACAAAACATGATAGGGCACCCTCATAATTGCACCGATACCACTAATTCTGCCCACCACCACCATCATGAGTCTGCAACGATTGGTAAAGCCGAAAAATATCTACTGATAGTACCACATCTGCATTGCACGGCCGCTCAGATTTGGCTCAAATGAGACGCAGTCAACCTATTGTGGCAATCCATTTTTTTTGCGTGCAAAAAATACGTATTTATGGCCCTGTCTCTTATGATAGCCCAAAATCTGACTCATTAACTAAAAACAAGCAAAGCAAACAAAAATGATTTGGTCTTGTTATATATAATGATGTTTTTATTATTGAAGTTTGTATTTATACTATTAAAAATTAATAAAGCTGTATTTTAACCCTACAGCCCGTGATATTATTGTGCCGCTATTATGTGGCATTAAGCAATACAAAATACATTTGGCTATGCTTCAATGTAAAACTGTTTTCTTTCCATTTTTTATATACAAAAAATTATGCTTTTTTTCAAAAATTAATTTAACTTCAAATTGACTAAATTTTTTATTAATTTACATAACTTGTGTATTTTTATCCCATGTAAGTATTAAATTTGCAATTTAATAGCTGGTACGTTAGGTTGTGCTAATGCAATGAATCGCTTAACACCCTACATCATATACACATTTCTATTATATATAAAATTGTTAATAAATATTCATTTTCAATTTTACTGTCAGAAATAAAAGAAGTCTATTTAAACTCAAGTTAATAGAATCTAACTTGGTAGATTGGGTTCACCCTAGCGCCCCAATATTATAAATTACCAAGTCTCTTTATATCACTCTTATTTTCGTATTTCCGCCAGATAATTTGTTTTTCCTCTACACCATATCATTACGATGCCCGACTTCGAAAGTTAAAGAATAATGTTTTTAAGTTAATTTGAAAAACATAGTTTTAATTTTTAATATAAAAAAATATTTAGCTTATAATATAAAAATATCGCCGCAAATTCTGGCCGATAATTAAACCAACTTTCGGGCCAGGTGAAATTGAAAAATGAGTCGGGCGGGCCGGGCTGAAATAGCACGGTTCGGTTAGAACTCAAATTCCTGAGCATTTAAATCACATAGCTTAAAAACTAAAATTAAATTTGATTTAGTTTTAACCAACTGCTCCAGAACTCTATCAAAAAGTGGTTTGTCCACATCGCGCTAGAACTAGCGACCTTGTTGGAGTGCACTTTTACGAATCTTTCCCGTCTCAGCCAGAAGCTTTTATTTGCCCCGTTTTCCAGCCTCGAACGGTTCTAGTCTTTTCTTTAGGCTACCACCTAGCTTTAGCTGGTCCCAAATTGCAGCCAAACTTAGCGCGGGCTTTCTGTGGGTGCGCACACCATATGTATGGTGACTTAGTCATGGATATGTGGGCTGTGAAAATGGCTAATAAACTTACCTCTATCTTTCTCTGTTGATACCTTTTTAAATTGATCTTCTTGATGCCTTATTTTATTAAATCGTGATCTCTAACTATATTATCTTGTATGAGCTTAATGTCGTATAAATTTTCTTTAGATATATAGTGTCAGTAACAGTTATATATAATGTTGAAAAAATTTTGAGCGTTAAATTTTTAAGAGTTTATATAGATATGATTAATAAAATTTATATTCAGAAAACTTGCATTGGGTGCTAAAAACAATGATTTTCAAAAAAACCCATTAAAAGTTTTTTAAAAAATGAATGAACGCTTCGCCCGCTAATATAAAAAATACAATGTTAATTTTAATAATAAGATGGCCAATCATTAAATACCAAAATTTATTTACATTGAGAACTTGCATTGTGTGCAAAAAACAATGATTTTCAAAAAAACCCATAAAATGTTTTTTAAAAAATGAATAAACGCTTCGCCCCGGTAATATAAAAAGATATCAATGTTAAATTTATTAAAAAGATGGCCAATCATTAAATACCAACAATTTTTATTAAATATAAAAAATTTTAAATTTATTAATAAGATGGCCAATATTAAATAAAAAAAATGCCCCGGGTGAGGATTGAACTCACGACCTTAAGATTATGAGACTTACGCGCTGCCTACTGCGCTACCGAGGCTTATAACAAAGTTTATAAAAAAATTATTGATAAATATTAACAAGCTGATTTATTAATGTGTTTAACATAATTTGAAATAATTGATGAATTTAATGGATTTAAAGGTTATTGCAAATAAAATTAAAGATTTGGAATTAAAGATTATTGGCAATTCTGATACCGAATTAGAGGTAGTCCCTAAAATTTATATATTCACAGTGCTTAAAAAATATTCAAGAAGCTCGTGATAAAGTTAACACAAATCTTTTAGGTCTTCCTTTCACAAATTATGTCATTGAAACTAGTATATTTTACAAATTAGCTATTTTAGTTATAACAAACGAAACTTTGCCTGATATTGACCAATTTCAGACATTGTCTTTGAAACTTGAAGTCATAAAAGCAGGTAACTTAAAATCAAATAATTTCTTAGCTAAGGAACAAATTAAAATTAATTGTGCCTTATTAAAAAAAATTGGGGAGTATAACTCAAAAATTGATACTACCCAACAAGCAGGTAACGTTTATCTAATACAAATTAGATTTAAACAAGCAAATAAATCTCATTAGACCACTCATACCCCAACTAAAAGTAAATTTAAATTGCCTCCACAAGCAAAATAATGAGTTGCAAACAGTATTGGTTGAATATTATAATATGGTATGAGTTTATAATTTAATCTTTAGATCAATGCAGTGTCTGGTATGTTCATTCTAATTGATAAGGTACTAAAAAAACTTGAACAAAAGATATTGGCGTGATATAATTACTTTGCCTTGTAGTTTTTATTTATAATCTTGCTGTATTTAAGTTACAATAAACAATTTTTTCTATGTATTGCTTAAATTACAAAGACATGGTTTAATTGATTTTGTGGGCACATATTAACATATGAAATTTTGTGCTTAAATAGTTATTATTATTCTATAAAAGGAGAAAATTATTATATAAACATATTGTTAGCAGGAGCGCAACAATTTTTTATAAGTAGGAAAAAAAGAATATGAGATTTAAAAAGCACTTAGAGCTGTTGATGGAAATGCTAACCTGTGCTTCCTTTTTGTGTTTTTATTTATATAATTATAATTATCTATATATTATTATGACATAAGTTAAAATTATTTAAAACATTACAATAAACACTATAAATAAAACCTTAATTAATTTTTAGTTAAAAAATTATCTAAAAAAATATTATTATGCTTTAAAATTCCTTTCAAATAATAAAAATAGAAAAAAGAACACATTTTTTTGTTTCCCCCAAAAAATAATGTGCACATTTTTTTATGCTCAACTTAGTGATGAAAATAACATATTTAATAAAAATAAAAATAAGGAATAATTTTTAATTAATTTAAAACAATATTAAAAATATAATACATTTTTTAATTATTCAAGTTTAAAAAATTAGAAAAACATTCTTTCCATCCCTGCGTTACACTAAAGATGATTAGGGCTAAACCCACTTTTTACACAGATTAATAAAAAAAATAATAGAATCTAGCACCTGATTTTATTGTTTATTAAAAAACATTTTAAGCAAAAACTTTTAAATATATATATTTAAGGGATTCAGGGCTAATGCCCTTTTTGCTCTAAATTTTTTTCAAAACCCAACTTGAATATCTTCCAACAAATTAGATTCATATAAATCATTTAAATTTGTGTCTTTTAACATATATATTTGTAATTTATTTGTCATGCATATAAAATAATAATTATTAATACATTTCATAAAGTTTAGTGAAGAGCACGTTTTTCCTCCTTAATGTGTATCATGTTTGGTTGTTTTAATTTTGCAACCCCTTTTTGTTTACTAAGATTGCCACGTTGATTTTCTTTAGCTTTAGCTTCCCTCCTTATTTTAGCCCTTATGGCATTTTCATCCATAACAGTTGAGAGATTTGTTGAAGCACTCTCACCCATACATTGTTGTACTGAGCCATCATACAAATTTTCGCTTGAATTTGTGATTAAAACTTCTCCTACTTCATTTGATACATGAGTTTTAACGTTAACGGCTATCCTGTCTTTCCCATGTTTGCACATATCAAAGCGGGCTTGGATTAGTTCCTTTTTATTGTCATCTAAATTGTCAGTTTCATTACCTTCGGTGCTGATGGCATTATTACAGGTGTTGGTTTGTTTATGCTTTAAGGATTTATCTAACATACCTTGAAATTTTTTGGAAATCTCGAAAATTGGGTCCTCGTCATTTATTTCGGAGTCTTCATTCTCTGAAAATGAGTCTCCATATTCAGCTCGATTTGAGTGGGTGTTTTGGCGATTTTGAGCAGTGTCATGTAGAAACCGGTCAAGTATTGAATAATCTTCGGTTGTTTTAGGGAATTTTATCTCATTTGAGTCAGTCACTTCAGTAATTAGCGCATCCTTATTTAATCGTAATTCAGACACATGTAAGTTAGAATCTGTATTATAGATGAAATCAAACATAATTATCTAAAAATGGTAATAAAATAAAATTTATTCCAAAAAATAGACGTATAATTAAAAACATTCATATTTATACTTTCTTCCGTTATTTCATGCGTTTTTTCAATGAATTCGTTAAAAACTGTCTGAAAATCGAGAAAATCGTCAAATGTAAGGTTAAAACGTCGTTTCATAAATGTTACTATACCCTGAACGTCTCGATCAAAGTACCTTGGCAAGTATTTTATTTTAATTACAAATAATTAATTATTAAATAACAAAATTAAACTGACAAAACTTTTTGTAACTGAAAAATGTGATTAAAATATCCTGATTTAATTAATTTTAATGCAGATAAATAAAATCAGTGTAAGAATTATGCAGGGATGGGCAAAAACTATTGATCACTTAACTAAATTGCAGTTATAGTTAAATCTATTTACTATAACTTAGTTAAAAAATTTTAATTGTTTACTCTTAAAACATTTAATAAATATCTCTTAATACTATGCATTATTTAAGTTGATTTTTAATGAGTCAAGGTTATATTTTTTAACAACGGTAAATTTATGTCAATAGATTTTTCAACTAAAAAACAAATTTTGAGCACTGAGTTTATCAGATAATTCCTTAAAAAAAATAAGAAATGTATGCAATAAAAGGAATTAACTAAACTTAGTTAAATGTAAAAATTAGAATGAAGTAACAAACTTAGTTACTATTAACTACTTAGATTAGTTTAGCTTTTAAAGGTTCTATTAACTATACGCTTTATAAAGTTCTGTTTTAATTATAAAACTTTACTTAGTTGATTTTTTTGGTTAACTTAAACATATGCCTGGTATTTTAATATAAAACCAACCCATCTGACGACCAGGGCACTAAATATTAATTACAACCCTAGATAAATATAATGCATCATTACATAAATGTTTTTTCTCAATGTTATATCATATATATAATATAAACGTACTCTTTTGCATTAGGATGATGCATCGATATAACTTGGGGAAAATCAATAACTACAATGTCGCTTATGTCGTTAGGATTAAACATAAGATTGAATTCGTTAAAATCGCCATGTATAATTCCACATAGTGCCATTTTATATATAAGGTCCATTAGTTTGACATAAAGAGCTGAAGGGTCACTAGTTTTATCTGTTATCAAATTAAAATATATCGTTTTCCACCAACAACATATTGGAAAACATTTTATATTAGCTTTTATAGAATTAATAATATATATAACGTAATTTTGATAAAGTATAAATAATTTTATAAATAAAAAATAACCATTTATAATTTTGAGGTCAGTTCCATCGATATAAGAGTCTGGAAGTTCTTCAGATTTTCCTAATATTTGAGTGAGGGGGACATAGTCTGCCATAACCTGCATTACTATACAATGTCTATTATGGGCAATTGGTTTTGGAACAGGGAAATTACGAGCATATAGGGCCTAATATTAAAATTAAAAACACATTTTATGTTATTGAAATTAATATGTTTACCCAATAAATTTTAAAACACAATTTTGTAAAATTTTAATAAAATATAATAACAACAAATTTTATATAATTAACATTTTATTCTATAAATATTTTAAAGTGCGTTCTGAGCTCATTCTTTTTTTTTTAAATAAAATTTAAATTTGAAAATATAAATTCTTTAATATTTAGGTTTTTACATCAAAAATTTTAATTTTACAATATTTTTTTTATAATCAGAAATATCTCTAAATATATTTAAAAACTTATTTAAATTTATATAAATATTATAGATATCTATTAACAGTTTCACAATAATTTCTTTAACAATTCAAAGGAGTGTTTAACCAATATTTTTTTTGTTAAATTTAAATTTTATTGAAAAATAAATGAGCTTTGAAAATGCCCATATGTCCTATGATTATTTGTTTGCAGATGTTTGTTGTATGGCCAAACCATAGTTATCATATTTTAAGCAAATTAAGAAAATGTTTATAAGTTTGGCCAAAATTTATAATAACTTCTGGACAAGACAGGAAAAACGGCAAATGAATTTATAAAGTAGACACATGTCTATTACCATATCGAACTAGTTATCATTTAACCCAATAAAAAGTTAAATTTGACTAATGTCATAATAAAAAATAAATTCTTTACATGTGATTAAATGCAGAAACAAATAGCTTCATTTGCTAAATATAAATGCTTTCTATAAAATTGAACTTAATAATCTATAAAATATTTAAAACTTGCATAAATGTAAATTCCTTGGTAGCTGCCAAACGGGATAAGTAAAGCCAGTTTGGAGATTGCCTATGCCTATGGTAGTCTCGTTTCTCTTTTAGCTTTCTAAAAGAATTTCTACCAAGTCTATGAATTTTTATAGCAAATTTTTTTCCATCATCATTAGACACCACATAAACATCTGTGATTATAAACCATAAAATGAATCATATAATGTTGGGTAAAATTTAAAATTTTTTTGAAAATAAAATTTTGCAGACTATAAAACATAAATATAATGTAATCATGTTTAAAAACAAAATTAATTTAGCACAAGTTTAATAAACATTCTAATATTGTGGGTTAAAGATAAATAACATACAAAATTAAAAATTTACAATCTATTTTTACCAGATTCCTTTCCAACACCTATTTGGGAGCCAAAATAAGACACGTGACCTTGTTTTATTAAAGTTTGTAATGCTAGAAAATCATATCCTTTGTAATTAAGATAATACCCATCAGCTAAAAATTATATAAAATTAACAAAACTTTTTTTATCCTTAAGATAGCAAATAAATCTGTGTTTTGTTAAATTCCTAAGGGTTTTAAAACATCCTCCAGTATGAAGTTTTGCTATGGAATGGATTAAACTAACAGGTACAACTTCATGATTTTTCATACCCATTTCAATCTTTAAAGTAAATTAAAAAAGTAACAATAGTCAATTAAATTGAATGAATTTTAATAAATTTACCGCAATAAGTACTCTGAAGTCCTCAGGTGCCATATAGCGTAAAAGTGATACATCTAGTTTTCCCATTGCTGTTTTATTTCATGCATTCATAGAGGTTGACTCTTGTAACATTTTGTTAATTATTTTATAATTAAAAACACTCAGCTCTAAAACATTACTTAATTATTAAAGTAATAGTTATTTTGACAAAAATTTTATAAAATTAGTAAATTTTTATTTTAAATGCACATTATGCTGAAAATAGGCTTACGAAAATTCAATTACGAGATACAAAAATGCATTTGGCAGATTTTTAAATAATCTTACCGTTTTTGCAATTTAGCAAACAATATCATGTTTTATCATATAAACAAATAAATTTGAAATTGTATATGGCGATGAGCATCAAAAGCACCGAATTAATAAATTATGTAGAAAAAAACTCTATGTTTTTAAAATAATAATAGAAATAAAATTTTCTACGTATTAAATCTTTTTTCTCGCCATTTATTTAATTTTTATTTGATGGGATAATTGGTCAATGTGTAGACACAATTTAATAATAACTTTGAAATTCAATTTTTAAAATTTATTGTTAATCACTAAAAATAGGAAGTGATTGACGTGATACCTAAAAACATTTTTTGTGTTAGGAGATCTAGAAGGTATGAGAAAGTGAATATTAATATAAACATCTATAGGTGTTCCTTTAAATTTTAGTTAAATTGCTTATTTATGTGGGAAGAATAAAATTAGAAATGTCCGAAATGGTCACCAAAAATTATGCACCTCCAAATTTTATAGATAAGGTAAGATGGTAAAGTTACAAATATATGAATTTGGTGGTGGTAAGGGCTCAAACACATATAAAATTAATGTTCAATTCAATCATGGGGTAAAAAAGCCAGCCGGATTTTTTGAGGCTTATCTATTTAAAAACCTCGTAAAAAAGCTACATTTTCTGACTAATTAGGGTTTTTTTTAATAATTGCAATGAATCCCATTCCAACTAGAGAATGAAGAAGAAAAAACTCTAAAGGGCTTTTGTAAAGGGCTTTTCCCTATTTTTTCGGGGCTATTTTGTTTAAATTAGAAAATACCATGAGCATTTCCACCTTTTTTTAAGCCCAAAAATTCTATTTTTTTACACACAATTTTTTAGCACTGGTTATATTCTGGACCTTGGTCGAGATATATGACTTAAAATTTATTAAAACTAGACGTCGACTAAAAACGAAAGCTAGATCTGAAATTAGCATATTAATTTGACCTTGAAAATATGTTATTCATTCTTGCCGGAAAAAGTGAGGTCGATTTGCAGTTTATTTTGTAAAGTGCAGTTTATTCCAAATGAAATTTATTTTTAAAAACAATTCATTTAGTAAACGCGCACAAATATTTTTTGATCTTTTTTTAAATTTTTTCACATAGCCGCCTCAATGTTTCAATGCGCGATGATTGCGTCAAACTTTTTATCCCTAGCCGCAGCCAATATGACTTAAGGAAAGATAAAGGTTAACATCTTTAAAAAAAGGGGACAAAAATTTTAATAATAGTTTTTTAGTTTCATTCGTAAATTGTTTAGATGAAATCAATAAAATTTTTATTGGAAAGAATATTTGATTGCTTTACAATCAAATGTGTCAACCTGTTACTTATAATTGTTTTATATTTTTATGATCCCCCTGTCACACCCTAGGTTTATGACCACCCGTGTATTAATTTTCCAATACTATTGTGTGCATATTTAGCCGATAATAAATTTAAAACGTAAAAATTGGATCCCTGAAGATTGGTAAATATGTTATTGACCGAGTTGAGTTTTTGCCCAAGAAAAAAAGTCTGTTCATTTCGCTCCCTTTAAACTAAATCTGAATGATTTAATTAAGGTATGCTTACCACATAGCGCCGTTACATCATTTAAAGAAAAAACGTAGTGTTTTATGCTATCTCCTCATAATCAATTACAACACATATGCCCTAAAAAGGATTTTTTTTAAAACGATTTTGCATAAATTTTTGTCATTTATTTCTCTCGCCTGTATATAAATGAATACGCAATAATACTTATAAAGTATTGTAAAATTTTAAAATGATGTTTAATTTTAAGATAATTAAATGAAGGTAACAAACATCCTTTAATATAAACCACGATTTATTAAATTTTTTAATCATATAAAAAATGTACATATAACAATATACAGCAATGATGTGCAAAGCTGCGGACAAACTTCGCAAAAAAAAAATAATATTTTCTTTTTAAATGCAGGTGGCAAACGAAGAACAAAATTTATCACAATCAAATATTTTTTGAAACTGTTGTTGTCTACTTTAAATGTGGCAAGTGAAATTATTTATTTGAGTTAATAATTACATATAATTTTCCATGTTACGGGCTTCATATTAATATTTCCATGTAATTTGAATATAAAGGCAAAAAAATATTTTTTTTGTTTTTTTTAAATTGGAAGTTTGTCCGTGCTCTAGTGAATTCATAATAATTGTAATAAAAAAATAAATGTGAATCTTTATAAATAGCAGTCAATATCAATGATAAACGTTTACAACATGTTATTTTTTAACTAAATCTATACCCAGAGTCTCGTATAAATATTTTTTAGTCCTAATGTAATAACGATTTTTAATCATATAATGTGACAAAATAAGGATTAAATAATAAATATAAAAAAGGGTAAAAAAATTATTAAATATACACGTTTTGAGTAAGTTCTAAAAAAAGAAATTTAAATAAAATATGAAGAAAAAAACAATCAGGTTAAAAAAGTTATAGTCAAATGTATTACGAAAAGTGAAAAAGTTTATTTTGCATTAAAATCAAACGTTTCAAAACATGAAATTTTCGTTATGATATATTGTTTATAAAAAAAATTGACTGTAAAACATGCGTTTGTTTTTATGTAAATTAGATCACAATCAAATATATTTTGATCAATAAAATAGTTAAAGGTGTCTAAGGATAGATCACAATAATTAGAGGCTAATAACAAAATCTGGGTTAGTTGAGCATTAATGCGTACATATATTTATATACTTTTCAATCAAAAAAATTCTATGAATTAAGATAAAAAAAAATCTGAATGTTTGTATTAAAAACTTCGTTATATTAAAACAGTATGTAACAATAAAATGCTTAGTATTCTTAAAATACGCAAAAAGCTATGATTTAGATGTTTGTCTATCAAAATCAATGATATCATAGGTTTTAAACATACTAAAATTTAATCAATGGCCTCTACTTTAGCAAATATTTTGCCTTCCCATAGTGGCAAAACTTGCTCATCATCTGAAATTTCTTCGTTGATCACGCCACCGGCTTGAAATTCGTCACTCGTTGTTTTGAAGTAATATCTTAAGTTTATGAAAAATTATGGTTTTCAAATGTATGAATTATATTAATTAAAATTCTAAATCGGTTCTAATTATTAATTTTATATACATGTGTTTTTTAGCATGAATTTAAACTTTTACTATTTGACAAGATCTTATTTTAAGCTATTGTTTTTATAACATTTAATTTTTTCAAATCAATATAAAATTTGTTCTTTGTACTATAAAAACAGAAAAGAGTCAATACTTAAATTGATGGGTGGAGCAAGCTAGCCCATAATTGTTGATTAAACCTCGCAAAATGAATAAGCTCAACATTTGGAGCTCAAATATATGTACATTTAAAAAAAGTAATATTGCAATACACATTATACCGGTAATTGCCCTTTTTGCTTAGCAAAGATTTAAACTGTTTCAACGTTATATCACTCCCGTGAAGCTTAGTTCTGTAAGGAACGGGTTCGTTGCAAAAGTAATATCCGATTACGGTCTTTTTCGAAACGCCAGTACCTGGGGCAAAAGTTGTAGTTGTTATAGGAATTTTGTTATGGGTTATACTGGAATTGGCTTCGACATTATTTGAGTCAATTGGACCTGAGTGGGCTGTGATAGAATGGACTTTGTGCGAACCTGGGTGTAAAATAAAAATTGTAGGTGTACTTAATAGTATATAAAATATTAAAAATACTTATTTTAACAATTATACTTACAAATGTTTAAAAAAAATGTTATGTGACATTAATACATCACCAAATAAAATGAATCGATCAAACTGTTAAATACAAATTTTAACAAGCAAAATACATTGCCTTTATCGACTTCGTAAAACAATTATAAGGGCTTTCTCAAAAAAAAAATAGAACAAGAACCCTAGTTTTAAAACATCTCTCTTAACTTTAATAAAACAAGGATAACAAAAATTGCCATCATCTAATTGACCTTAATCACTTAAATTAATTTGATGCTTGCAGGATCCAAGACAATCGTATTATTATGAATATAATAACAAACACATTGTGCTAACATACCTTTGGTATAACTACTGTCGTTATAGCTAGTGGTGTTATTATTAAGTTCCGGAACGTTCTGTTCACCGTCTTCCGCGTAATAGTAGGCATTATCGGCCGATATTTTATCCAAATTTTTGGAAAGTATGTCATCCATATCCTCATCCGGTTCCTCCAAACATACTTTCGAAGCGTACACATCAACCTTTTTGAGGTGCGGGGCGGGTAAAGGTTTTTCGATCTCGTAACCATGGCTCACGTTGTTGTCTTCTTCAACTTCGGATACGAAAGCTGAACTAGTCTCATAGTAATAATTTGTAGGGCCGGCATTGTTTTTGTTATTGTTGTTGGGAGGTCCGTTAAGATTATGTAGGCGGCCGCCCGTGTAAACAGACGAGGAAAAGGCCGAAGAACTGACCGTGAGGTTGGTACATGCTTGGCTCAGCCCGCTACTCCCACCATCCTCCGTACCGACGTTGTAAATGGGTTCGACAGAATCTAAAAGGAAAGAATGATAGAATTATGGTGAATTCAGAATTCCAACATGGTAAAAGTATTTTATAAATTTCACGAGCAAAAAAGAATCAGAGCCTTATAGGCCAAAAATCTAAAAATTTAACCTGCACATTTTTTAAAAATATGATTAATAACAAAAATTTTATAATAATTGATAAATGACAGGTTATAAAATCTCTAATTATACGCGACCCAAATTTATGACAAATCAAATTTTTAGCCCATCCTCGATAAAATCCGTGCCGGCCAAAGCAACCCAATAATTATGTAAATCCTTAATTTTCTTTAAAAACAAATAAACAAGTTTAGTTTTAAAAACAAGTTGGTTTTCTTGACAGCTCGGGTGATAGGTAACATGTTCAACCTGAAATGAGATGACCCCGGTAATGTTTTTGTGCGTGTGCTAATTGTTGATGATGGTTGTGTTGAAAATTCCGCCCTAAAAAATTATTCGATCCTGCCCCAATGAGACTGCTGATGCCACTACTTGCGCTAGAGCTCCGTTTTAAATGATGAAATGCCTGGGCAGAACCAGGATTCGTGCCCAAAATTCTGTTATGCCCGGGTCCACCAGCTAAGGGAAAGTAAGAAGGATAATTGTTAGACGTAGGATTGGCATCTTGATATGGCTGTTGGGAATTAACGTTGTTATGATGATTCGCGTTTGAGGGCAAATTTTGAGTGGGATACTTTAAAGGAGTGTTATTGTTGTTGTCGTTATTGTTTCCATTCCCCGTGTTTGAAATATTATTATTTTGGTCGGGATAAGGAGGCGGTGGTTGAACCAATCTAAGTGATTGGAAAAAAAATTGTTAGTCAAATTACGAAATATCTTAACTAAAAATAGGAATCAAGTCCGTAATCCATAAATAAATCATTTGTGTTAATAAAATTTATATGATCTCCATAAACGCAAATATACTTGTTTTGTTGGTGGAGGTTTAAAGGGTGTAATGAATCGTTTCGAAAGTTTTCTCGAGTTCCCAAAGAGTCAGGTAGAGCCTGAGATGACGAAGATGCGAGGGGTGCAATATTTTGCGAAGAATATTCAACAGGTAAGGCCAAATGATCGGTACCGGCATTGCTGGTCAGTGAGTATTTTTGAGTATGCAAGAGCCAATGATTTATCCTTTTATGTAGTGAAAATAATAATTTATTATAAAAAAATTAGGTCAATGAGCAAATTGAAAGGTCGGGCAAATTAAATAAATTATATTTAGAGCTCAAATTAAATAAAAACTGAGAGAACTAACATTAGCTAAATTAAAAGGTATGACAAATTATGTAAAATGTATATTGGGTAAAGAACTAATTTTTATATTATCATAGTTTTTATAAGGCATATATAAATAATTTGCATTGTAGCAGTTTGTACTACAATGTTCTAAGATATGAGCAAATTTAGAAATAATCAAACAAACTTGCTATTAATAGTCATGTTAGAAGAATTCGTCGGGATGTGTGGCGGGGGCGAATTATCATCTTTCCAAACACGTGACACATGGTCATCCAAAATGGATTGGCTACTTTCATCACCTGTTTCCCCGTATTCTAATACAAATAAAAATTTATATATATAGTAGAATATTTGATTAAATATAATTTTAATTACGGGCAAAATAATTATTATAATGAATTTTTTAATTTATGTAACCATTAAACTCAAATTTATGAAAGATTTAAAAAATAAAAACAAAAAACTTATCATATATTCGGCGTAATCTTATAACTAAGATATGTAAAATGAGATAAAAATTTTATATTTAATTATTTTAACATTAATAAATATTTACGAGAATGAATTATAAAATTATAAATCTAATAACTGTTTTGGCTGTTGTTATTATTTAAATGCATCATCTTGATGGACCGCTCCAGTTTAATTTCGCTCGTGCGCTCACTTATAACGGAGTTTAACTTGGAAACGAGCAGGGCGGCAAAAACTTTTGGATCAGAAGGGGGCATCGTGTTAACGGGTTGATTCATTTTCTATTCGATAACAAAAATGTAAAAATTGTTTAATATATAAATAAAGCAAAATATAGAGGCAATTTATTTATACTTTTAATGTTAAAAACATATTTAATATAAAAAATTTTGTGAGTTAGAACATTAATCTAAATTATAAAGACAACATATATGGTGGTAATCTTGATGCGCTATAAAAAATAAAAATGTTAGATATTTTTACGGGTATAAACGTCAGAAAATCGTCAGTTAACGTTGAATTTTTATGGGCCAATTTTTCTATGTCGACCCGTTCTTGGGCAATAGCTTGTTTCGCTAAGGATTGGTGGGCCTGAGCATTCACAGAATATTGGTGGTTTCGAAAGCTTCCCTTATCACCCCCACTAGAGAAATTATGTGCTTTCTTATGTTGACTCATTGACATGCTATATGTAAAGAAATTAAATTGTTATATATCTAAATTGGTTAAAAAAATATAGTTAGGCAACAAACAACTAAAAAAAATATCTTCTTAAATTTTGTAGTAAACTCTAATCATTTATCAATCTATGATGTAAGAGGGCTAGTTTTTCTAAAATTTTGACATCTCTGCTCTTCCAGATTATCCCTCAAAAACCTGAATAACTGTCGCTATAAAACTATCTAATTAACTAAGCTGAAAAAAGCCTATTTTTTGACTATCCCTATTGTTCTTGTTTTTTTAAAATATTATGAAAGATTACGAAGGTTTATAGGCATAAAACGTAAGCAGGAAATTTAAGATTTTTAAATCTCGATTAAAGCAAAACCTTTAACAAAAAAAAAGTTTAGGCCAAAAATGTGTTTTTCCCCAGCTCTGAAAATAAAGACCGTCTGATATTTTGCTTTTAATAAAAACTCAAAAAAAAGTTTTTTCCAACTTTGCATTGCTAATATCAGGGTTAATAGCATCTTTAACGTCGATATTGTTAGGTTCGATAGGTCCTTTGATATAGTTTGCAGCAGTACTCACGCTATATTTCTTCTTAGATGGCTGTCCATGAGTGAACGCTTGTTGAGGCATATTGGTGTTATTTTGATTATTATTAAAACTATTTTTATTATAATTATTAATAACTCCGGCATTATTGTAATTGTTTCCTGACAAAGCGGGGTTCATCATGATATCGGTAAAAATTTCACTGCCCGAAGTTTCGCTATTAGAGATGGCAAAATCACTAGCGGGCCCGCCACTGTCCAAGTAAACGGCACTAGGCATAACGTTAGTGTTGTATTTGCTTTGCCGTAAAGGGTTACCCAGATTAATCGTGTTGGGGCGGGCAATATTGTAAGTTCGAGGTTGACCTTCGGCCGCAGGCAAGGCAGCAGAGTTATATGATTTGTTGGTGGTTGATGAGTTGAGCTGAGCAAGCATTTGAGACCTGTAATGTTTAAATAGGACAAAAATATATGAAAAAAACAATAAAAATGTTTTATGCTTGCTATCAACCAACAAAGACTTCCTGCAATCATCCTTCAATCCTTAATCTAAAGACTTCTTCAATACAAACCACCAACGGGTTAGGCCACATTGGCCTAACCTATCAATATAAATTGAAACAAATATCTAAATTACATTGAATTTGACCATGTATATAATTATTTTTAATAATGAATTGAGCTGAGCAAGCATTTGGGACCTGTAAAAACAAATTATAACTGCAATGAACTGATCTATAATATGGCCTAATATCTAATATTCCCAAATATATGCGATTTATGTTTTAACATTTTTTTTTCAAAGCGTGTTTTTAGCAGGTGATCAGAAAAAACAGTAGCTATATCAAAGATTCAAATGAGAGGAGCTATGAAATGATTAATCAACTCTAGGCCAATTAAAAAAAATTAAAGTAATATTATAAAGGTAATAATTTAAGAAACTAGTAAACAAATGCAAGTTATCAATTATTAATTTTAGAAAATTAAAGGAGTTAGTTCACTGCTTGCAACAAATAAACTATTATCAAGAAATTCATCGCCAAAGATAATTGATGACATACTCAAAAGATTGTGACTGAGTGGGATACGGGGCCATGCCAGAACAAAAACTTTGAATGTCGAGCTCTGAATCTTCGTGAAGCGTCGGTAGGTTACTGTAACTCAAAGGATTATATTGTTGTTGTTGTTGTGGTTGAGGGGCACCTGTAGGGGCAAGATGATTTATAATGTCTGTCAAAAAATTAAAAAAAAATCGCAAAATAAACTTTCAAACAAAAATTATAGTTTGCATTTTATGCTATTTGAGATACGTCAAAAACCGTAAATATCAGTTTTATGAACCAAGGGATAAAATACAAAATTTTTCTAATGTGTTGTTTTTTTTTATGAAATTTAACAAAATAGAAAAAACAGAAAAAGAATTTTGTTGTATTAAAATATGACTTTAACGTTTAAAATGAATGAATTATCAAAAAATAAATTAAAAAACTAATAAAAAAATGATTCTCAAAAACTTTATTTATATATACCACACCGGTAAAGTCGGCAACTTACCTTGATCATCATTATAGGCTAAATTAAGACCCGTAGATTTTACAGATTTGTTTGGCGTAAAATGCGTGTTTTGGCTGCTAAGAGGATCAAACCCAGCGGAATTTTCAAAATTGAGGTTGGATGGTTCAAACGTATCACCCCTAAGTTTAGCCAGGTAAAAATCACTTTTGAGGAAAGCCATGTAACTAGTAGCAGCCAGGTGTGCCTCCACCTGTGCCAAAGCCTCGTCAAATACGGTATCGCTACCCATGGCGGTATTACAGGTGGTAGAAACAGGTGATGGGATGATGTTAGAGATGTTGTTATTGTTGACACTATTGCTACTGTAATCGGACGAAGAGGATGGATTTGCCTGCATAAACACATAAATAGGCATTCATAAAATAAAATTTAAGTGTGAAAATCATTGTTTTTTTATTAATTCATTAAAAATAAATAAGGTCGCGTTTAAATTATAAAAAAAATATACCCGTCTTTTTTGGTAGGAAAAAATTTATTAGTTTATTTTATGTAAAACAATTTATATTTGGGATTATAAGTGCGTCTCAAATTAAAATAACAATGTATAATACAATTGTGCTGAAATTATCGTAAAAATTAGTTGATAAATATATATTTTTATTCAACAATTTAACAAAAACGCAAAATAGGTAAATAAAAAGTATAGAAAAACAAGCAGATATAAAAATTATCTCAAATCAAATTTAGCTGTGCTTACCCCACTAAAGTCTTCACTGTAATCATCGTCGGCGGTTATAAGGCCAGAGTTGGATGTCGAGGCTGACACATGTGAAATGCTATTAGGATTAAAAGTTGCAGGATTATGTGTATTTTTTATGATAACGTCCCTAATCCGCTTTCTACATTCTGAAGTAATGGGCAGGGTGGGATCCTTAGTTGAACCTAAAGACAAAAGATGAAGTAATACAATATTAAATCTTATCACATTCAAAATATTGAAACACAATTTTATATTTAAAAAAACGCAGCAAAAAGGGATAAGTTTATAACGGTACAATCAAATTTTTAGAAATATAAAAAAAAGTTATAAATTACCTGAGGAACGTAAAAAGCTATGGTAAACGGCTTTAATTCGTCTGCGTCGTAAGTTGTTGGCTTCTTGGACAAGCTGATTTGTATTATTGTTTGAATTGGCAATGTTATTATTCGAAGAGGAATTACTATCACAAAAAGCGGCTGCTAGACTAGCTTGAGCAGCCGAATTTCGTTTTTTTAGACCTCGGCATGCGAAAACGAACATGAGCGAACGGTCGGATATGTTTTCAGCTTTGAGAAATCTTACAAGAAAATGTGATGAAAATTTATAATATTAGATTACCCCGGTAAATATATTAAAAATTGTTATAAAACATAAATAACGAAAAGCAAAAAATAAAAAAAAAACTTAATTATAATGAATGAGTATATAAAATTTTAAAGATGCATATAGTAAGGCCAAATCAAAAAAGAAAGGTAAAAATCGATTAATTAAAGGGTAGTATCCGACTTCAATTCCAATCTTTTTTTCCATTTTTTGGTATGACTTACTTAAAGTCAAAAAAAAACACATTTTCGCGACAACTAAATTTAAAATTAAAAATTTTAAGTTTTTTAATAAAGGCAAGAATGAGTTAAAATAGCGCAAGCAACTAAATCATAAAAGCTTGAAAAAAATTTTATAACACCATGTTAACAATAAGCCTTAAAGTTAAAATTTTTGTATAATTTTGTTAAATTATAGTTTGTGAGTCTTGAGGTCCGGAAAATCGACCTTTAATATATTAATAGCTCTCGAATAAAAAGGAAAATACACAAAATTTAAAAAAAAACAGATAGTGGTATTATAGCTCGCTAAATCGTTAAGGTTAGATTTCCATGCAAAAAATAAAAATATTTTATTTTTAAACACAACAAACAACTGCATGCTTATACATACTTTGTAAACAATTTAACGCCTTCTTCGTCACTTAACAGATGGTCAAGACCCCGAGCCCATTTAAGGGCATCATTTCGATGCAGGGGCTGATTATAATTGGAACTTAAATGGCCTTTTGATATTTGCGAGTTTTGGGGGATGCCAAAAGACACTGACTTTTTCGAAGTTCCGAGATTATTATTATTATTATTATTATTAATATTATCGTTTATTGAATTATTTGAGAATTTATATTTATTTGAAGGTATTTGTTGGCATGGGTTAGAGGTTTCAGCATGAGATTCATGGTAACGGGAGGAAGATGTGAGATTGGAAGTTTGATCTGACAAAAAAAAATTTATAAAAATGTAAAAAAAATGAAAAATAACTGTTATATTTGAGTTTATATATTTTACAATAAATTCTCTATTAAAGTGAATGACAAAAATGTCACAATGCGAAGGAATATGCAGTTAGAACATTTAGATAGCTCAAATTTCAGAGACAAATATATAAAAATGAAAGCAAAATTTAATTTTAGCTCTAACCAGATTTTTGGTGAGTTGATTTGGTATACGGTGTGACTCCAACAGACTCAAGATTATTATTATCATGATTTGGGTTCATTTGATTAGTCAGGGTTAGGAGTTGTGACCTGGCCATTTTTATCAGATCACCTGTAGCAAGTGTTGATCCATTTGTGGTAGTTGCTGTAAAATAATGTTATATTAGATAAAGCATTAAATATTAAAATATAGAAAAATAAATAATATTAAATAATAAAATTTATTTTTACTATTAAAGATAAATTTTTACTATTAAATATAATATATATAATAAATATTTAATAATTTTATATAATTTTTAAATTGTAGCACAAATAACAAAAACAAAAATATAAAAATTTTTATATAAAAATTACCCATTGGTCAGAAGATGCAATCTAATATAAACTTTTGCACCAAAGCCACACTGAGATATGTGTATAAAATTGTTTAATGTTACAGCAACAGTTTTTGATCTGAATTAATCCATTTTTGCAAATGATGAGGTAGTTCTTGTAGATCGGTGATTTAAAAGATTTCAAATCCAATTTACGTTTTTTGTCTAGCCTAAAGGAATAGTAGCTCTAATGGTTTTTCCTTCATCTAGAATCTAATTAAAATACAACATAACAAAATTTAGTTTAAATAATAATTTCTATAAAATTATAGAAACATAAGCTTGTGGGGCCATTTTTATAACCAAATTATAAAAATTGAAAATAATTATCATATATTATTTTCAAACCCTTTATTACGTGTAAATTTTTAATTAAGAAATAATAACTAAAGCTAGGATCAAGATTTACACAATTGAACAGTAAATAGTGAGGAGATAAATTATAGGTATAAAAAAGCAAAGGCAACTAACAAAAAAAATAAATGTTTAAAGTTTTTATGGATGGCCGGCAACTATGGCTATGTAAGGAAATATAAAAAATACATAAGTCACACACATTTATATATAATAAATAATAAAATAAATGTAAAATATGTGAGAAAAAAAAGTGGACAAAAAACGGAAGGTATATATAAATTGCATAAATTATGTGATAAATCAGTAAAGTTAATTATGATTATATGGAAAATATCAAAAAGATTCAAATCTCATTTGGCAAAAAGAGAATCTGAATTTAGTATAAAGTAAGATAAGAAGCTTAGGTGATGTGAATATAATAACTCTACTAAAGTAGCACATTAAAATTATTATTCCACTGACTTTATAAATATTGAAATTAGGACAAAGATTATTATTATTATTATGTAATATAATATCATATCTAATTTGATGTTTTTGGGGGAAGATACAAATAAGAATAAAAAATGTTAATAGTAATTTTAATGTTATATATGTATTAGAATAATTAATGTTTTAAAGATCCTAAATAAGACTTAATGTTAAAAAATACTTTTATAAATCTATGAAAAAAAAATGCTAATATACTCGCCTCAATCTATACTTAAGAGTCAATAGTAAGCTTACAGTGCCTAATACTCACGTTAGTAGCGCTCTATTGCATAATTTAATAGATTTTTTTGCTGCAAATCTTTGCATAATAATAATAACTCAATTTCTGTAAAATTTGGCAATAAAGTAACTAAACCATGCAACTAAATTAACAAAATTGAGCTTAGCCACTGTATATACTCTACATATAATTATTATTCCGTATATAACAAAGCTCTTTGATCTTTTATGCGCCTTGCCTCCTTAAGCTTCGGTAGAGCGTCCCCTACTCTCTCTCTTTGGCGAAAGTAGGAGGCGCGCGCGCTATTTTGTATAAAAAAGAGGCATTAAAAAAAATAATTTTATTACTTTGTGTATTTGTAGTTTTTTTTTGTTAACAAAACGTTCTTTTGGCTTTATTTTGTAAAAAATGATAAAATATAATATAATAAAGAGATATCGTGAAAAAAGGACTTTAGTTTGAAAGAGGATATGGATATATATATATATAGAGGTGTAGTTTGATATAAATCTAACGTTTGAGATCTCTCTTACTTACCTTACAATTGTAAATTTGCCTGTAATGCAATATCACATTTTATGGTACTGAAAAAAATGTTTATTATATGCTACCTATAAAATGGTCTTTCCCGAATTTTGACAAAATATCAAATCTGTATTAGTAAAATAATTTAACGGAACAATGTGACTTTTGTCGATAAAGCGATTAAAGTAACTAATAAGAATAAGGTAAATTTGCAATGGTAAATTAGTGGAGTGCATTAAAATGTGTACATTTTGCTTAACTTGATGTAAAATATGAAAAAAATTTGCCGAAAATCAAAATATAAAACTTTTTAAAAATAATTTTGTCATGGATTTAAATAAAAAGATAGGCTCAATAATAATATTTTATGTGCTAGCGCCTGGAAAGCCCGTGTGGACGTATGCTAAATCGCTGATATTTTCAAAATAACAGCTTCCAATGCTAAAGCGTCAAGGTTAAAAGAAAATATATGTAAGCTATTTTTTTTTATTTCCTATCACGTTTCTAAGGGCCGGTCCTTAACGAGCCAGGCGACTAGGTCAAAATATCTTGAAAAAAATGTAAATCCAAGCCTGATCGGACAAGAAAACAACCGATATATCTAGTACTTCAAAAATTAGATAGAGTCATATATATTAAGACTGTTTTTTTTATTAGGCCTAGAGCTGGGTAAGGACAAAGTTGAGCTGAAAATAATTTAATAAAAGTTGTGAAAATTTAGATCATTGATTAGTGTTTATCAAATGGAAAAAATTAGACAACTTATAATCCAACTAGGTTCAAAAAATGTATTTATATAGATATTAAGCTAGAATATAATTTTTTTTATTCAATATTGGAATTTATTGAAATATAAAGAAAGACAATTTATGTTCAGTTTTTATAAAATAAGGTCCATACAAATTTTTTTTAATTCTAATATAATATATCTATTGATAGCAAGACAATTTATTTAGGTTCAGCCATTTAACAGAAACAAAATTTTATATAAAATATTGAACATATAGATTGATTTATGACGGTTTTTAATGCAAGCCAAAAAGTAATTTTTAAAGAGAAACTGGAAAAATGAGATAGAAGGCAAAGTAAGGGATATGGCCTATTTACTTTCAAAAAAAAGAAGCAAAAAGTAATATCTAATACAGGTCTACAAAATTCATTTAGTAGGAAACTGTAGCGAAATACGTTTTATCTCAAATTTTTTTCGGTCTTTATAATAAATATCTGAGCTTGGCCTCTTATAAATAAAAATCGAAAAATGGTCAAACCGATATTTGCCACTTCCAGAATACTTAAAATTATAAAAAAAATGTCATATTGAAATAAACTATAACTTATATTATTCATTTGAAATAACAAGAAACATCAACATTAAGTTGTACAGATTGCTTTGAACCAACCTAATTAGGACACGATAATTTATGAGTTTTAAAAAAATATATTATTTGGAGATAAAATTTTACAGATTGGCCGTTTTGTTTTATATAAATACTTTTTTCAATTTTCTTCTTTATGTTATGTTAACTTTTTTTTCAAACTTAATGTTTATAGCTGGCTCACAAACTTTTTTTAGAACGGTACAGATATGCAAATCCCTAAAATGGCAAATCCAATCATTAAAGTTAGCTCATGTATCTCAAAAATTTGTCGGGCTTTGTATTAGATGTCTCAGAAAAACTTTTTTCAAAAATTTGGTATGTAGTCCAATAGATTCCTATAGAATAAATTTGTATTTTTTGGAGTCTTTCATATAGCCGTCGACAATGGTAACAGGTCATAATACGCATTATTAGGATATATTGTAATAAAAATGTATTCAATGACAATCTGGTATTTGAATTTACTCGATCCGGCCCACCCGACATTTTTCAATTTAGGCTCGGTCTGGCCCGCATAAAGCTTAGGTTCAACTCGGCAAGGAAATTGGTTTTAGGCCCGATTCGGCCCGAATTTAAAAATAAGGCTCGAAAATTTTCTTTTACAAGCTATAAGTTTTTGCTTGAAAGATATATCAATAAAATACAAAGTGTAGACGAAAAGTTATAAAAATGTAGCATAATGAAATTTAAAATTCAGGCCCGGGCCCGTTTTTGGCTCGGTCCCTTTTTTCAGACTTTTAGTAATTAAGTTCTGCCATGATTACAAGGCCAAAAAAAGCACAAATTTTTCGAGAGAGCGCAGATACGCAAGCAAAAAGAGGAACATCAAAAAACGAAATATTCCTGATAAAAACTGATACTATAAGGGAAATAGACAAGCTTCTTCGGTCGCCACCCATTAAATTTTATATGTCAATTTTTGGTCTCCAAGCCAGGCCCCTTTGGAAAAAAAGCCTAAACTAAAGCTCTCTTTTTTGGCTCTTTGAGATAGATATCAAATATAACTAAAATGGTAAAAAATGGAAAAAAAACATAGTGGAAAAAGAGTCAACAGGACAGGACACACACACAGACCAGATGAGATAAAAATGTGGAAAGAGAGAGTCAAAAACATAAATTGTCAAAGAGAAAAAAAAGGCATACATATAAAGAAAGAAAAAGAGTGAAAAAGAATTTTTATATAAAACATTTTTTATTTTTTGTTATTTATATTAATGTGGAAAGGACAGTAAAAAAAAAGAAATGAAATATAAAAAAGTAAAATAAAATGGTGAAATTAAAATTGAGATTGGTAAAAAAAATGATTTTTTTATTATTATTTAATTTATATTTTGTGTAAAGGTATATGCGAACATTAAATTTTTTTTAAAAAATCAAGAATTTAAAAACAAAAAAACTGATAAAATACACTTTCACAAAAGTTGCCAATCCCAGTTATTGGCACTAAATTTTAATAATTTTAATTTAGGGAGAAAAAAAATTGTAGAATTCATAATAAAAAAACAACTCAACTTTGAACGCACCCTTACCCATATAATAGCAGAAATAGTAATAGATAAAGGAGAAGCAAAAAAAAATGTCACAGGAATGGATATAAAGTTAATTCCTGGAGTAAAAAAGCCACTATATTATTACAAACTATTATTGTTATAAGGAACCTAAAAGAAGAAAAAAGAGAAATATTTCAATTTTTTAAGGGTAAAAAAATCGATATGCAACAGTGGTCCGTAAAAAGGACAATACAGGTTGAAAGATTTAATCTACCTTGACTGGGTGACTGAAATGTAAAATGCAAAATATTTTGAGGTTCAACAAATACAACATGTTTTAATTAACAATCTTGCCATTTTGAAGAATGCTGACAGGTAAAGCTGATACACAAATGAACATGATCTTTTTTGCAGATTTAGTTAAACCTCCATTTTTATACCCAGAGGTGGCAAAAAAAAGTTCAAACACATTCTACTTTTTTAAAAAATAAAAAAAATAGAATAAGATTATCATTAAGATACTTTACTTTATAATCCCTAAATTTCCAAATTTTTTGGGTATGCTATGTTTTAATTTTTTTAATAGTTACAGAAAATTGTCAAACAAAATATATCTGTCTATTATTAAAAAAAAATAATCAATTAAAAAATTAAATGTTTAGATTGTAATTTGAAATAACTAAATAATTGTTTCAAATAGTATAAAATAAAAATGTGATGTTTTATATCTAAATACAGCATACTACTAAAATTGTTCTACAACCCAAATATAGGCATTTTGTCTATGAACATTATTTAAAATATTTTTCTCATTCTATTTAAATATTGTAAAAAACTTGATTTATAGTTCAAAAATTTTTAACTTTGTTTTTAATAATATTATATTACACTTAAAGAATTTGCTTTTTTTAAGAATAATATAAAATTTATCTTTAAAATTATTTTAATATAGGAAATATTTGCTTCAACGTGCCTTTATATACAACCAATATTGGTGTTAGTTAAAAATATTGGATGAATAACCTCTAACCAAGCCTAAAGTTTAATTTTAACATGCCATGTAAATTAGCCATATACCCAACTATAACATCTATTTAAATGTTTTAAACTAATGACATTATAAAACATATGACAAATATATATAATTAATGCATATTATATGCATTTAAAGATAAAAAATTGAAGCTAAAAATTATTGTTTTTATATAAATAAAAAAGTATGTTAATATCCATACATAAGTTGCCAGTAAAAATTTAAACTTCTTTTAAAAAAAAATTAACTAAAGAAATTACATAATTAAGCATATATTCACTATAATTCAAATTAATACAATATATAATTAATACAAAAAGAAATTTAAAACAAAAATATAAATAGTAATAAAAGGTCAAGATTTTGATTAAAATTTTTTTAAAAAGGAAATAAAAATAATTTATACAATTAACATTAATTTTATTTAAATAATTTGCTTTAAAAAAATATGGCAAAATAATAAAAAACTTAATATAATTAAACAAGAAAGAAGATTATACAAAAATAAAATTTAAAAATCATTTTTTTATGTGATATAGAATTTGAGATTTTATTCACAAAAGAACATGATAACAACAATAATATATTAAATAAATTTTTCATAAGTTTTAATGGTTCAAATTTACATAAAAAATGGCCATATTTATTCCAAAGTCAGACTGGACTAAAGTTTACAATCAATCATTAAATATATATGAAACACTAATAAGTAAGAGTAAATAATTAAAACCTGCTTGGAAAATTAAAAAATATTTAACTTTAATATCCAGAATTCGAATTTTTAAAACTTCGTTTGGAAAAAGTTGCGTGACCCAATTTAGCATACATATCTAAATACTATGTTCAGTATATTTTTTTTTTCAGTTTAAAATAAATAACTTATTTTATTATTTTTTTTTATAAAATGTAAAATACATCGTTGAGGGTTATATTTATACAAAATTGACTAAAGGCGTTAAAAGCGTTCTTAAACAATTTGAATTGTTGTATATAACAAATCATAACAAGACATGCCCATATTTATTAATAGATAATTTATAAATTGTGTAGACTAATTATTATTAAATTCATATTTATAAATTTTAATAAAGATAAATACATTATTGCATAACTTTATTGCTAATACATAAATTATATAAGTTTTTTTTTGGATAAAACTAAAAATATATAAAAAATACAAAATAATTAACCTGAAGGCATTTTGAAGCTGTCTTAAGATTACCAAAATATCTACTTTTTATTTTTTAAAAACTATGTGTTTTAAATTATAAAAAAACACAACAAGACACTGCATTACGTAGGGCAATTAATCAAATTTATTTTATATAATTTTTAATTTAATAATTAAAGTAACAACAGCATATTTTTTATAAAAAACTAAAAATTTGTTAAAAAAAATTTATTCAATCAATTTAATGCCAATTAAGAAAATTATATAGTTTAAATAATGAAATTTTGAGGCTGCTATAATAATTTTTGAGAATCATAAGACAAATTTTTAAATTTTTTTTTATAATTAAAAATTTCTTATATACCTATATTCAAATTAACTGCTTTAAAACTTACAAATTTTCAGCTTTAATAAATTTTATATTAAAATTGTGGTGTCAATCCTGTAGGCAAATATGCATAAACACGCTTTCTGTTAATAATGCATCTATTAGGGATGAATTAATTAGTAGTTAAAAATTGAGTTAGAGTTAAGGTGAAGCGTTAGGTTGGGTTATTAAGGTTAGGATTATTAATTATACCAAATTTTGCCTTTAAGTTAAAATAATAACAAAAGCAGCTTTAAACTAAATTTAGTTGTAGAATATATGCCTAGAGATTGTTATGTGATTGCGTTCCTCATAATCCATAATTTACAGATTTAAACCCACACTTTAGAATTTTTGGTATATTTGAATTTGTAATGGAATGATTAGCCCATATGATATAAAAGTTCTATAAGCATAACTGGTATACAGTGCTAACCACGATAAATTGGCCGGTGTTAGAAAAAATGGTCAGTGCTCGCCATTTAATTGTTAACGTGATCATTTAATTGTGATCGTGATCCTTTTATTTGTAAAAAATATAGTGGTCGATAATTTTATGTGATCAGTGACCATTTTTTTTCTAACACTGGCCAATTTAATGGCAGCACTGTAATCAAATTGAAATTAATTGTAGCTTCTTCGTAATCAAAAAGTTTATAAATTTTTAAATCGAATAGAGTATCATTATGTTTTGTTTTTTGGCATAGTACAAGTAATATTTTAAAATTGTCATAAAAAAGTTTTGTTATCAATCATATTTCAGAAATCAAAAAATATCCAGTGGGATGGAAGTTTTCTACAGATCTTTTTCCCGCAAGAAACGGCTAACCCGTCAGGGCTTTGCCTCTTTTAACTCTACAGCTGGCTCCGCGAAGTTAAATAATTTGACGCACGTCGGTGAGATATTCAGGCCTAGGCTTTCAGAAAAATGGACGGCTATGGATTTGGCGGTCCCACATTTAACTACTAAGGCTGCCTGCTTAACATGTGTGTAGAACACAGCAAAGTTTACATGCGCTCAAGGTCACCCGACCTTAAAAATTAGTATTATGATTTAAAATTTCACATTTATATTTGCAATAATTTTGTTTAAAAATGTTTAAAAATTTGAAATACTTCAAAGATTTATGTTTTTAAACATATTAAGTCTCTAATTTGAAATCATTTTTTAGTAGCATCAGTTTTTTTCTAGATTTTTTGTATCAGTTTACAGCCGGTCCGTGCCATGTTAGCACAATTAAGCAAAATATTGCCTAACGCTACCCAATCCTTCCAACATTTTTGAAAAACCGATAGAGACCCGTTCTTTGGAATGTTTAGTGTGCCCGTAAGAATTGATTTGGGAATAATATTAGCTTTGAATTTTTAGAAGTTTCATTTACCGAATTTTAATATAAATAATAAATATTAGAATTTATTGTAGAATTGTTTTAATTAATTTTTAATGTAAATTTAGTGATCGGTACATCTTTCTAAGTTAATAAAATATCATGTTAAAACGTGCCCAAAAATCATTCTAATAGTGCATTTCGTCCGATATTGGTTGGACGCTGTTAGTATTTTTTTCAGAATTTTGACACCAATCAAATTTAAGCTAAATCACAAAGTATTTGACACTGCAGTTGTAACACGCCGAAAGTATCATGTTTGAGGAGATCGCATTTTTATGTATTAAAAAATAAAACGCGCTTTGTATTTGAAGTTACTGAGGACATAATTAGCAAATTGGTGAACCTAAATTAAAAGCTTAGGCAAAATTTTTTATGTCGACGACTCTGGATCACATGATTTTGCCTGAAAAAAGGCGTACTTCATGGTAAAACATCTTGTGCTCAAAACCACAATCGGTCATTTGTTTTAGATCTATATGTTATAGGGCAATATTAGCTTATTGACCTAGGGCAAAAAGCGATATGCTTTGGAGCAATATGCTGTTGCCCTAAACTTTTTCTTATAATATTGCGGGGTGAGGTAACTGTATATTTTGTTTAAAATAGGGGTAAATTTGTGTTTAATTTAATTTTGTAATCATCTTGGTAATATGAAATCAAAAAATCTATTTGCATGCCAATTTGCATATTTTATGGGTATAATCGAACTTGGTCAACAAATTTGATAAGAAACAATTTTAAATATTATTACATGCTTTTAGAAACCGGGGTAACGTAAACGGCAGAGTTATAGGGTATAATCTAAACCGCTAAAAATTCAGGCCTAGAAATGTGGCAATTTATTATTACACCTTTTGGTCAAAACATTCTTAATAAAAATAAAAAATTGACTTCATGACCGCAATCTTTGGCAAAGGTTACAGTGCTCGCTTCAATAAATTGGCACATGTTAGAAATAGAATTATCAATAGACATAAAATGTGGCCATCATCTACTATATTTTAGATAGTTGTCATTAATAAAGTGATCACGATCACATTTAAATGATCGCGATCATAATTAAATGGCCAATATGATGTTTTCATGATAAGTATCGATATGTTGTGGCTAGATAGTCACACAACTTAAGTGATGTTTACCATAAAATTATTATCTTAGCCAATTAATTGTGACCGTGATCATTTAATTGTGATCGTGATGATTTTATTAGTGACCGCGATTAAAAAAATAGTGGTACATGGCCACATTATATGTGACAATAATCATTTTTCTTCTGACAATGGCCAATTTATAGTGGCCAGCACTGTAAATGCTCTTACGCTAAAACTAGGCCTATAATAGTAAATTAGGTCAAACTAAATACTTTATTTAAAACTTTCGAAAACTTTAATTGTCAAAAAACAATTTTTACAACAAAAGTTTAGATTTAATTATGAGCACAGAAAATACATTTTCTGAATATTTTAGAATGAATAAGAATAAAATTTTTGGAATTTTCGCTTTGAACTAGAATTCAAACCAAGCATTTCTTATCAGCCTGATTTTTCAACTGAGGCCCGGCCTAATATTTGGTGTTACATAATAAGCCCAGCCTGGCCCGGTTTTACAAATACAACCCGTAAATTTTTTAGCTGTGCGTTTAATTACAATCCTTAATTGTGTGATAGTTCATCATTTTCGTTCTTGTTAACAAGAGCTTAAAAAAATAAGGCAAAATGAGTTGTGATCGGCCCTTCTTTTTCTAGGCCTGACCCCATTGACCGGTTCTAAATTTCCGCCCGTTTTTGGGCGGATCGGCAACGGACCAAAGGGGAGGCGGCGGGGGGGGGGGGGGGGGTAGACTTTGGGTACCGACTTTGATCTCAGTTTGATCATGCCCTTATATAAATTTATGTTAGCCTGTGATGTATTGCATGAATAAATTGAGCTAGAGGAATATGACTAGTCAATAAAAGTAGGTTATGCAACTATCCAAGTAAAGTTCTAAGTTTGACCCAGTTAAATTGATCAAATCCGGACCAAATTTTGTAGGGGGCAAAATTAAAAATAAATTTGTAGCATTTTGGAGCAGTTGGCTACTTTTTAGCCCCAAAATGCATGAGTAAAAAGCTCTATGCAAAAGAGTGGGGAAGGTGCCCATGAAAATTATTAAATAAATTACTTCTAGGGTTTGCAGTTGACGATGATTTGAGAATGGCTTCGTATAATCTCAACCAATTTAGATTCCATATTGAAATTTAGAATTATCTTAAGGTATATTTGCTAAAGATCCAAATTAATTAAACTGTCGCGGAATAATAATTTGGGACGAAATCGGTCAAATATATATGATATTAGAAAAACATCAGATTGGGATTATGTATCCATCATGCATATTCTCAATAAGTGTGCATTCCTTTAAATTATTTTGCTCCAAGATTTAAACGCATATATATTGCAAATGACCCAAAAAAACAACCGTTTGCACACAAAATTTTGTTGGGGATGAATTGCAAAGAGAATAAAAAATTTTATCTTAATTTTTTTAGACCAATTTTTATTTTCCACATTGAAAAATAATAAATCTCAAAGTCCTTAAAAATTTTAAAATGCGCGTATCTAAGGCACTCACGGTAAATCTGAGCTTTTTCAACATTTTTTTACAGGATAGGACACAAAAAATCAATAAGTGAAATGCAGGATAATAAAAATAAATAATTGCGTAAAAGAAATAAAATGATAAAATGGTTAAAAAAAGGAGAAACGCAAAAAGGATAAAGGAGAAAAAAAAATAATAAATTAAATTAAGTGAAAGAAAAGAAAAAAAAACAGTTTGAAAGAATTAATGCACACAAAGAACATATAGAATAAAACGCATAAAAAGAACGAAGTACGGATGACAAAATAAAACTAACCGCAAAATGCCAAAAATGTCGCGCTTACACAATGTTTTATAAGGGTTCCTTAATCTCTCACAATAACTTTTGCTTGGATATTTTGTCAAAAAAAAATGTCAAGAAATTTTAATTTTCCGGTTACTATAAAACAATAAAAACGGAACTTTCAATATAATTATTAAGCGATTTGAGAGCCGCCTCTTTTTCAACAAAAAACGAGCGAAAAATGACACATGTACGGTATCTAAAGTTTTTTATTTCATCGTAAGTTACTATGGAGGCATCAATGTTAAGTTTTTCAAACAAATTCTAACTCATGGGAAAATATTTTTGAATTTTCGTCATTCTTTCAATTAAATAAAACAATTTAGTCAATTTATAAAAATGCAATTTTCCACAATTTTTTTGGTTATGGCGCCTTAAATTAGGGAGGAAAATTAAATTAAATTTCAAGTCAATAAGGGGAGGGCCATATTTGATCAGGTAGACTTATAGGAATAATTTTTATTTGGATGAACTTACTTTTCCAAGTCAGGACCATGTCATCGAATGGTAGAATGTTTCTAAATTAGTTATCAAACAACCAGTCTCAAAATAAAATGCCATTTTTCGGTTTATCCAGCTTATGATGGCTTAAGGCATTATAAAAATTTGTTGAATAATAGAGCCTATTAAATTAACATTTTTTTTCTCTTATAGTGATCAGAAATGGGAAATTGTAATTTACCCACATAACACCTATCTGTTCTATTTTGGAGAGGATTCAATTTGGTTGATCTCTCCGTCATTTTTGGTCTTTCTAGAAGTTCCCAATGCTTGTGTATTAAGAGGATTCAACAAAAACATTTTTCATGCTAAAAGAAATGGCTAAAAGTGGGAATCTTTATTGAAAATATCTCAATTTTCTGAAATCTACATAAATATAAAAAATTATTTAAATGTAAGTAACCTGCCCATAAATAGGTTTGTCGCTTTATATAAAACCAAAAAAATGTAATATCTCTAATGCAATGATGGCGGGCTCATTCATGTATCCTCTTTTTAAAAGGAGCGTAAGCTCACTCCTTTGAGTTCAAAAAAAAAACTGCGCTAAAATTCGTAAATTATAAGAAAGAAACCAATCCATAACCAAATAATTATGCTCTAAAACCCAAAAAGTATTGGTCTAAAAAATTAAATTATAAGCGCTAAATTTTGTATTAATTAGTTTTATACTTTTTAATAATTTTTAAATAATTATCATATGTCTAAAAGCAGCCCAAATAAAAATTTATATTCGTTTTTCAGTCACAATAACCTACTAACGGAGAGGTTATTTTTATCTCTATCTTTTTCCTATTTCTAAAGCAATGCTTTTCTAACATTATTTTTTATATATTTAAAATAAATTGCTGTGAGTTTTTTAATAAAATAACACTTTAAAATTGCGTTTTATTCCAAAAAAATTATTTAAAATATCAAAATTTTCTAAAAAAAAGATGTATTAACTTTGAACGCGCCTTAGTGAACATGTTAAAAATTTATGATTTAAATTAGGTCGAGGTTTTATTTTTATTTGTTACAGAAAGAAGTATATAATAGTTTAATTTTATTTCTTACAATTTTTTTAGCGCGGTGTTTTAGGCCCAAAGGAAGATCAGATTTTATGAAGTTAGGCAATTTTATGTAATAAAAATTTAATTTTTGAATATTTTATTTGTGGTTTGAATCTACAAAAAACATTAAAAAAACCACAAAATTACAAGCGTCTTTCATAATTTAATAAATACATTTCCCTAGTTTTTTTTATATTCTTTATAGCTTAGTTTTATTTTTATTATTATTATTTTCTTTACGACCAATTTTTAATGATCTTTCTCTCTTTCATTACGTGAACATTTATTTTTATTTTATCATTTTATGTCTTTTATATATACTAAATTTATTAGAAATACGTAATATATTTAATATTCAACAATAAAAAATTTTTAGAATATTACATAAAAATTTTTCATTTAGCTTCGGATTATAATATTGTTTCTTACCAATTTCCATTTATTTTTTTATTAGCTTCAGTATTTTTATTATTTTTTTTACGTAGTATGTTTATGTAATTTTTATTTTTATTTGTATATTATTTGTATTTTTTATACCAACTGCAAACTTAATTTGAGGTATCCCTATTAATCACCCGCAATCAGTAGTTCAACAAGCTGCATTTAGACTAATAAAAAGTTTCGCGAAAGTAAGATTTTTTTTTGCCCATTTGGGAAATACGTCAAGCCTAAAAAAGTTCTAAACCAAAGATTGAAAACACTAAAAAAAGGTGTTAAAAAAATTTGAACTTAATTGTGGCAATCTTTCATAAAGGCCAAAGAGGTTAATTAATATATAAGACAAATTAAATCATAATCTCTTACCACTACAAACACATTGAGACAGAAAATTTTACATTCATATTTAAATTTTAATTATAAGGTCAAACTGTTTCACTTATAAAAAGGACAACAATTATCAATAACCTGCAATTTTCTACTCTAAAAACACAAAACATTTAATAAATACAGTTTGAAAGTGTATTTTGATTTGTCTAATCGCAATATGTGAAAAAAAATTTATGATTAAAACTTAATAAATTACTTAATCCAATAAAATATAAACACAATTTATGCTTAAGGAGAGTATAGCGGCGTCTACTGTTTTTTCTTCATACAATTCAAAACAATAGAATTTCCTAACAAACGCGTTTTTACCGCGCATTATCTATGGCATTAAGGCATTAATGGAAAATTTATATAACCAAAATCTAGGGGTATGTTCATTTTTGGGGAAAATATAGATATGGCCTTAGATGGACTTGATAAAAAAATATATTAAAGCACGTTCAAACTTCATTTTTTTTTACAAATCTGAAAATTAAAATTTTTTAAATTTAAGATTCTACATCGAAAATTTTTAATCGTTAAGCCAATTTGAAAATAAAGCTTTTTGCTGAAAACTCGATAAAGTGTTTGCCATTTTTCCATGAGTAAAGTTTAATAACGTGCAACTTTATATTTATAACATGCTTTTGTAAACAGAGAAAACTAATTTTTGTAAATTTATTTTTTTACCGTAACAAACAGCCATCTGTTAATAATTTGCCCCAGAAAATTTAATTTATTGAAAGCTTAGTTTTGTTTTACGTTTAGGGAATGAATAAGTTTAAGACATGTACCTTTAGCTGCCCGTGTGTAAAAATATTCCCAAAATCAAGAACAGCTTGAAGAACTTAATAAAGAAATCTGGTTGTTATATAGGCTGATATTAGTTTATTTTCTAAAAAACAACGTTAAAACCCATTGTATACAGGCACCCAGTCAGCTATGATAGGTCCATATTAATAAAAAAAAATATAATTTTTAAATCATAGTCATTTACCCCGTCGATAGTTGTATCAATTTCCCTCTAACTATGCAAATAAAAAAAATCTTTAAAAACACTTTGGGCTCGATTATTCCAAAGGTAATAAGGGGAGTGTTAAGTATAGCCGCCTTATTTTAATACTTCAGCCTAGATATATCCTTAAATGCAAAAAATTTTTTTAGAAATCCTAAAATCGCCCATAACAGCCACTTGTTAAAGATTGCGACATTAAGTGCGGTAATGAAATATGTAGCCAGCGGAGAAGACAAATTTAATAGTAAATTATTTAACCCTCTCTAAAATTATTGGTGCTCCGGAAAATTAAAAAAATCGTATTTCATCAAGTGCGTCCAAAAACATTTTCAATGTTTACAAATTACTTCAGGGTTTTGCTTTTAATAAATTATTCAACCCTCTACAATTATTATTTTCAAAAATTTCCGTCCAAAAACATTTATTTTTCAATGTTAATAAAATACTCAGGATTTTGTTTTGACATTTGCTGTTTGGAATCTTGCTTTTTAGACCCATACAAAGTATGAGACTGATTGAACTTTATTCTAATATGAAGTAACTTAATTGGCTATCCAATAGCATAAAAAAATTGAATATATACAGTAAAAAGTTTTGGAGCTTGCAAAAATGCTCTTAACTAAGTATGTCAATTGACTTTTTTATATTTTTTTTAAAAATTTGTATTTATTTTTCAATGGATCACGTATGTTATATGCTTTTTATTGTGTGAGATGAAACACGAATGAATGAATTTTGTGATTATATATATTGTAGGGGGGCGGAAAAATACGCGAAAAGTAAAATTTTGGTAAAATGATAAAAACCAGGAAAAATTATTTCTCGCTTGATATTATCAACTTACCTAGCCGGCTTTTATAAATATTAGCCTTCCAAAAAGGTTGATTAATAATGCTATAAAAGATTAAATTTTTATATTATAGCCTAAATAAATATAATTTGTTATTAAAATCAAATAAATATTATCATATTTGTCTAACAGTCAAAACAAAAGCATTTTATATGAGCTTATACTAGTGTTTTTGGTTTTTGTTAAATTTACGTTATATGTAACCCTCAAACTTTGGTCTAGCTATTTTAAATATACATTCAAAAATGTCTTTTAAAGCAATATTTGTTGAGTTTAGAATAAAGGTAACCCTCAAAATATGGTCACAAATTTAACATTTATATTCACAGCCAAAGTACACTCACTTAATACTACATTTTATACATAATTTAAAATTGATTTAAATATTAGGTTTTTAGAGTGTTATTTCACTAGTATAATCTATATAATATACACAACCCAAAGTACACTCACATACCTACATTTTATACATAAGTTAGAAATGATTAAATGTCTAGGTTTTCACAGTATAGCTGCATAAATGATTAAATTTCAATAATAAAAAAGCATGTGAGTTTTTCTATAGATTAAAAGTTTTAATTTATTGAAAAACTTCAATTGTAATTATAAGCTAATTATAATTTAAACATACATTTAATATTTGTGCATGTTTAAGGTTATAATTTCCTTTATTTTTTCGGTAAAATAGCATATTATAAATTGAAACAATTGTAAGTACAAGTAATTTAAACATATAATTAGAATATGTACAAAGTTAAGGTTAAAATTTCATTTATTACTTCAATAAAATAGCCTGTAACTCCTAAAAATTAATAAATTTTTTGATTACAAGTAATTTTTGATCCAATTTTGAATGCCGAAATTTTAAGGACATGAAAATATTGTTTTTTAAATTCCGATATATTTTTATACCAGTTGTTGCCACAACCTATGGATCATATGGTCCTGAAAATTTTTAAACAAATTGGTAAACTAACTAAAAATAATATTATCGAGTTTTAGCATAAGGCAAAAAATTTCCATAGAAATTTTGAAAAATAATAATTTTCTTTTTGAAAATACATGGCCAGAAGTCTCTAAAATTTAGTAAATATAATATTTTTATTTTTTTTAATTTATTTTAATTCTTCTTTCATATTTTACATTTAATATACTACATGTATATAATTTATTAATTATATTTAACATTGTTATTTTGATATTATAACATATTAATGGTGGAAATCTTATAAATAAATTCTTTTTAATATGAAAAAAATTTAACTTTGTTCTTAAGTCCTAAAATTAGGCGTGCCTAACCCTAGCCACACTTTAATTAGTATTTGTACATGATTAAGGTATAATTTCATTTATTACTTCAATAAAATAGTATGTATTTATATAAATTGAAATAATTGTAATTAATTCCAAGTAATTTAAACATATAATTCAGTCAATATCAAAACAATAAAACACAATTCCATCACCTATCTACATCTTGTAAGGCGCATAGCCTTAATCATTTTATAAATCGTGATATATATGAACTAAAATTTACGCCATCTATTGGGATGTTAAAATTTCGGAGACAAAAAATTAACAAAAAAAATGTTTTTGAATTTAAAAAAACTGTAAACTGTGTTATTAGTTAGTTAATCTATACCTACATTAGAGATAAAAATTAGGACCTATAAGCTAGCCCAAAAAATCGGCGGGACTGGCCAAGCCTGGATTTATAAAAAGGGTTACGGGCCGGGCCGAATTTTCATACCTCATTTTGCCTTATTTTAAATATTGTTAACGAGAACTAAAAATAATAAATTTCCATCACATAAAAAGGGTTTTATATTGTCTCGTTGAAATTTACCTTACATCTTTAGTATGGCTGCGGCTAATACTTCTTTCAAAATTGTAAAAAAAAATATTTCAAAAATAAAAAAAATTTTAGCGACCAATATCAAAAAATGTGAATTTAGGTTTTTTGGTCGTTTTAGGATATGCCTAACAAAATAATTATGAAAAAAAAAATTTTTTTTTCCAAAAAATTTTAAAAATTTTTAAATTTTTTCACACTAGCCGCCTCAATGTTATTCAAATGCGTGCGATTTTTTTGTTTGTCAAAACTTTTTTCTCCACTAGCCGCAGCCATTGTTACAGTGTGTCAGCTAAATCATTTTCAATTTTAAAATCTCTTTCATACATTGTCTCCGAGATATATGGCGTATAATTGTGCCCTAGTAATAGCATAATAGCTAGGAATAAAATTTGCTGGTTATTAAATAGTTAAGGGAAGGTCTGCGCTTAAAATTGGTAATGAGGTTACAAAATACAGTCAAAGTTTATTTGAGCTCTGGTTTTACCTTTAAACGCTGTATTCATTCATTTCTAGCTCACCCTCCTACGTCTCGGTTAAATTTCGATATTTAGTTTGTAACCAATCCCAATCAAAATTTCATTGGTAGAACTTGAATTCTATTGAAAAATATTTCCTTTGATTTTACGAGGTTATTACTAATTAATTCTTAAAACTTTAAGTATTACCCGGATTTTAAATTGGTTTTGACTTCATTTGGACGATGGTAAATTATTTTTTCTTTTTAAAAATCGTTGTTAAAATTATTTTATAAATAAATTGTAATATTTGCGAGGCCAGTTAAACAAAAATCATTTAGCCCATAAAGGCACTTAGCAAAATCCGTCGAATCTAACACTGGCGTATTTTTCAGTGCTCCTCGCGTATATTTTAGTCAAAAAGTGCACAAGCCCCAAGATTATTGACCCCTAGTCTAGTATCCCACTGCAATTTGATCAAATCCTACATATATTCCCAAATTGCTAGAGCTGCACAAAATATAAAATATATATATACAATTTTGTACGGTGTAATTATATTTTTTATTAAATATTTTCTACAATTTATTATTACGATTACGAATCATAAAAGAAAGTTCGTAAAAGTTATATATATAAAAAAACCTTTATAATTAAATTTTAGCACATTAAAGTAAAATTGTATGTTTTATTTTGCGTGGCAATTATGATCCATTTGCCGTTCTTCTATATATATATTTTTTTTCAATTTAATTTAGAGCTCTACGACGGCGGCAAGGTCCCCCTTAACTCAAAGAGAGAATACGAGAATGAAAATTGGCGGAAAAAAAATTTATTACGCGCGGGACGGATATTTTAAGCGGAAGCCATGCCGCGCGCTTAATTTAAATAAAGTCTTCGAGAAAGCCAAAATAAAAATGAAGGAGTAAATTATATGAATGTAATTTAATATAATATCCGTTTTTATTTGAGGTTTTACCGCCATAATTTATTCCTTAATTTTATTATAATTAACCTTATCGGGCGAATCTAGAATATAATTTCAGAAGATATAATTACATGATTATATATGTATAGCAAATATATATTAAAGGCATTGTAATTAAAAATTCAATTATTGTTTTCTCACGGATAAAAACATTTTTCTTGTATACCAGGCTGTGTAAATTTTAAAAATTTAAGATTTTGGCTTGACATAATTTAATCTCTTTTTTAAAAATTTATAATTATGTCAAAATATAAAATTCGCGTTAAAGTATGAAATAATGACGCTCTATTTGCAAAAAATTGTAAAATCCGCAATATGTTAGACCATCAGCATCAGTTAAAGTTTTTGAAATTGTTAATTTGTTGACTCTAGGATTGATTTGTAAGAAAAAACTTGGCAGTTTTTTTTGATGAAAGTTCTTAACGGGCCCATATCGGCCCGACTCGCCGACATATATAACTTAGGCTCATCCCGGCATAAAACTGCGGGTCGACCCGGTCCGGTCCCAAACTTGTTTTTATTTTTTCGGCCCAACCCGTTTTAAATTAGAAATACGGCCCGAAAATTTTTCGTTTAGAAATTTATAAATTCAAAAATTTAATCTAATCGTGTTAAAGTTATAAATTTGTCTATTATTGCTCACTAAATGCAATAAGCAATTTTCAATGGACACAGTTTCTCCTACCCATTCCGGTCCACGTGAAATAAAAAAACTTAATAAAATACTACAACTCTGAAAAAAATTTTCACATGGCAAAAAGTTCTAGTTATTAAATTTTTAACATTTTTTTAAGAGGTCGTCGTTTATTACATTGCAATCAAAAGATATTTGGAAAAATTGTTGTGGTTTTTCCAACTATAATATGTGCTCTTTGATCTTCTTCCGGCATAATCTTCAATCCATCCACTGTAGTGTGCAGAAAGTTAAATTGCATTTAGTAGAGTCAAACCAAAAACCTTCTTTTAAACATTATGACTTAGCTGCACTTTTTAAAAGTAATAATAATAGTTTAGTTTTGTAAAACACACGGCGAGCGGTATAATGTCCTTTGAAGTGTCTCTCCTCTTATACCTAAACGCGTGCAGGTGAGGTAAAACACACCTGTGTCGTGTTTAAAACCCTGTGTGTGTGTGATTTAATTTTTGCCTTTTTTTCTCTGTCAAAGCTAACCGCGTTTTCCCTTAATTGTGTCGCGCAATATACTATTTATACATTGTATAATTGTCACAAAGCCCTGTACCGCTATCGTTTTTTTTTAGCTTTGATTTAAATGGCCCGCGGTGGATCTTTGATCTCTGACAAAAGTGGTTTTAAAAAAAAAAGATCATTTAAAATGTTGCCAAAATAATTTGCAATATTTTTGTTTCCAAATAACCATTTGCAGATATATTTCTGACCATATGAAACTAGGTCATAGTTATATGTTCTAGTTTCTGGAACGTTAAAAGCTTATTTATTCATCGGTTAAAAAATGCAAAAGGAGTGAGCTTTGTGATATCGGCAGGCCCAAATAAAAGATAATGGGTGAACTGAGCTAAAATACTTGTAAAATAGATCGAATCGAGCAGCACACACCTTTTTTTGTCCTTTAGTTTATTTATTTGGGCGTAAAACTCTACAAATGCCTAAAAATAAAGCTATGTCATTTGTCCCACATTATTAATTCAATCATTTAAAAAATGAGCCTTTGCTAAATTATCACCTGTACATCAGGTTTGGGCTAATTCTAATTGTAAAACACAGGCAGGCTGCGTTTATCGCCATGTGTAAATAACTAACTATTTAAGCTTTCGTAAAAAAAACTGAATTTGGGCCCCCCCCCCTCCCACACACCTTTCTTAAATAGGGGTGCTATATCCGTTCATGGCTAATTGCCTTTAAATATTAGCAAAATCGGTCATGTTAAATAGTGAAATTTGCACGCACATAGGCTCCTTAAAATAGTCTACCTTTCCCTGAGGTATATTTAGGGCATACTGCCTAATTAGGCCACATTTTTAAAAAAAAATACGTCCATGTTGCACGGAATCGAACACAAAACCTCCTGCGATTAAGAATGGAATATTTACACTGAGATGACTGAGCCGATATGACATAAAATTAGAATGGGACTGACTATATAACAAAACGGATTTACGTATATATCTGTAACAACTTTGAAAAAAGTCCATGGGAGGCGCCAATAAAATTAAATTTTCTTTTGATAGCAGCCATTCGCAAATTATACCCTAGCGTGCAATTAATATAAATCGGTGTTTTTTTTAGTTTAGTAATGAAATCACAATCTATATATATTGGTCTTTTTATTGAAAAGTTCCGCTTAATTGTCACTACTGTCCATATAGACATTTAGGACAACAAATTAAATTTAACGGTGCACATAAGTTGTGTCGGCAAAACTCAAAAGGGGAATTTTATTGGAAGAAAAGATGGACAATTTATGAAGCTTTTATAACAATGTTATTAATAATATTAAAACTATTAACATTGTTTGCTATCTAAAATATAAGTAAAAAAATATTAATATAAATTGCGAGGAATAATAAAAAATTCATATTGCGTTCCATTTTTTAAAAGCGTCTATCTTAATGATAACTTTCAAAAAATTTGGTATATTTTAGAGTTTTACGGTGAAAAATAAAACAGAACTGTCCCCGCTTGCATTTACCTCTAATTAAAACCCAACATAATAGCGCTCCGTAAATTTGTTCGTTTGAAAAGGTAAATACAATTATAATTTTATTACTTATAAATAAACCACAATTTTTATTATTTTATAGTATTTTCGCAATTACTTGATAAAAAATGTTAAAAGTACAAATGAATTATAAATGACTTAGCCAAAAAGGCCAAAGTAAGTACACGTACTTTTATCAGTATATATCCGCAAAATAATGACACCTAAGGTTTAAGAGAGGATCCGAACATCAAATTTTGAACCCTACTCGGCTCGTCAGCTGAATTAAAATTTTTAACCCGGTTTAGCATTAAAATCAAAAAAAATTAATGCCAATGTAAATAGTTAAAAAAACACCCGAGGCGAGCGCCCTGAATGTTTGCTTATGTAAACCCGGGAGTGCTTCTAGGGTGGGCACATTATATTCGCGGGGCGCTTCGCGCCCCCGGTAGGCTGTAGAAGCCTAGGATGTGTGAGCCGAACATATTAAAACCCTAAATTGTGACTAAGGCGGACTAATTTAGACACGGGCGCGCCCAGGTAGTAGGCCTGGCAGAAGCTGAATCAGCTTATACCGCAGAGAACTATAATGATCAGTTGCAACCCTGTATCTATGCTTATGATAGTATTGACCGTGAAGGGAAATCAAGGGAGCCTGAAGTTTAAGTTTATGTAAAACATAGATAGAATGGCAGAGGTTTTAAAGTATGAGTACGCCGGTACTCAAAGCATAACATTGAAAATGTTCCCCCATACCAACTTATCCTAAATTAGTGATAGAGGGCCCAATTTTAAATTTATAGAGGAGAGAGAAAAAAGGTCGATGTGTGGGTAAAAGGGGCAAATGTTCCAGGGGGAAAGGGGCGAGCGTACTTGTATTGCGAATTGGTTAGAAATATAAGGGCAAATTAAAGCGAAATGTAGAGCTTGACCGGAAAGCAAATTTTTCATTAGTTGTATTAATAAAAGTAACAATGGTTAGGCTTTAATAAAAGTAGTATAAAAAAATGCCCGTAATTAAGAAATTTCATTATTAAAGTTTTTTTTTACAACTGTAAACAATGTTAAAAAGTGAATTATTTATGGCATTACACAGGTCAACAAATATCAATGTCAGAAACGTGGATTTTATGAAAACATAAAAGAATGCATCCCCATGATGACCTAAACTCATATGTATTTTTTGATTTTCTTGGTTTCTTCCGTCTTTAGCTCCTTAGATCCGTCTATTACTAAAAATGGCCTTTATTGACCAAATTGACAGATCTAAATATACCCTAAAAAGAAAAAAGATAAAAATCTATTTTGCATTTTAAAAATCCCTTGTAACTTATATTTTTAATCACAAATAATGGAAATTTTTTTATTAATATATCAAGCTTTTTCATCGGCATTTAGATAATACAAAATATTTCGCGTTCAAACTTAAATACGACATTTTTAATGAAAATATTATTTGAAGTTTAAATTAGTTTAACTATTGTAAATATGCAAAAATAAAATTTCAATTAATTTTTGTTTTGAGTCTGTGTAAATAAGACATAATTTAATTTTTTAATTGAATCATTTTGGACAAATCATCCATCTTTCCTTATACATATGGTTATGCAATCAACCTACAAGTCAAATTTATAGTCTCCAACCCAGAATCAAATTTCAACACAAAATCATCATGGGTTAGGCCACATTAGCCTAACCCACACAACTACATTTAAATCTAACTCAATGTAATATCAATTCACCAAATATATAATTTTATTTACATATTAGAAAATATAATTTTTACAGAATTTTTTTTGGTTTTTTGACCTTTTTTTTTTTTAAAATTTCAATGTTTATAACTGACTAAGTTTGATTAGGAAAAACGGTAAACGGATTCGATATTCCCTAAGATGGCAAATTTGATTTCTGTAGTTAATTCACTCTCAAAACATTGTTGACCTGTGTTATAAGAGACCTCTCTTATGTTCCAAAAATTAAAATAAGGTTATTTTATAATATAAAACGTAAAAACAATTACACGGATTTGTTAATTAGGCTATCGGCCGAATCACACGCATATCAAGTAAAAACTGAAAGCAAAGGTAATAAAGCAACTTATCAAAGGAAAAATCACTGCGGCAACATTGTTCCAACTGTGGGTAGATCTTAGCAATGTAAATATAATGACATATTAAGTCAAAAAACCAACCAATAATAATAACATTTTAGTGTTAATTCTCAATGCCAAAAATTAAAACAATGTTTAGCAAAATGGGCACTTAGACTGTAAATTTACCATTAAATATTATTTTGAACATTGTAATTACATTACGGAGACATGTAATTGCATTGGAGACTAAGATTAGGGTTACAAGGGAAGGCAGTTTGAAATAGGACCAAAAAATCGATAATAATGGGGATTTGTTATTTTTCCGGCTTTTATTTTTTTAATTTTTTTTATTTATCAAAAAATAACGTCGACCAAACTCATTTTTGTATGAAAAAAAACGCAAATTTTTTGTTTGGGTTAGTTAAAAGAGGGGAAAAAAGCGAAATCAATTTCTTTATAGAATTCGCATAAGTTAGTATTAAAATATTTTAAAAACAGGTAAAAAAACTGTATCAGGTAAAAAAACGAAAAAAACAAAAACGTTAACCCCTATTTTTTACACCGAAATTTTTATTGGATTATACGAATGTATAAACCGTCGAACGTGCAAAAGAAAAATAAGGTAAAAAAAAAGTTTATTTGTGCCCTTATATGGAAATGAGTTTGTGCCCAATCACCTTAATAATAGAGGGGAATCTATGTAAGATATAAGTATAATACGCAGGCTACCTCAATAAACCCGGAAAAGAGAGAAAAGTGTAATTACCTTAAATTCCTTAAAAATGCAGTTTTCCAGGATACCTGTGAAACATGAAGGTATCATAAAAAATTTTACATTAAATTGGAGACCAAGATGACCATAATTTATCAAAAAAACATCAACCCTATAACAGTTATATACCCATAAATTAAAAAGACTTTTATTAAAAGCGGCCATTTGGGCATGTTAGAAAAGTGACCGGATAGTTTTGACCTTGTAGCAAAATTGTCCTTATATGGTGCATTATATACAAAAAATTATTTCAAAAATTAAATGTCCTTTATTTTTCCAATCTCACGAGCAAGTTGTGTTTTTTAAAAAACGTCAAAGAGAGAGTAAGTATTTTTGGGCATTGGTTAAAGACACCTGTTACATTTTTCAATTCCCGAAAAGGGCTCTATCAAAAAAAGCACAAAAAACTAGACTTAAAATTGGGGTTTTTAAACTTAGGCGTTAGGCTAAGTAGCCCTTAATAGATTAAGAAGCCCTTAACAAGCTTGGGAAATTTTTCGAGTTTTTTATCATTTTTCGACTATCGTTTTTAACAACATTATTAATGTTAACAGGCTAAAAATATTATAGTGCTGTCTAAAAATATTATAGTGCTGTTTATGAAGAATGATATTGGTAAATATGTTATGTTAAAAAAAATAAATTTCTCTAACAGTTATGAACATAAACAATTTACAATTATCAGATTATAAATGATAACAAGCTTTATTTTATTCTAATTTTGCATAAAATTATTACACAATTTAGTTATTAACATTAGCAAATTTATTTTAAATATATAATCGTCATCTGTTTATTGTTGCAACCAGTGTTTAATTATTTGTAAGAGTTGGAGTTCAAAATATTTGGCAAAATTAGCCATATTTTGAACTCAACTCTTTACCATTTTTTACCCCCCCCCCCCTTATTTGAAAAAATTTAAATGAAAAAAAAAATTTCCTTTCTCTTGCAACTCACCTCAAAAAAAATTCCTAATTGTAAAAATGAATAATTCTCAAAAAAAATGCATTTTGTTTCTTTTCTCCTCAAATGAGCTCAAATGGCTTCTCCGAACAAGCTGAATGAACTTTAAGATTATCACAGGGAACTGCTGCCAAATTTGGGTATAATTTCTTTGAGTGTGAATTAATTAAAAATGGCATTTAGTACCCAAGAATACCTAATTAAGGAAATATTATTTCAAAGTTAATAAATCTGAGCTTGGTTCTTTAAAAAACTTATGAAAATTTTAATTATAATAAAATTTAAAAATAACAAAAATGAGTTTGGCCATATAAATAACTAAAGTTTTCCAAAAATTGCCCAGAGTACCTCATTCCGACTCATTTGATTCCATATTGAAAAAAAAAAGAAAAGAGGTTCATCAATACTATCAAAACTCCGTTTTACCAAAAAATAAAAAAATTGAGTTCTTTTTTATTAAAATGAGGAATATTCATTTTTTTTAAAATGAAAATTTTTCTTCTTGCCTCAACATTCACTAGAATTGAGGAATTCACTGCGGCTGAATTCTTTTTTAGTAAACACTGGTTGCAACATTTGGTGCATTTCTAAAACATGCGGGCTGCGGAGATAATTGAAATTATTTTTTGAAAATTTACAAAATTTTCAAAAACATTTTTGATGCAATTATGGGATTGATCTTAGTTTACAGTGTTTTACAACTTTGTTGATGGTTAAGAGCTCACACAAAACTTATGAGGTAGCCAAAGCAACTTTTAGTGGAACTCTGACACCTGATCTTTTACAAGATATGCTTGAAATATCAAAAATTATTGACAGGTGTACAACTAAAGGTGGGTTTATATTAATATAATAGATTAAAACTAGCCCTACATGGGCCACTCACTAATTCCTGATCAGGTAAACCACAAACCACAGCGAATCTTTTTTCCTAAATGCGTTAAGGGTTTATCGTTAGATAGCTCTTGAGAAGTGTAAGAACGTGACAAAGCGTTTTAGGGCACGTTCAAAGTAAGTTTTTATTTTTGTGAAAATTTTAAAATTTTGAGAAATTTTATTTTGAAATAAAACGCAAATTTTTTAAATGTTGCCAAATTTAGTTTGTGCACATAAAATGCTTTTTCTGAAATAAAAATTTTTTTAAAATTTTGAAAAAAATAAAATTTTTAAAAATTTCAGAATTTTTAAAATTTTACGAAAATAAAAACTCACTTTCCACGAGCCCTTAAATAACATTATTTTAATTGACAGACTCTAAATTTTAACCCGGGATTAGCACTGTCGGGTCCATATCTTAAATTTTGAATATCTTTAAAAATATTATCCACTATGGGTCATATTTTTGTGAATTTTTTTTTAAATATATACAAAACTGGTAATTAAAATTTGGTATAAGTCTAATAACAAAATTCGTTTGAAAATCAGAAATTCTATTGGGGCTAGTATGGACCCCACACTGTTCATTACAATGTTGAAACCCATAATATTGCTCAATTGTAAATTTAAACTTAAATAATTGCAACCTTATTTTCTAGTTATTCTTTTAAATATTTTTACATATTAAGTATATAAAATGTTTGAATTGAAAAATAAAATTATTGTTTTTTCTTTTTAAAATATCTAGTATTTAAGGTGAATAATAGCCATAAACATGTATCAAAATATTTTTCCATAATCTTTCTAAAAATGTTTTACCATATCTAAAAACACTATTTGATTAATAATAATGACAAATTTAATTTATTGACATACTGAAAAATAAAGAATTTCTATTTTTTAAATTTTTTTTCAACTTTGTGTTAAATAAAATTTACAGTATACTTTAATGATAACTTATATTGGTTCACAATTAAAAAGCACGTATTCTTTAAAATAATAAAATGAGCTATAAAACTTTTGAAGTTATAGAGGTTTTAATTTGGGGCCGAAGGGACCCCACTGTAGCAATCGTTTTTCAATGTAAATTAAAAAAAAATTAATTAATAATTATTCAAAACCCCTCAACGGGTACACCGCTTCTCAATTATTTTAATTGATTTTTCAACAAATAATTTTTTAAGTGTTAAGAAATGTTTTCAAAGATAGCTACCGCATAGATTTGAATCACTGTAACAATGGCTGCGGCTAGTGGAGAAAAATGTTTTGACAAAAAAACATTGAGGCGGCTAATTTCGTTAGGCATATCCTAAAACGACCAAATATCTAAATGCACATTTTTTGATATTAGCCGCTAATATTTTTTTATTTTAGAAATTTTTTTTTACAATATTGAAAGAGGTATTAGCCGCGGTCATACTAAAGATGTAAGGTAAAGTTCAAATAGACAATATAAAACCCTTTTCATATGATGGAAAATTATTATTTTTAGTTCTCGTTAGGGCACGTGCAAAGTGAGTTTTTATTTTCAATTTTGAAAATTCTGAAATATTTGAAAATTTTATTTTTTCAAAATTTTTTAAAAAAATTTTTATTTCAGAAAAAGCATTTTATGCGCATATACTAAATTTGGCAACTTTTTAAAAATTTGCGATTTATTTCAAAATAAATTTTTTAAAAATTTTGAAAATTTCACGAAAATAAAAACTCACTTTGCACGTGCCCTTAACAATATTTAAAATAAGGCAAAATGAGATATGAAAATTCGGCCCGGCCCGTAACCCTTTTTATAAATCGAGGCTTGGCCAGTCCCGCCCATTTTTTGGGCTAGCTTTTAGGTCCAAATTTTTATTTCTAATGTATGTATAGATTAACTCTAATAACACAGTTTAGAGTTTTTTAAAAATCAAAAACATTTTTTTGTTAATTTTTTGTCTCCGAAACCTTAACATCCCAATAGATGGCGTAAATTCTAATTCAAACAATTTAAATATTTATAAAATAATTAAGGCTATGCGCCTTACAAGATGTAGATGGATGATGGCGTGAAAAATGAATTTTATTGGTTTGATATTGACTGAATTATAAGTTTAAATTAAGTGGAATTAATTACAATTATTTTAATTTATATAAATACATACTATTTTATTGAAGTAATAAATCATATTATAACTGTGTAAATAAGACATAACTTAATTTATATAAAAATTGAAATTTTTGGACAAATCATATATCTTTCCAAATACACATATGGTTATACAATCAACCTACAAGTTCAATTCATAGTCTCCAACCCAGAATCAAAGCTCAATCCTAACATGGGTTAGGCCACATTGGCCTAACCCACAAACATACATTTAAATCTAACTCATTGTAATATCAATCCACAATATATATTTTATTTACATTTTAGAAAATATAATTTTTTCAATGGTGCATTGGCAAAACTAGAATTTAATTGGACAATATAATTGTATGGGCTTCCAACAGTATAATTTGTACATAAATAGGAATTACCTAATATTGTAAACTTTAATAGTTGGAACAAAACAGGCACGATTCTAGACCCCTTTTGGGGGGGCAGTGCCCCCCCAAAAGTTTTTGTTTGCCCCCCCAAAAATAATTGAATTTGCCCCCCCAAAAATACATAGTAATTTTATGTTTGCCCCCCCAAAAATAATTGAATTTGCCCCCCCAAAAATACATAGTAATTTTATGTTTGCCCCCCCAAAAAAAATTGAATTTGCCCCCCCAAAAATACATAGTAATTTTATTTCTTCCACATAATATAATTAAATTTCCGTCAAAAATATCTAAAAAATATTTACTTTTTTTAATTGTTTTTATTCATTAATACTTCTCATCCGCAAGAGAGATCAAACTAACAGAAATATATAGAAAAATTTGATTTTACAGAAAGCTTATTTGTGAAACCAATTCATAAATCTGATGCCTAAATAATTTTCCTAGTTAACACAATCTTTTGTTAGAATCTAATCTAAAACCAAAGAACCTGATCGCACAATGCTACGATGGGGCGAACGTAATGCCCGGGAAAAAAATGGTGTTCAAGTATTTCTAAGCAAAATAGCTGGACACCATGTCCCTTATATTCACTGCTTTAACCACCGATTGCATCTTGTTGTAAAAGATTGTCTTATTTTAAGTGAAGGGAAAGATTTTTTTGATAATTTTTCTTCCCTTCATAAATTTTTTCAACATGATGCAATCAAGGTAGTTAGTGAATGCGGGACATAGGCTGTTCCTTATTGGTGGTGTGGTCACTACCTGCTAATTTTTTTTAAATTCTACAAAAATATTTAATATTCTTTTAAAAATTAAAAATAAAAAACTTTTATATCTTCAGGTCACAGGGCCGAATCGGGGTTTTTTGACCATATTTAAAATCAACTATTTATTTTTTTGTATTTAATTGAAAGATTATTTTGAAAGATTATTTTATTGATTAAAAATAGTTATAGATCAATTTCGATGCAGAACGATTTATGTTTTAAAACTTCTGATTTAATACACCATTGTTTGTTAGAAATTAAACAATTAAGAAATAAAAGTACATGAAGATTTATTCAAAAATTGTTTTAATATAATATTTTTTAAATGACAATAATTTATCTATGGATAAAAGAAAAACTAAACCTAAAGATTTTTCTATTTTTATTTATATTTTAAATATTAATGATGAATTAAAAGTATTTCTTTTAATATTATTAATTCATTTATATTTTGATAATAGATTTTTTACCGATAATAGTTTTTAAAATCTTTAGATTCCCTTTATAAATTTGATAACCCTTTATTTTAGATATAAATATATTAGAGCCTCTTTTAAAAATAAGTAATATTGATAAAAATTCATTATCTAAAGAAAATGACCTAGCCAAAAATTTTTTAATAAGAAACTTAATAATTACAAAGAATGTGTTACTATTGATTTTGTTAAATTTTTATATGATTACAATGATGCGTTTTCTAATCTATTTAACATTTTTCCAATAAGTTTGTTAATTGGCTCTTCAACGTCGAGTTGTGGGCACATTTTCTTCTTTAAGAAGGATAATAACGGCTGACAAGTAGTGATCTGCTTAAAGGTGATTTGGTTCTTTTAGAACACGAAAAACCATTAACTAGGGGAGTTTAATTTTTATGAATATTGTAATTTAATTAAAATCCCTTAAGAAAAAATAGTTTGATCAATACAATACACTGCTCATGATCAGCTAATTATTGCTTACTATTTTAACATGGTTGCAAACTTTTTTATGCGCATTTAACGTTTATGTCCATGTTTTATTTAATTTTTTACCCTAATATTAATGACTAGTTATATATAACCAGTGTTTTTTATATTTATTCTTCCAAATTAGCATACTTATACATTTTGTTTTCATGATAATCAATTTTATTTCACTTTTCATTTTCTAAAATCCAAAGTTTAATATAATTCATTTTTATTATTCATATATATAATATTTTTAATTTTCATGCGCAATGATGCCAAATGATAACTTACAATTAATTCAAATCTCATATTTTTAAGCAATTGATTTTAGTGAAAACAATTAATTTTAATTCACATATTCAATTTATAAACTCATTTTTTTAATTAAGAATATAATAAATTACTATTAATTTGTTAAAAAATTTTGAACATGGATTCCATTGTTGTACATGTATAATTTTTGCCGTGACCGAAGGTCACGGCTAATTTTGCCGCCGAAGGCGGCAAAAAATTTTTTTCTGCCCCCCCACGAGTTTTTTTTGCCCCCCTAAAATGGAAAAGCTAGAATCGGGCCTGGAACAAAATATAACTTTTGATTATAAATAAGCATTAAGTTATGATTTTAATTATCAATTTAAGATAATTTCTAATAACTTCATTTCTATCTACCATATGGTTAGAAAAAATAGACAGATTTTTCATAGCACATCTTGCAAGCATAACAGATGTACAATCTAATGCAAATATTGGTAAACAAAATATACCTGTATTTTTTTTAAAGTTTAATATATCTAAATGTGTTTTTATGTTATCTGAATCACCATTTGCAATTTTGCAACCTATTGAAAATATGTAGTTTATTATACAATTCTTTAACCATTACTAAATGCCTAAGTAATTAGGTTTTAAACATGGCAGGACATAAATTATTAAGCATGATCTAGTTATTTTATTAAGTAGGAAAAGGCTGTTCATAGAAAGGCAACATAATTTTTCTTATAGGAAATTATGTTTAGGTATTTCAATAGCCTTTCATTGTTCTAGTGAAAAATACATCATATATTTTCTTAAGGGCACGTGCAAAGTGAGTTTTTATTTTCGTGAAATTTTCAAAATTTTGAAAAATTTTATTTTGTAATAAAATGCAAATTTTCAAAAAGGTGCCAAATTTAATATATGCACATAAAATGATTTTTCTGAAATAAAAAATTTCTGAAAAAATTTTGAAAAAAATAAATTTTCAAAATTTTCAGAATTTTTAAAATTTTACGAAAATAAAAACTCACTTTGCACGTGCCCTAATAAAAAAAAATTTTTTTTTAATTAAAAAGAGATTTACTTATGTATGAAAAATGTGATAGCGGAACTAGAAAACTGGTTGTTGTAAGTGTTATAAGGTCACCAAGAAAATAAGGTTCCCTTTTTAATCCCCCCCCCCCGGCCCCCCATTTAAATCCAGTTGACACATACAAACATTAAAATGATTTAAAATTCCTGGTCTTGGCAAGGGGAGGGCGTAAAACCCATATAACATCTAATGGCTAAAAAAAAGATTTGCACGAATACCCGCTTAGTACAGGATATAAGAGATTAGTTGGTCCTATTATAATTTTAAAACTTATTAGGAATTTACAAATGGTGCTTATCTTCTTATTATCCTTATATATTTATACTTAGCACAACCACCTTATTAAATTATGACACTAATTATATCCCTTACTAAATGTAATTTCAAACAAATGATATCATATTACCAAATAGATTATATCACTTAATTTTGTAAAGTTTATATCAACTTATCCCTCTTTAATTAGTTTGATTGTAAATCATTAGCACCTTATTGGTGCACCCAAACAAATTATGACAAAAAAAAATATTTTTCTTAGAGGGATAGGTGTGTAAATAAGACATAACTTTATTTATATAAAAATTGAAATTTTTGGACAAATCATCTATCTTTCCAAATACACATATGGTTATACAATCAACCTACAAGTTCAATTCATAGTCTCCAACCCAGAATCAAAGCTCAATCCTAACATGGGTTAGGCCACATTGGCCTAACCCACAAACATACATTTAAATCTAACTCAATGTAATATCAATCCACAATATATATTTTATTTACATTTTAGAAAATATAATTTTTTCAATAACCCTAATTATGTACAAATACTAATTGAAGGATCGGCTAGTGTTAGGCACGCCTAACCCTAGGACTTAAGAAAGTTAAATTACTTGTAATCAAATTTTTTTTAATTTTTATGAATTACATGCTATTTTATTGAAGTAATAAATGTATAACCTTAATTATGTACATATTCAAATTAGATGTTTAAATTACTTGTAATTACAATTGTTTCAATTTATATGAATACATGCTATTTTACGGGCACGTCTATTCGGTGTAAAATGAACTCGTGTTAAAGTCTATTCGGTCTAAAATGAACTCGTGTAAAAGGTCATTTTACACGAGTTTAATTTACACCGAATAGACCTGCCGCTATTTTACCGAAAAAAGAAATGAAATTATAACCTTAATCATGTACAAATATTAAATGTATAATTAAAATTGAAATCTTTCTATAACTTAAAACTTTTAATCTATACAAAAACTCACATGCTTTTTTATTAATTAATAAATAATTTGATCTTTTTTGCCATGCGGCTATATATTTTAAACTTCAAAAACATTATTTTTAAATATATACAAATTAAGTAATATTCGGAATTATTGTGAATACAATATCTATATCTTCTCCCTTTCCCTGTTCTCATATCAGTGAGTAAATGATTAAAAGGATGTCCGTATTTCATTAATAATTCACTGGTGCATGCAGGGTAGGAGTACTTGCTGAAAAACCACCTCCTTACTGCCTCTTTTTTTAAGGCCGCCATACTCGTTAGGGCTTTGGCACTCAATACGAATATAAATATATAATTCAAAGTTATATAAAAGCATTTTGCAATATTTTCTTGGCGTTATTATTCGCGGATGTAGGGAAGAAAGTTACATAAAAGAGTGGTGGGGTATGGCACCCCAATATTAAACTTATTATATTAAATTAATTGTGTTTAAAATATGTATTAATTAAATTTTTCTTTGATTTAATAAAAATGCAACTTTTTTAGATTTATTTTTTTTTGTAAGGGCACGTGCAAAGTGAGTTTTTATTTTCGTATAATTTTTAAAATTGTGAAAATTTAAAAAAAAAATTTCATTTCAGAAAAAGCATTTTATGTGCATATATTAAATTTGGCAACTTTTTAAAAATTTACGTGTATTACAAAATATTTTTTTTCAAAATTTAAAAAATTTAAAAACTCACTTTGCACGTGCCCTAATAGAACAAATTAAAAATTATTTTTAATTTTATCTTAAATATTTAATAAATTTTAAAATGTTAAAATATAAAAAATTGCAAAAGGGTTGTAAATTATGTCTTGTGGTGGTTAAAGATTTTTTAATATTAATAAAAAAGAAATTTACAGAATTTAAATTTAATTCCATAATTTTGCTTTTTGCAAGAATGAGTATTAAAATAGGACATAAAAAATTAATAATTTTTAAAAATAATTTTGAACATTTATTTCGATAACAAATCACTTAAAAAAACGGTTAAAAATTTGATTTTAATGTATTCAAGCTTTAAACATTAATTTTTTTATTGTAAATATTTTCAAATATATTGTATTAAAATATACATTTTATAAATAATTTAAAAAAGCATAAATAACACTTAACAAAAATCAATGAGAAAATGACAAGAGAAAAAATTATTCCCATGATAGTCTTACCTAATAAATATTTTTGTTTTCTGAAATTTTTTTAGACTTTGGCTTTTTGCTTAGGTATTTATAGAAAAATGGACAAATTAGAACATGCGACTTAGTAAGAAATTTAAGATTATGGCTATAACTGGGCTTAAGTTACTTTGAGTTATAGTTAGGTATAAGATTAAGAACTCTAATTTTTTTGTATTCTAAAATAATCAAAAAGCTTATAACAAAATTTAGTTCTAGAATTGGTCTAGTGACATTAATTATTTGTTTTGATACTATTTAAAAAGGCCAAAATTTATTATAAAATTATTATATGTAGTAACCCAAATTTTAGCGTCAATTTTAGTTTTTTACATCTAATATATTTATTGAATTAATCTCGTATTTGTATTAAGCCATTGCCTTTATCCATTCATCAGATGTTTTATTCCCAGGAATTTTAAATTTATGTCTGCTTCAATTTTTGAAGGTAATGAATTTGGAGTTCCTGATCTCATATTATTGCCAAAAATTGATGAGGATTCCATAATTAATAATCTAAAATTAAGGTAAATATGACTAAGCAAATAAATTTTTCAAGCATGGCCAGGGCTCTTATTGCTTTTTTCTTTAGTTTTTAAATTTAATCTAACTAGTTACGAAATTCATTTTTGCATACTTTTTTGTGCTATTAATTTTATATATTTATATGTAAAGATATACAATTTATTGCACAATTAAAATTGTCAAATACATATCTGATGCTGAACAAATAATTAAAGCCTTAAAAAACAAGATTAACATTTTTTCAAATATACCCATTTGAATTTTTTTTATAAATAATTTAAGCCATTCTAAATTTTTTTGCTTTAAGATCAATAAATGCCTACCATTTTTTAAATTTAAACTTGTATTATTTTAGTTAAATGTTACAGATCAAAGTTTATTATTCTATATGTGCTAAAACATGTTGGCTAATTTCTAATGCATTCTTGAATTGTGTATTCAATATCATTTAGCCTAAATGGTCTTTTTTTGTTGCAAGTTATATTAGATTTTTTGGCTAAGTTTTATTAAACCTCTTCTTACCTTAAAATATTAGGAGTTTATTATTTCTTTTCTAATTTAATTAAATGCAGGTTGGCACAATGTATTAAACCTAACTGGTTGGAATTTTTTTTAAATAAATTGTTTAAGGCTAGTAAATATGGCAGTATATCATGGGAAAATTTATTGTGTGTACTCATTTTCAACATTAAAAATTTGGGTAGGAATGTTAGTAATTTTATACATACTACTTAATAGGCTTAGCTGAGTGGCCATTATAAGCAGGAGGTTTATATTTGATTCTGTGCATAGGCGGCTTTAACAAAATATGTCACATACACCTCTTTGAATCTTCTGAGTGGCCTACACAGGCAATAGGTCCTTATATGCCTAAGCCATTATACTAATTATGATGGCAATATCAATTGTTTTTTGGGTCAAAGAAATGGGTAAGGCTCCTCTATTTGGGGAAGGGTGTGGGTTAAACTCCAAATACAACCCTCTACCTCTATCATTTAACACACATCAACAAATTTTTTGCTGATTTCAAAAACCACACCTGCCATCTACATTTACCATTTTTTCTAGCCAGCTATAAGCATTGAAATGTTTTGAAAAAAATGTTAAAAACAAAATATATCGAATTTTTTATTAATTTAAAATAGTTAAATTGTGATATTTAAACTTCTAATTATTTTTTTTTAAAACCGATAATATATTGTGTCCTATTGAGGTTGAGGTATGTATAACCTATAAATGGTGATGTAAAAGCTTGATATACTTAAAAATAATATCTATCATTTATTTAAGAAAATTTAGGTACAAGTGTAATATGCAAAGAAATTTTTTTAAAGTTTTTTATATAGTCTCGAAGTCGCAAAATTAGTCAATTTGGCCTATACCTGAGAAAAAAGCCGAAGGCAAAAGACACTTCGAAAAACGGAAAGGCCATTTGGGGATTATTTCGCCTCAGTGTCTCATAATTTTCTTTTTTCACACATTGATTTTTGTCAACCTTTGGAATATTTATTAAAATTATATGTGACTTTCACTCTCAATTTAGAGATGATTTTTGTACAAAACTACGCTTTTGACATCTCTTGTTTTCATGTTGGCTGCCGTGTTTGTGTTTGCTCCTTAATTACTTTTAAAAGACTTGCATTTTCCTTTGTGCCTTTGTAACTTGTTGTCAAAGGAGGGGGGGGGCTTTTATTTAACTTAGTGTTTAGCTATTACACCTAAAAACTTGGACCTAGATTTAATGAACATTATAACAATAACAAAAGCTATGTAAGGAATTTATATGTAATATTTGACGTGAAAAAATGTTAAAAACTTTGCCTGTATAAATATCTATCTGGAGCAAACTTAACATATAAAAGTAAGAATAAAAACGTAAATACATATTAAGACGCGGGTTGTAGACATATCTATTTTTTAAATTACAAATATCTAGCTAAGGGCACGTGCAAAGTGAGTTTTTATTTTCGTGAAATTTTCAAAATTTTGAAAAATTTTATTTTGTAATAAAACGCAAATTTTTAAAAAGTTGCCAAATTTAATATATGCACATAAAATGCTTTTTCTGAAATAAAAAATTTTTGAATAAATTAAAAAAAAAAATAAATTTTTAAAATTTTCAGAATTTTCAAAATTTTACGAAAATAAAAACTCACTTTGCACGTGCCCTAACAAGTAAAAAAAATGATTGGACACACCTTAAATATAAGTTACATACCCATTAAAGCCTTTAATTCTTTCTGAATAAATCTATTAATATTGTGATCGAGTTGAAATTGTGAAATTCGCCTGCCTGTCGGCGACCTGGTGTTTGACCTAGGTTCTAGCCGGGTTGTGGTGCAATTTTTCATGGAAAAAAGCTGCCCATGCACGGATCTGAACACCAGACCTCCTGCACGTAGCACATGAATTTTCCCATAAAGCTGAATGATAATAAGTCTTATCTTTTAAAATTGTTAATACATACGACAATATTACACAGGTCGACAAATTTTTGAGAGTTCTGAGCCAAACCAGCCATCTTTTTAAATTTAGTAAGTCAGCTATAAATAATGAAATTTAAAAAAAAAAATATCAAAAAAGCAAAAAGATTTAAAAACAAAAATGATTAAAAATTTTTCTTTGCATATTTACGACAGCTAACCTGTTAAAACTAAACTTCATATAATATTTTTAAATAAAATTGATAATATATCGTAAGTTTGGACGCGAAATATTCTGTCTTATCTAAATGCTGATGTAAGAGCTTTTTACTAAAAAATTTTATTTCTCAATATTAGAGATGATAAATATAAGTTACGGCTAGTGGAAAAAAAAGTTTTGACGAAAAAAAATCGCACGCATTTGAATAACATTGAGGCGGCTAGCGTGAAAAAAATTTAAAAAATTAAAAATTTTTTGAAACAAAATTTTTTTAAAAAAATATTTTGTTAGGCATATCCTAAAACAACCAAAAAACGTAAATTCTCATTTTTTGTTATTAGCCGCTAAAATTTTTTTTTATTTTAAAAATATTTTTTTACAATTTTGAAAGATGTATTAGCCGCAGCCTTATAAGCAATTTTTATATGAAAAAAAAAGATTCTTTAAATTTACGGTGTCCTCGAAGTCGCGAAATCTGTCAATTTGGTCAAAAATGGTTATATTAATGATATGACGGAAAAAAGTTGAGCCGACACGGAAAACATATATGAGATAAGGCCATCATGGGGATGTATGTTTATTTGTTTTCATAAACTTATTTTCTCTGACATTGATATTTGTTGACATGTGTTATAAATAAGTAGGGATATGTAAAACATAGGAATGCGGTTATTTCACTGATTTATAAAGTTTCATTTTTTTAAGCTATTTCTCAATAAAATCAATTTCCCTTCTCGGTTCGTTTTTATAGGTTTGAAAAGGGAAAAATTTACACGTACATTGGTGAAGTCCTGGTATCGATAAATCCTTACCGGCCCATCAATATCTATGGGAGGCCACAAATCGACACTTACAAAGGGCGCGCCATATTTGAGCGCCCTCCACATATATTTGCGCTGGCGGATTGCGCTTACGTCCGTATGAAGCGCGTCTCGCGTGACGTTTGTATAATTATATCAGGTATGTTTTATTTGATATATATTGTTACAACTTTTCAACGATTAAAAATTAAATTAAAAATATAAATTTTGAAATTTTGCTTATTCAAATCAATCTGTAGTATATATTACAATTGACAAATATTTTAATTATACAAACTAAATTAATCCGATTGGCTACGTCATTTTACATGTATAATGCCGTGTATGTATTCTTGTCCATTGTAAGCCTGCTATAAACGTTGAAAATTTATAAAAAAAAGAAGCAAAAAAACAAATTATATTCTTAAAATAATATTTTATATATAAAATAACACATTTTATCTCAACCTCGTAAATAATTGTTTCATTCAAATGGACGCGGAACTTTATCCAAATGTGAATATTAGAGCTTGATTTATAAATTCAATGTAATTATTTTTTATAGAAAAATGAGGTTACAATTAATTTTAGTATTAAAATCTTTTTTTAAAATGTTATCACAATCATTAGTTGCCATATTTTGCCATTTTATTGACTTTCGATTTTTAGTCAAATTCGAAAAACGAAAAAAAAAAACAATTGAATTTGGGATATATTGTAGATTAGTTTGACACAAGTTCAAAGACTCAGCCAAAATTTTGGTTGGCATCATAACCTACATCGAAATATTAATTTTGTCAGAATAATGATGACTCTTTGTGCCTTTTTCAGATCTCATAACCCTTTTAACCTTGTCCGGAAACCTTTATTTATATTGATACTCTCCAAAATTAAATCAAATATGCCATAGAATTATTCCTTGATAGAGCTATCTTCTACATTTTTTTTTGCAATTGAAACTTATGTTGGTTAAAATTTTGGCTGAAACTTAAACTTTTATTTTTGACAAACTAACAATTTTATTTTTGATTAGGGCACGTGCAAAGTGAGTTTTTATTTTCGTAAAATTTTCAAAATTTTGAAAAATTTTATTTCGAAATAAAACGCAAATTTTAAAAAAGTTGCCAAATTTGGTTTATGCACATTAAATACTTTTTCTGAAATAAAAAATTTTGTAAAAAATTTTGAAAAAAATATAATTTTTAGGAAAATTTATTAATAAAAAATGTTAAAAATTTATGTTACATTCTAAAATTTATTCAAATTGCTTTGTGCTTTTTTTAAATAAGAAATACATAAATAAAAGAATTATTGCTTCACGAAAACTAAATTTTTTGAAAAGTGATAGCTGTTTGACCATTAAACGGTAAATGAGTATGACGGATAATTTTATTAGAATTAGGTATTACCTTATTTAATTAAATTTCTTTTCGAAAATTGTAAAGGGCCCCTTTGGATAATTAATTTATTGTTAGCAAATTATGTTAGATATGCCCCTATTTCTTTATACCCCTATTGGTGAAATTGCTAACCGCTATTATTTAATAGTTTTGACCTATATATTAAAAAGTGGTCTGGGCTTTGATTACATAGCGATATTGATATCGTAGAAATATAACGATGGAAGACATTTTCATTGCCTTTAAAGTTTTGCCGTATATATAATCATTTTTTTAACTCTGATCGAAAAAATTGCCAAGTTGAAAAAAAACTCTTAAGGTATTGTCCGCCCAGATCTTTTTCACCGCCAGGGGGCGTCTTACCCTCACGGCTTCGCCTCTTTCATCTTTATCGAGCGCTGGGTTATATGGCGGTGACTTAGGTTTATAAGCCAAGGCTATCGGATAATGGACTTCTTAGGGGTTTGTTAGCGGTCAGCCATCCAACTAGAAACTAAGCTCAAGGCTGCTTAACTTGAGCGTAAAATATAGCACAAACTTGCAAAGCACTCAAGGTTCGTCCGACTTGTGAGGTCCAAAATTCCCTGTTTACTTTGAGTTATATTTATTTACTTTAAGATTGGCCCACTTATATTTATATGTATGTATTTAATTATATTTATTTTCCTTTAACTTTAGGTGAAAATGGCGCCGGGAAAACTGAAGCCTCGAAGATTATAATGAGATACTTGGCTGCCATTACGAGCTATCAAAGTCGTGATCAAATCGAAAGGTATGTTACAAACATTTGTTATTTTTAATTATTTACACATGTATTTTTCATGGACTTAAACACACAAACTGTTTTAAAAGACAACTCTAAGTCAAAAAATTTACGTTTTTTAGGTATTTTTATAAATTTACGTGTTCCTAGGTATTTTTACGTATAAATAAAAGTAATTATGTTACATTTGATGCCAAAAGAGCACCTAGTCTGAAGGTTGTATTAGTTTAATTTTTTTTCTTTCACGGCTCCTCCTTATTTCTAGAATTTAAGGCTAAGATTACCTGTATAAAATCATAAAAATCACTTAAAACTCTTGGTCCAAAAGCAATATTTTTTCATATTTTAAGCATTTAAAAGGTGATCTTTACCAAAAGGTTAATATGACCAATCATGACATCCCCTTACAAGGTTTTTTTAGGTGCGTATGGCTTACGTCAAATTTTTTCAGGTAATAGATAGACGAATAGCCAAACCTATGCTCTTACAATATAACCTTTTTAATAACTTATATATTTTTGACAGGTAATTGGAATATACATACTATATTGAATGTCTAAAAAATGAATTATTACTTTCAAGGTAAAAGGACCTTGATTATTTTTTATATGCCTTTTTTTCATTTTGTATTCTTATACCTTGTAGCTGCATGAAAAACTTATGAAAAAATGTCTAAAAATACAATCTATCTAGCCATTTTAAGATCAATTTGCCTTAAGAATACTGCAACGACGCAGGTCTAGAAATTTTTTGGAACTAGATTACATTGGATGCGTTAAAAATTTGTAAATGAATATATTTTTAGTAGTATCATGCTGCATTATCATGATATAATTAGAATTTTTCTTCGAACCTTAAATAGACAATATTTTGAATTTTTATTTAATTTAAATTGTTTAATTTTTATCTTAACCTACCTTCCGGGCGAATTGCGTAATAAAATGTCTTATCTCACCTGTAATTAACAAATTTGTTATTTTGGATGTTCTTTCCTTTTGAACTTGTTATTTTTATTATTATTTTAACATTTTACTTGGCATAATTGCTTTGATTTGCGTTTTTGTTTAAATAGTATTAAAATAAAGACGTTAATTGTTTTTAGTCGTTTAGGGCTTATTAAAAACCTGTAGTGTATAATATGAAACTAAAATAATTGGCGGTGATTAAATTTTAACTTTGATACCCGTGTTATTTATACTCCTTATCTTGTAACTCTCTATTATAGTCTTGCTTGTTAAGTTTTACAATTTTTTAAGCGATATGGGTTTGAACCGGGGGGAGGGGAGGCTGGGGGTGGAAGCAATTATATGATTAATATATTTGTTTAAAATTTTTTAAAATAGTTTTCCGGAGGTACTTAATTATAAGTTTTAGTCTATTTGGGATATTTTTAGAAACTCTGAATCATTTGTAGCTTTGTAATTATTTTGGTTGAATTTAGTAATATGATTTATTATGATAGTCTACGAGCAAACAATTTAATTGATCCGGCAAGGGACGAGTTGGGGGCAAAGGGCTATTTTATGACTCGTTTAAAAGTAATTATAGCTCTTTTGGGGGGGGGGGGGGGGTAAAAAAATTTGCTCATTTGATATCAAAGCTAATTTATAAATAGATTGGAATAAAGATCATCAAATACACCAATATTCTAAGAAAAACAGATTAATTAAGAATACAATAACATGAGAATGTAAATTGTCAGCATCGATGCCCGTTTTTCTTTTAAAATTAACCGGTGCCTGGGTTAAGTACCTACGAAAAAACCACCTCTTCATGGCCTCTGACTTTCAAAGCTTGATTAGTTAAAACGGTAAATGGATTTGAAAATTCCGGTGGCAGGTTTGGTTTCTTTATTTAGCTTATAACTATCAAAAATTTGATGCCATGTGGTATAAGTTAAACAAACAGAGCATATATACTTTTACGCGTTATGAAATTTTATGACGCATTCTATAATCTTGCAAAATATGCCCATACACCTGTTTTAAAGACAAAAAATTTCTCCAAATTGTTTAATTCTCTCAAATTTTAATTAAAATCCATATCTCATTAACTCTTTTATATTTAACAATATATTATTGTTTTGAATTTTTATTTCTTTATTTTTAACCTCACTATTCATTCAATCAGGTGCAAAAACGTGCTCATCGAATCCAATCCCTTGCTCGAGGCCTTTGGAAATGCTAAAACCTTTCGGAACGATAATTCTAGTCGATTCGGGAAATATCAACACATATCATTTGATTTCATGGGTGAACCCTTGGGTGGGCACATTAACAGTTACCTGTTGGAAAAATCACGGGTCGTGTCTCAGCTCGAGGGCGAACGCAATTTTCACATTTTTTATCAAGTTTAAATTGACCCTAAACACATAAACAATAAAACATATTTGCTGACATAGTGTGATTTTTTCTAGATATCCCGAAATGGGAGTTTTAGGGCGCGTTCAGACTCAGTTTGTTTTAATTTAAAAATTTTTACCTTTTGACATTGAACGCTTTTTTACAAAAAGTCGCCAATTTTTGTTATTAGCATTTAAATAGTTTTTCTAAAGGAAAAGTTTTTAAAAAATTTTGAAAAAAAAATAAAATTTCAAAAAATTCAAAATTTTTAAAATTTTTCAAAATTTTGAAATGAGTCTGAACGCACCCTTATTAAAATTATCTACGCAGCTCACGTGATTAGTTTTGCATGCCGCAGTATTTAACAGGCGGATATTTGGCGATCTTGGGTTTATTAATAAAAATATCCATGGGTTTTCGGTTTTAAAAAATACACCTTTTTGATTACGATGAAAGATGTGGATATAAACTTTAATAATTAAACATATATTTAAGGTGAAATTATATGAAAAATATGATATTAAACACATAGGCCAACAGGTCAGTTTTATAGGCTTAACGAATGAACTTACCTTAGATTTATTAAATAGGCTTTTAAGTCTTAATTCTAGCATTCTGGTTTACGTTTTTGATATTTATTATTAACATTTAGACTCATATTTTTATATATATATATATCTGCCGTATATTGAAAGTTCAATGACTCTAACTAAAACATCGTTAAGAAAATTTAGTTCACAAAAAACTTGAAATATATTTATATATTTTATTTGAAGCTGTGTAAATTATACAAGTTTTTATCTATTTTTTATTTACATATAGCAAAATAGGCACAGGATCTTATTCTCTTGTTTAATTCAATTTTTTGTAATTTATTTTTGCAAAATTTGCCTAATAAAATTTTTATATTTGATAATATAGATTCTATTGGGCAGTGACGACTTAATGTTAAACTCTCTTTTGTTAACGCGTGACCTCAAGAAATACAATTATGTAAAAAGTGCAATATCTTCCAAAGTCAGTTTTTTTGGTTAATTATTTTTATTAAAAATATATAAATTGAAATTCATATTTTAAATAATTTTGCTCAAAATTTATTTCGACATAAAAATGTTATTTTTAGGATGTCTTACAAGATAAGGAAACGTACAAATCAACTCGTTTTTCGATGCTCTCAATGGGTTTTTCGCACGAAGAAACTGACACGATATTTAATATTATTGCCGCTATCTTACATTTAGTAATTTTATTACTTGCTAATGCTTTATCTCTATTTAGGTTAAATGGGATTAATTGGCTGAATATTGTAACATTTATATTGATCAAATTTTGTATATGCTTTACTTAACGAATGCTTATTGTATCTAAATTTTTTTTCTATATTAGGTCATGGTTGTTGAACTTAAAAAAAATTAAAATTTTTTAATAAATTACAATTTTTTAATAAATTTTTATAAGTAAATGTATTTTTTGTGCTTATTAACAACTTAAAAAAATAACATTTTTACTAAATTAAAATTTTAAAAAACAAAAGTTCATGTTGAACATGCCCATTTAACATTTTTTTTATTTATCTGAGCTTTTAGGTGGCCAGCGCCCTCGAGCAAACTTTTATTATACGACTTAAACACATTTTTTCGTCAGATTATTTAAAAATCTTATTATCTAATGAAATATTTCCCAAAGTTCCTAAACACAGCTCGTTGCTTTTAGACCTCCTGTTTGGAATAAAAGTAGAGAAATTTTTTTAAGCAAAACTATATTTCTAGTTTTGGACTGATTAGAAGATCAAATATTTTTATGTGCATTCACTGAAAAGTTTTTTACATGAAAAATGTTATTTCATTACTTTTTTACAATAAATGTTTGCTGCTTTAGAAAAATAACTAAATGTATTCATGCCATAGGGCAATATCGAATTTGGTGACGCTACCCCTGAAAATGAATCTACCCCGCTTACCATAGTCGATATGACTCCCGTTAATAATGCCGCCACAATGCTAAAACTCCCACCTAAATCTTTGACTAACGTTTTGCTCAAAAAGACTCTTGCGGCCAAGGATGATATCGTAGTTACTAATCATACCCTGTCTAAAGCTAATTATGGAAGAGATGCTCTTAGCAAAGTACCTTTATTTAAAATTGAATTTAAACTTTTCAGACTTTCTTAAGGCCGGTAATGGAATTGCGCCTTAGTTTTTTAATTTGTTTGTTGTTTTGAATAGGTCGGACGACCTTGAGCATATGTAAACTTTGTAGTGTTATACACTTCAAGTTAAGCAACGTTTAGCGATGGGTTACCGCCAACGTATTCCAAAGCCTTCAAATTTTGTGTGAACACCTAGACCTAAAAAACCTAGGTCACCGTTGTTTAATCTCATTTAACTCTGCGGGGCCTGCTGTAGAGTTAAAAGTGGCAAAGCCCTAACGGGTAAGTCGTCCCCTAATGGGAAAAAAGGTTTGGAGGAAACTCCTATACCACAGGTTTTTTTTGTGGTTTTAAATAATAAAGATGTTTAAAATTTCCGAATTTGTTTGTAATTGAATATGGTACCCCCCCCCCCCGCACTTCCTTTACCCTCACTCCGAGCCACCTTTGAAAAGTCCAGTGGTTAAAAACAACAACAACAACAATTTATAATTAATTTAATAATTTATACATACAATAAATTGAAAAATTTGCAGGCACTCTACGAAAGATTATTTTCTTGGATCGTTCAGCGCATCAATTTTTTCGTACAGATCGATAAAAAGGCCGGACAGTTGGACATTTGTACCATAGGCGTTTTAGATATCTATGGGTTTGAGGTGCTTAACATAAACAGGTAAAGAAAAAATTCATTCAAAGTTTTTCTTTTAAGTCTCTAGGCTTTTGTTAATTATCAATCGATGCATATTTCAAAATGTATAGTTTAGTCAACTACATTATAACACCTATGTCTGTTTTTTCTTAAAAAGCTTCGAACAACTCTGTATCAATTATTGCAATGAGAAAATGCAACACTTGTTTATTCAAAAGGTATTGGACGAACAGCAGGAGGATTACGAAAATGAAGGCGTTGAATGGAAACATGTATTTAATAATTACACATATCGATAAAAATATTTATTAACATGACTACCTCATATCAATAATACTTTGTGTTGTCGTTATAAATAATATTTACATGCAATCACTTAACCTTATTTTTTTGCTCATATTTGTAGTAAAGGCATAATATTTTTCTATAATACTTTTCACGAGTCACTTCGATAAATCGCAATAAAATTTAAATTTTTTTGGGCTATAATAAACGTTATATGATCTTAGGTGTCAACTTTTGAAAGTAAATGTAGATGATAGCAAAAAATAAACCTTTGTTATTTTTGAGAGTTGAAAGGCCAATTTATTATGAATTAACTCCGAATTTCGGAAAACGATATATGGATCAAAACAATTCTTTTCTAAAATACTAATTATAACAGAAAATTAAAATTTGTCGAATTATAGAGTTTTACAGGAAGTTGGATTGTATAATATTGTGATATATTTCATTTGATGCTATTTCATATGTTTGAAAGTTATGTTTAAGAAGCTTAAAACTTAAAAATTTGATTTGACAAAATTAAATTTACTATCTAAAAAGTATTTTTTTTATAAAAGTGTCAAATTTTGTATTTTGAGAATTTTTTACTTAAATTTATGAGCTATTGATCTCTTAATTATTAATTAATCAAATATAACACAGATAACAAAAAATATTTAGTTCAAGATAGTGCATAATTCTAAAACTTATCCATTTAAATTTTTTAACTGTAATTTTTATAATAAAAATTTTAATTTGCATTTTGTTGGGGCTTTATGCATATTAAAACAACTTTTGAGTATTTATTTTTATAGATAGATTATTTCGACAATAAAATCGTGTGCGATTTGATCGACGAACCCCACAAAGGAATCTTTGCCATTCTCAATGAAGCCTGCGTGAATGTCGGCGGTAAGGTCAACGATGATACTTTTTACGATGAAATGAGCAATAAGTTGAAGGATAATCCAAGGTATTTATGCGAATGATTTATTATCGTTTTTTAATATTTTAAGGGCGTTTTAACTTGAGTTTTGCTAAGTTTTTCTTTAAAAAATTTTGCATAATTTTATTTTTTATAATATTAATATTTTAAGCTTAATAGTTTAAGCTGGAATGCAACTTTTAATAAATTTCTTTCTTAACCGGATTTATTAACACATGTTTTTTTTATATAGGTTTAGTTCTCGAATAATCGACCCAAACGATAAAGGAGGTCTCCATTCAAACCTGTTTGAGATTAAACACTACGCCGGGAATGTTGTTTACAATGCCAATGGCTTTATTCGCAAAAATACCGACTCAATTTTTCAAGTTTATCTTTTAAATCTAAGAACCCTCTCTATTATACTGGTTTTGAGATAAAATGATGAAATTTTATACCTCCCTACCAAAAATTAAATGATAAATATGTATAGCTTGAATAACTCTATAAAATGTAAAATCACAAAAAAAAACTTTTTTTTTATTGGTTTTAATAAATTTGACTTAAAACGCAGCCTATATACTAAATTTAATTTCAGGACCACAAACGACTCCTGAGGACGGAGAGCGGCAATCCCATCCTTGTTAAGATGTGGCCCGATGGCCAGGCTGACATTACGGTTACCACAAAACGCCCACCTACTCAATCTTCGCTTTTTAAAGCTAGCATGCACAGCCTAGTCAAAACACTTGCCGCTTGTCAACATGCCTATTACATACGGTATAATGTGAATGAATGAATTATATTTTAGGGTTTCGCCATGTTTTATTTTCATAATGTCAAAAAAATATATATATCAATAAAATAAATTTAAATAGTAATAAAACTTGTCGCCGCCATATATAACACAGGTCAACAATTTTTTGAGAGTTATGAGTTAACTACAGAGATCAAACCTGCCATCTTAGGGAATGTTAAATCCGTTTACCGTTTTTCCTAATCAAACTTAGTTAGTCAGGTATAAACATTGTAAATTTTAGCAAAAAAGGTCAAAAAAAAACAAGAAAGATTCAAAAACAAAAATAAATTGAAATTTTATTTTTGCATATTCACACAAGGTAAACTGTTAAATTCAATAAAATAATATTATCATTAAAAACCGATAATATATCGTGTCGTATTTAAGTTTGGACGCGAAATATTTTGTATTATCTAAATGCCGATGTAAAAGCTTGATATATTAATAAAATATATTTTCCATTATTTGTGATTAATAATATAAGTGACAAGGAATTTATATATGCAATGTAGATTTTTACATTTATTCTTCTTAGGGTATATTTAGATCTGTCAATTTGGTCAAAAAAGGCCATTCCTCGTTATAGACGGATCTAAGGAGCCAAAGAAGGAAGAAACTAAGAAAAACGAAACGTATATATGAGATTGGGCCATCACGGGGTTGCATTCTTTTATGTTCTCATAACAATCTCGTTTCTGACATTGATATTTGTTGACCTGTGTAATAACACTGTGAATGTGAGAAAAAAAATGGTAGATAGGAAATTAACAATAATATTTAAAAATATAAGTAAAATGCATTTTTGCAAAAAATTTCGCGTTTTTTAAATTTTTTTTTTGCGCACCAATAAATATAAAATTTCCTTAAAACAATTCATTAATACTCAAATTGCATACAATTAGCCACCACTTCGGAAAAAACCTCTTTTCTCCCATCTAAGCTAATGACACCAAAATATAGAATGCCTCTTTTTTTCGACGACCATTTTGTGTTTTAAAACCTATGATCACTATTCCGTTGAGATTCATAATGAGAAACTATGGATGTTTGTTATAGTAATTGTTGTTTTGTTTTTTATAAAATAAATTTATTTAGTATATTTGCTACTCCTTTAACTTAATATTTCGTTTAAATTAAGTTATTATATTTGCACTTATTTACTCCAAAACAAAACTAATTGTTTCCTTAGATGCATTAAGCCTAACTGCGATAAAAGTCCATGCCAATTCGACAACGAAGGCGTGCTTCAGCAGATTAAATATTTGAATCTCTTGCAAAACACGAAAATAAGGAAGAGCGGATTCGCTTACAGCATTAAATTCAAAAAATTCCTAGCCAGGTATGATGGTGACACATGTTTATTACTTACATCAGATCACATTGCTTATATAAAAATAAATAGTATGAAATTATAAATTATTTTTTTTAGAATAGGACGTGTTCTATATGAACATTTTTCTGCAAGAAAAATTGCATTTTTTGTTTCTTCATACAAATCAAATGCAAGAAAATAATACGTTCAAGTCTTTTTATATTTCCGACAAAATGCCGTTTTTAAATAAAGGGTTAAAAACAAAATCACTACTAAAATATTATTCATTTAAATCTGTCGAGGTAACATATTTATTTTCAAATAAATTGGTTAAATTTTATACAATGTTACAAAACAAGAAAAAGAATAAAAAATTACATTTTTATTTTTAAATATGTTTTGGACCTTATTTAAAAATTTTGGTTAGGTTTGAAGTAGCAGACTTGTTTGCATTTATTTCAATGGTTTCTCTTTTTGCAGCCAATTGTGCTTAGATTATTTTTCTAATATGTGCTTAATCAGTGATAATAAAAAAAAATTTGCTTATGTTTTTTTTCAGTTTGTTGAATTATAAAAAATGATTTTAGATGAAAATTAATATAGTTTGTTTCTATAGACGTTTATTAATACTAATTTTGTTGTATTTCAAGTTTAAAAACAGTGATTTGTGAAAAAAATGAATTTTATTTATTTTTAATTTTTCTCTATTATTTATACATTTATATTGGTGAATATTTTTTAAACAAATTTTTAGCAATACTGCTGTTTTTTAAAACTCACAAATTCTACATTTTTTACTATTTTTGGTCCATATATTTAATAACTTATTTAACAAAGTATTATAAAAAAAGTGGCCGACAAAGTATTTTTTTTTTGTCATAATTTCCTAAAATTTTCCGTACATTATTTAAAAAGGTATAAACTGCTATCAAAATATACCTGGCCCAACCATAATTTTGCCACGGACAAGGAAGCCGTTGCAAAACTCTTAGAAGAAAAGGGCATGCTAGAGGATGCCGTTTTCGGGAATACTAAAGTTTTCATCCGATCTCCACAAACAATATTTAAACTTGAACAACTGCGCACGACTAATTTAACCGGCGTTGTTGTATTCTTGCAAAAAGTTAATACATTTATTTTGTTTTTATTATAAAATTTAATATATATTTAAATTTTAGAATGGTTGTTGATTTCAATAAGAATTTTTAATTTAAGACAATTATTTTTTTTTCTTTGAACTATTAATTGCTGATTTTTGGTGTGAAAAAGGGATTTAAATAGCTAAATATGATGCGTTTGCTCATCTTTTTAAATTAGAGTTTAATATATATTTAACAATTTATTGTAAATTTTACTTATTTTTAAAAATTCACATATATTTCACGAGTTTTTAAATATAAATAGGTTTGGCGCGGGAAATTAGCACGGATGAAGGTAAAAAAAATTCGCGCAGTGTACAAGATACAAAATTGTTACAAGCATTACGCCATAAGGCAATACTTTAAAGCTCTAATTGAAACATACAAAACGGCTGACGCTTCAAACTCATATGGGAAACACTTTTTATGGCCACCCATGACTTACTACATTCGCCCTATTTACACCTTCATCAAAAGAACTTACCTAAGGTGAAGATTAGTAACATAATGAATTTTTATATGATTTATTAATTTTAGTTAATTAATTATTTATATTCTATTCTTGTATTTTCACCTATAAATAATAATTTAAGTATTACGACTGACCAAGCTTGTTGCTAACATAGCTCGACAAATTAATTTAATATATTAGCGATCAACTATCATTCCTGATTTTTATATATTCCTGTAATGTTGTTTCGTCAAATTTTTAAGCCAGCTATAAACATTGAAAATGTATGAAAAAAGATTAAACAACAAATGAATAAGAGATATATAAAATACTAAATAGATTTATAAAACCGATAAACTGTTAATTTTAAATTCAAAATAATATTTTAATTATAACCCGGATAAAGACTTGGTCATTTACTTGGGTTGCAACATTTGTATTGCATCAAAACCCAAATGTTGGTGTCGAAGCTTTAATAACTCAAAAACTCAATATATTTCAGATGAAAAATTTAAGTTACAGTTAAAAATGAAGAAATTTATTTCAAATTTTTAAGAACCTCAAAGCCGCAAAATAAGTCATTTTTAAAAAATTTGTCCATTTTGACTTCCCAAGGCTTTAAGGCCCTTAATGCCAATTATAAAAACGGAGAAACATTAAAGATAAGGCCATATTGTAGATTAACCTATAAAGTTTTTTACTATTGTTATTACTGCTTTCGATATATATTTATTAAAAATATATTTAAAAAAATTAACATATCCGTTGATTATTTATATTATTTATTTATTTTTAGATGGTGGGCACACATGATACTCAAACCTATCCCATTTGATGAACGCGAGATTTTTAGGGAAAAACTGTTGGCAGGCGAAATTTTTGCACCTTACAATATTGATTGGGGCTTTAAAGAAAAATGGTACGGCGACTATCTGGCCATGGTAAAAAATTTGTAATAGTTTCGATTTTTTTACTTAAATTTTAAAGTTCAACTAATAAGTTTGTCATTGTCAATATGTATTTTACCCAATGATTGGGACGAGGACTTGCTTTAGGGCATATATTTTTGCCCGCTTATTAGGCGTTTTATTTTATATTCTTAATATTTTTATTTTCTGTCATATATTTATATAAATAATTCACATTTTACATGATTTTTAATGTGCATTTAATAAATATTTTTTCTTAGGAGTTATTATAGCTTGTGCTTATATTATTACTTTAAATTGCATCTTTGTCTGTAAACTTAAAATATTAAAAACAGAAATTATGTGTTTGCATATTTATGTAATTAAAATAAATTAACACTTTTTGACTGATAAAGTTCTATGAGGCAGTGTTTTAAAAAGTGTATATAACCCTGGCCTCTTCTTTTTTGCCAGTGACGAAGCTTTAGCTTGCATGTTATGATTTTTCAGAAAATGCAGCGTCGGATATTATAAAGACGAATACGCATTGCATCCTACTGACCCCTGAGGTTATGCACCAATAGTAATTTCACTGCTCCCTTCCCATAAAGAAATAAATTTAATCTAAATTTCAGAAGCACGAGTATATAAAACAAAACCAAAAAAAATCTTTTACCCAAGCCATCTTATCTTTTTATTTCAGCCGGAGGAAAACAAAGACGTTACGAGATACCTAATTGCCATTCATAACATATGTGCCATCCCGAATGCCGGTATGAATACCATTATTCACGCCTCCGAGTCCATGAGCAATTTCGCACGCAAATCCATCGAATCCACTCTCTCTACCGCTTCTAACTCGACACTTTCCCAGGGCAAGAGACACCAATCTACGGCGTCAGCTGATCCTAGCTTATTACACCCGGCCTCTAGCAACTCAGCTCCCGAAACTATTCAATTTTCTTCATTTTACAAAAAAGTTAATTTTAATTTCCCAGATGTCCATATTTTTTAGCTCAGAGTGATGAGTTCCACCTATTTTGAGTATCCGCAATTTTTTAAATCATTGCTAAAATTGAGTGGTAATTAATTTCTTGGAATTTCGAACCTCTTTATTTTTACTATTTTGATATATGACTTAGATTTTAGAGGAAAAATACCAAAAAATTATTAATAATTTTTTAAATATTTGTTTATTAAAACTTATTTTTCCCTTACCCCCCCCCCCCCCCCCCCCTAAATAAAGCAAAGCTTTTTTCGCCCGACAAACGTCGACCTTTTAACGCCTTTGTTTATTTTTATTAACTGATGATGTAGTTTTTTATTATTTATTTAAATGAACATTGTTGGTGAGATAAAATAAAAATAATTATAGTTTTAATAGCATTTTTTTTAAACAAAATATCACTTTTTTTGTAAGCTCGAGATTCCAAAAATAATTAATTTAAAATTTTTTCTTTATAAAATTAAATTGTATATTTTTTTTATTTAAAGAATGTTTAATTTTTAATACATTCGTTTTTATAACATGTTTTTTTATAATGTTTATAGAAGGCTTGCAATTTCACCCAAACGGGACAGGGTATAAACAGATTAGATATGGCAGAAAAATTTGTGGAACAGTGTTTTAAGCTTATATCTTTTTTGTTTGTAAATTAAATGTACCGTAATATCATATCTGAAATTTTTATTGGCCTTATTAAGATTTTTAATTTTTGGAAACAAGCTAGGTGGGTTATGTTATTTAACCATTGTAATATTTGTGTCTGACACATTTTTTTAAACACTAACATACAAATTCGAAAAAATATAAACTCTTATTACAATGTTTATCATAGATTAATAGGCACAATCGTATAAACGACCGGGCAATGATTATTACCAGCAAAGGAAACATTTATAAACTTGACCCAAAAAAGGGATTCAAAGTTATGAAGGCCCCCCTGCTCGTTAATAAAGTAATTATTCTATTTTTGTATTGTACTTAGTAAAATCTACAGAAATAAATGAATGTTCGAAGAGGTTTATAAAAATTAAGAGAAACAGTCTACTGTCCTTATTCCTAATATTTTTTCCTTTTTTCAAATCATCAATGTGACATTGCTCTACAGATCCAAATAATATAAATTTGGCAAAATTGACTGATTTGCGAATTAAAATCAATAACTTACACCCATTTAACAATTTAGGTTTTATATAAAATATTAATTTTAACCTCTAAAATTATCTTGAGTTCCTAGTTTGTTAAGTTCTAACAATTTTGTGTTTTTTAAAAAATTTCTTAAAAATCTTTTAGTTTGTTTATTACCTGGCTTACAAAGTTAGATCAGAAAAAACGGTACATGAATTAGTTCAGCAAAACTGGTATATATATAATTTGTCAAACTGTATAATAATTTCCTTAAATTTACTAATAAGTTTTGAGTAAAACTTATATTGGGTGTTAATTGTAAATTTCAAAATCATTCTTTTATTCATTATTTTACATCTTTTCTTGTGCAGATCAATCAAATAATCCTCGCATCCAATCAATCTCAAATTTTTATCATTAAAAATGAGATGTACGACGATTTAGTGGGCGTACTATATAATCCAGAAAATAGACCTCGTATTGGTGAACTTATTGGAGCTCTCAGAACTATTGGTCAAAAGTAAGTTTAACTCTCTTTTTTAGTCTAAAAAATTATCGGCAGCAACTCAGTGATAGTAGTGGTTATACATGCAGCGTCGCTGTTCTGCGCATAGGCATCTTTTATTTGTTGATTTATGTTGTAGGGAAGCAATTCATTCTTTCCCTATGGCATTAAGCATTTATGCTAAAAAGTTAAAGTGCCCTGTCTTTTGCTTATGGGAAAAAAATTGATACATACTTAAATGTGATAAAATAAAAGTTCTTTTTTATTGATTTTCTTATACTTATAATTTATGTATCAATTTGTCATTTTTATCATATTACAATAGTTAATCATACCTCAATATACATATTAAGATAATTTAGTGTAAATAAAACATCTCTAGATGCTTGGTACTCATTATAAATTATGATCCATTTATCAACTTATTTTTAACCTTTCGACAAAATGCAACCGCCCGTAATGCTTAATGTCCGACAACATATAGACCAATAATATGTACATAAGTAGACTTGCATTGAAAGCAGTGATTTTTTACTCAGGTGTAGGCCAGATATCATGCTACTAAAAAAAGATCCCGAGCCTTAAAAACCATTTAAGTGTAATTATAATTGCAAATGATTTTATATAGAAATATTAATTAACATATGTTTATTTTAAATTTGACAATATTAATAAATTTTAATTATTGCTACATTTCACATATATGTTCACAGAATATTCAATAAGGACTTCCCAATAACCATAACTCCGACTCCTCAATATTCATTTGGTCAAAAATCGTATGCCATTTCATTCGAAAACGAGAGTAATGCCGTTTTTGGTTCCGGATTTCTGGAAGGCTTGCGAGAAAAAAAAGCTTCGATATTTCCCAAAAATTTTGTTAGTCGAAATTTTTCCACACCTGCCGGCCAAGCAAATTTTGGAAAAAAAATTGATAATACTACAACGACAGATCAAAACCTTTTAAATAACACCAATTTTAGCTCTACTCGTAAAACCAAGACTCAAACCAAAAGAAACTTCCGGGCAGACTCGATTAAAGAAGAGGATGAAACTTTATCCGACGAGGGCATAAGCACTGGAAATTCCAATTCTCCACTTGAAAATGGATATAAAGATTGATTAAAATACACCAGTAAATTTAATTTCAAGGGAAAAAATTTTTGTAATAAAAACTGGTTTAAAAAAAGAATGTAAAAAACTTTAAAATAATTTTCAGTTTAAACTTTTTGGTTCTATTTTTTCTATAAACATTTCTAGTTTCGTGTATCACGCTGGTTTAAAAATTTAAACTCAAGAAGGTTTTATATATTAACCTTTTCACCGAAAATATTTCCTGTAAACACCGAATTTTTCAAAAATGCCTCAAATGACCTTTTTTTTATAGAATTATTTAAAAATTTAAATAAATTATACAAAAAATAGTGTTTTTATTATAACTTACTTTTAAATAACTAATATATCAAAAAACCTACTTTTGATATTTTTGAGTCTTGAGGAAGTGTCACTTTTAAAATTTACCAATTTCGCATATATGGTATACTGGAAAAAATGAAATTAAAAATTAGGAATAATTTTAATAATTAATTTTTTGATCAAATATTTTTGTAAATCTATTAATAAATTAATGACATCCTTTAATTATATAAAATCTAATTTATTTGATATATGCCATCTTAGTTTATTTTGACGTAAATGCAACATTATACATTTAAATTGTTTTTAATAATTTATTTGAAAATTCTAAGCTCATAATCCGGTGATTTATATAAGGATTATTATATTTCATATTAAAATATCTTGCAAGTTTATTATTTTTTAAATAGTCATCCAATTAATCTCCTATTTACATTGTACACCGGTTATTCTCTTTTACACTTTTTATTAATTCATATATCCTTAATAAATTATTCACTCATTATTTTAATTCTTTATAATATTCAAAGGCCCTTGTAACCTCTGACAATTGCATAATAACTCTATTTACAAGAATTATTCGATTCAGGCTATTTGTGGGTAGTTAAAAAAGTTTATAAAATATACCAATGTTAATTTTTTTGTAATTTTTTTTAAAAATAGATTTTATGGGAAAAATCAGGCAAATATAGAAAACTATGGTTGTCGGTTAACAATGATTCGAAAATGAAGAGGGTGTTTACGATTTATATGCTATTCATATGAATTATATATAAACGCAAATTTAAAAAAAGCTAATTTGCAAAAAAGAAAAAGCTTGTTTAAAATGAAAAATCTAAATACTTACTAATTTGTAATATATTGTGTTGTTTAATCTATTTCTATATTAATATAATTTAAATTTATAAAAAAAAATTAAAAACTAGTATTTTTAAATTTTAATTTTTCCCTATCAATCGTTTATGCCTCATTTGCTGTAGTTTTGTTTACATTTTTGTTATACTAAATTCTATAGGAAAAACATAAAATTAAAGCCATTCCCACCGTGGAATGACAATTTAATAAAAACGTCACTACTAATTTATTATTGCATGATTCATTGTAGTAATATTTAAAAAATACAAAATACAGTCGTTTTGTTATTATTTATTTTATAAAATGGAAGGAGAAATAATTGAGAGGTTGTAAAATTTTTAATGAAAAATTTAATAGATTTGACATTAAAAAATTGTGCACAGATATAGTTTTTGAGAAAAAAACTGGACCTAAATAAATTTTTTTTGGCCACAAAAATTTGTTAAAAATGCAAAATCCGTTAAACTGGGTTCACTCTAAAATTAAGTTCTGTCATAAATTTCATGAATGGTGGTTAACCCAAAATTTAAATATTAACTAATGTAAAAAAAGGTGCACAAAATTAAAATTACTTAAAAAAAATAATTTAAATTTTTTTTTCCTTAAATTTGTTATTTTAAACTAAGTCGATGTTGTTCCGTTCAAAATTTCCGATGCAGGTTTTTGTATTTTTTCGGTTATTTCCTTAATATTTTGATCAGTCTCGTCAGCCTCAGCTGTGTTAGGAGCATCACCTGCATTAGAATTCGGGACCTTTTTCTTTTTCTTCTTGTTAACAACTTTCTTGGTCGAGGATTTCAATATTTCCTGTAAACAATGATTGAAAATACTAACATATATAAAGCTATTGTAAATGCCCATATTCAACAATAAATATATTAAAAATCCTAACCACAAGTATGTATGCTAGAAATAGATTTAAAAAACGAATATTTGAAGAAAAAAAACTTATAAACAGTATATTTAAAAATTTTATTTAACCAGCGACCACATGGGGGATTAACCCAGCAAGTATAATTTTATAAATAAATAGCTAATCGTATGAATTTCTAGAAGTTCTTATTCAGTTCAATTTTACATTATAATATATAGTTGTTTATAAAATTAATAAATTAGAATCCATTCTCTTATTTTTTGAAGTGAATATAAGGGTAATTCTTGAGGTAATAAAAATTTAATTATCCGTAAAAATAATAGGATAATTACATCCAAATCGTTTTTTCATTTTAAATTTTATAATTTAAAAATTGTTAAAAATATCCGTATATGCAATATATAAATAAATTCAGCCCCCATTTAGGTCAAAATATATACCACTAAACTAGATCTTTAGCCTTAATAATACCTTTTGACCCTAAGTGTTTAAATTGGGTATATACGTACCCCACCCCTTGGTTTAAAATTTTTTTCAACGCATGTGAATGGCAGGAAAGAATGCAAAAAAGTTGAAAAATTTAAAATACTAAAATCGCCGGATCTTCAATCTTGTATTGCGATTCGCATGTTGTTGGATCAAAGTTTCCCGAAGTTATTCTGATAGACCCGTTTGGTGTTAGTAAAAGTGTATACTTGAAATGTGCCACGTATTCACCTGATAATCAAAATAAAAAATATTGAATATTGTGGTTAATCCTATATAATTCACAAAAAGAAATATATTTTATTCTTATTAAATTTAATATATAACAAGGTTAAATAAGTAATTCATTTAAAAATAAAGTAATGTAAGCTCAACATTGTTTGTTAAGGCAGATCTAAAGAAAATAATACAAAATTGTCAAAAAGTTTTATACTTTTTTTGGCAATAACAAAATTCAATACTTAAAAATAAAAATAAAGTATGAAAAACAATAAGCGCTTCTTAAGTTTTTAAAATGACGTGACGTTTATGCTACCTCTTCCAAAACCAATTAAATTCGTCCCTTTTTTATAAATGAAATACTAACTTTTTTATAATAATGTAATATCAAATTTTTGGTTAATCAAGCTCCAAAGTTAACTTGTTCATATATGATAATGGGTTTTGCGCCCTAATTTGTTAAGGGCAGAATTTTTTACCAAAGAACAATGGAAAAGGTCAAATTTTTTTATCTTTACTTTTTAACTATTAAGAGTTTATAAAAGGCTTATATATTAAAAAAAACAGAAAAAGGCATAAAAACTAGTAGGAAATGGTTGATTCATTGATTTAATGTTAATTTTTTGACCTAAATAATAATGCCACAATTGATTTCAGAATAATGATATAGCATTGTATAGCGGTATAGGAAATAATTATTTATCTCGGGAAAACTTACATTATGAAAAATTTCTGATCATAATCAGTTAAAAATTATGTTATATTTAAAGTTAAATTGCAATAGCTTTAAATGTTCCGAAAGGGCAAGCTAAAGTAAATTAAAATTGTATTATTCACTGCCCTAATTTTTACTACTTTTTTCTGCTAATCTTTCCATAAAAGTTTAATGACATAAGAAAACAATTTTTTGAGAGTTATGACTTAACTACAGAGATTAAACCTGCCATCTTAGGGAAGATCCAATTCGTTTACCATTTTCCCTAATCAAACTTAGACAGTTATAAACATTGAAAATTTTAGAAAAAAGGTCAAAAAACCAAAAAAGATTCAAAAACAAAAATAAATTGAAATTTTATTTTTCCATATTCACAATAGTTTATTGCTTTAAAAATAACAATATTTATTTGCCAAATATTTGAATATAATCCTGTGAAAAAAGGATTATATAACACATGTCAACAAATATCACATGTTAAAAACGTAAATTTTATGAAAACATATAAGAATGCATCCCCATCATGCCCTAAACTCATACATATTTCTCGTTTATCTTAGTTTTTTCCGTCTTTGGCTGCTCAGATCCATTTATAACGAAAAATGGCCTTTCTTGACCAAATTTACAGATCTAAATATACCCTAAAATTTAAAAAATATTTTTTGCATATAAAAACCCTTGTAACTTATGTTTTTAATCACAAAAAATAAAAATAAATTTTATTAATATATCAAGCTCTTACATCGGCTTTTAAATAATACAAAATATTTCCCGTCCAAACTCAAATACGACACGATATATTATTGGTTTTAATAAAAAAATTATTTGAAATTGAATTTAACAGTTTAAATATTGTGAATATGTAAAAATGAAATTTCTTATTTTTGTCTTTAAATTTTGGTTTTTGACCTTTTTCCTAAAATTTTCAATGTTAATAACTGACTAACTAAGTTTGATTTGAAAAAACGGTAAACGGATATAATATTCCCTAATGCAAGTTTGATCTCTTTAGTAAACTCATAACTCTCACAAATTGTTGACCTGTGCTATTGAAGCTAGATAAATCTTCGAAAAAAAAATGCTTGTTATGAAAAATAAAAGAACAAAAACAGTTACCATCTTTTTCCCATAAAACGGGAAAGGGCGTCATTAATTTGTGATTAACGCATTCAACAACACCTAACCTCGCTTTTTTCTCGTCTTCACAGCTCCTAATAATTCAATGTTATGCATATCAATATATGATTAAAAGCCCAACATTAATATTAATTAAAATAAAATTAACAAATAAATTACATTTTTACAAATAAAAAAATATTTATAGTATTAATTAAAAAATTTACCTTAAGCTAAATGGCATATCTCCAAATTTCTTATCAATTTCACTAAAAAATGCTAAAAATTTTACATTTATATATATAACCTCTGGAAGCCCTGAGTTTTAAATTGTAAACCTCGTCCGTTTTCATATATACAGTTGTTCGGGCATCCATTTCCTTACCCTTCAAAAAATATTTAAAAATAAACATAAAAACTAATAAAACTTTAAAAAAAAATGATTAAACTTAGAGAATTCCCAAAAAAACTCAACAAATAGGGGTGCCATGACCGTCTTCGGCTATGACACTTAAGATACGCGCAGCAATTAATGTTACCGTTGGGTCTAACTGTAAGATTTGCTCGCCTGATAGCGACCTATGTTGGCTTCTGCTCTCATTTTAGGCATATTATTTAATGCATAATATGCAAGCAACTGAGCAACTTTAATGTGGTTTTCATGTGTGCATTTTTTAATAACAGCCGCCTATGCATGGAATCGAACTAAAATTTATTGCGAATAAGGGGATGGCCACTGAGCTGATTAAAATTTATAAATATGTGGAGTTATTGTTATCAAAGTAAATATGTCGCTAGGTCTTTGTTATTTTCAGGGCTGGGAAAACAATGAGCCAAAAAACTTTGGCTCATTTTTTACCCTAAAACATAAAAAAAGAAAGGGGGGCAAAAATAAAGGGCCAAAATAAGAATTCAAAAAAAGCCCTTACTAGGAAAAGGGGCAAAAAAAAAACCCACAAAAAGTGGCTCTCAAAAAGAGCCCCAAAAAACCCATTTTTTGTTTGCTATAATAATTTAAAAAATTTTGATGGGTGGGTTATTTTTTCTTAAAGCTCCTAGGAATCTTTGTATAAAAAAAGGGGCTTTTTTAAACATGCCCCTTTTCTTTAAGCAAGAAAAGGGGCTATTCTTTTGCCATGCCCACGAGTTTGTGGGCATTTGGAAAAAAAAACCCAAAAACTTGTTAAAAAAAGCCCATTTAGTTTTTTTTTCCCAGCCCTGGTTATTTTCCCATTATACTTGCAAACCAATATACATATAAAAATTATACATTGTATAACACTTGTATAATAGCTAAATAAAAATTTTTTAAGTTTTGCCAATCTAACATATAATAAATTTTTAATTTATTGGCTAAATAATTATAAAAAATTACAAGAAAAAAAAATTGGAAAATTAAAATACTAAAATTCACTGAAATATAACTTTTCTGTATTTAAAAAACTGTTTTATAAAACAATATTTGTTGTCTATTATTTATACAAGGCTGAATAAATGACTATTTCATTAAAAAATTAATCTAAAATGTTATAAAATTGTTAAACTAAGCAAAAAAACTAAAGAAACAAGCTTTTTCTTTAAATAAAATTTTCAAAGAATTTTCCAAGTTTATTCACTAAATCAATTTTCACCCAAAATTTTGTCTATTTTTAAACTTATTTCAACATGATATCTAATTGTTTTTTTACCTAATAAATCTTATTTATGTATTTAAATTATTGCTGTTTCGGAATTACTTTTGCATATTTTAACATATTAGCTAATCATCTTTTTCAAAAAAAAATAATTATTTGTACAATTTCTTATAAAGCTTGTCAAATTGTATGAATAAATATAAAGTAAAAAGATATATTCATCAATAAAATTTAATCATGTATTCAGAATATTGAATAAAAGTTTTTTGATAAAACCTTTGAAGTAGTTATAACAAAATTTGTAGAAATGTATTTTAAGATAAAAATAAATTCTAGCTAAGATTTAAAAAAATCTGCATTTACCATAGCAGGAAAGATTAATTCATTATTTTAATATTTCATTTGTGAAACAAATTAATAAAATAAACGAATTACTTTGGCATCCCCTGTGCTTATTAAACAATCCACAGCATAAACTTCAAACGTTTTAAATTCAACCTTTTGATGATCCGTCCTAATTTTTTTTATACAATTGAAAAAAAAAACTTTTGTGACTCTGTAGGATTTTGAATTATAGTTTTTTCACCTTCAATATTATGTTGCTGGAGCTGGTGCATTAGCATACCTGAGTAAAAATAATAAATTTTAAAAATAAAACCAATAAATAACAATGGGTAATTTAGAAGAAAATTTTGATAGAATTTAATTGCAAAAAATTAAAAGGTCATTAAAGTTCACAAAAAACATCAATTACAAATGTAAAAATTTCATAAAAAGGTCTTGCCAACATAAATATATATGTTTAAAATTTATTTATTAAACCTTCAATAGGTTTGCATTTAAAAGTATCAGCAATTTTTTGAAGTGCTTCTGTCACATGTGTACTATTATTACCATCTTTGATTAAACGCTGACAAGCTTCCGCACAATAATATGTTGCTAAAAGAACATCTGCCATCCTTCCTTTGATTTTAGACTAATTTATATAATAATAATCAGTAAAAAAACAAATTATATATCTGATTGGCAAAACATAGTAAAAAAAACAATTTATCTAATAAGGCTACTTCTTTAGGGTTCACTATAAGTGTATGAGCAACAACAGCAATAAATCCATCAATATGAGCTCCTAAATCACTAAAAATTATGATAAAAAGAAATTTACATTTTAACTAAATCCCCAGCCTTAACAACAACCTCAGGGTCACTTTTTAATGGAGAAAAGTGGCATATGCAGTTATTAATTGAAATGCAGGTAGGAAAAGCAATTCCTGTAACAGAATTAAACAAGTTAGTTAAAAAATAAAGAATTAAAAGAATTAATACCTTTTTTTAAATCCTTATCTTTTTTGTAAACTTTTGACGTTTCTTCTAAAATTTGCTTATCACCAAAATCGCATAAATCAATTACTTTGGCACCTTCAATGCATTTTTCTATAAGCAATTTTAAAATTTCTACAAAAAATATAACATATTTCAAAGAACTGTTGGCGATTTCTGAGGCTAATTTATATTTGGTTAAGACAATCTCGTCTGAAATAGTTTTTTCTTCATCTCCACTAGATTTTGAAGATGAGGACATCCAATATTTTTCAAAATTAAAAAAAAGCAAAAAATAAATTCGAAAAAAAAAACTAACTTTCTAAAATAAATTTTTAAACTGTAAAAATTTTTTTAACACATTTTTAAGCACATTTTTAAGTTGGGCTAATTAAATATTTGAATTTTGCCTCTACATGCATGATGTATGCCAATGGTTATGTAAATGATTTAAAGCAACATCTTGCCTTATCACCTCCATGGCACAAAAATGATTTTTTGGTGCTTAAGATTGGGGGTGAGCAGAATAATGTATCAGATAAAAGTATTACCCATTTTATTTTTAGCTGCAAAATTTATTTATATTTTTATAACACATATATTTTAAATTTGTGGTGTTTTAATAATTTAATTTTAAGATTATTGGAATCATTTATCTGATGAAATTATTTTAATGATATTTGGATGGTTTCCAAAAGCAATGTTATGCAAAACCTCTCTAGTCTCTAAAAGATTTTACATCCTATGCCACCATGAAAGTCTTTGGCAGAGTATGGATTTAAGTAATCACAAAATGTCTGATATGAATGTGGCTCATTTAATTAACAATGGCTTGAAAATTATTAAATTATCACGCTCTGAGATTATAGTAAATTAATTTTTTTTAATTGATAGAATCAGTACAATAAATCTAGATCAATTGAAATTACAAAGTATGTAAGTTTTTTTAAATATTTTTTTTGCATTTTCAATGTGAATTATTATTATTTTAATTTAGCAAGAAGTTGACTCACTTGGATCTGAGCTATTCCATTATGGATCATCTATTTTTATATAATATTCTATTTGGACAAAAAAATTTATCGCATTTAAGTCTTGAAGATTTAATATTAGATGAAAAATTTAGGTTTTTATATTTTTTTTTGGACCTGCTTAATGATACTATAATATTAATTTGAAAACCTTCATATTATATATATTTTTATGCTCATTTAAATAGTCTCAACTGCTCAAATTTCAAGGTGCTTAACCTATCCCGGTGTCAAGGAATTGATAAATTTATAATAGATGTAATGAAAAGGAATAAAGGGTTAATTATATTTTATCATATGCCAAACTCTTTAATAAACCATAAAATTTCATACACAAATTCTTAAGTAGGTTGATTAAAAATTGCTTATTTGTTAAAGAAGTTATATGTTATATTAATTTTTGTTTGTTTTTAATTCTAGCATAAATTGTATTACACAGGCCAGCAAATTTTTGAGATAATAAAAGTCAAATTAAACATCTCTTTGATTCCATTTATTATTTTTACAATAATATGTTTGCGTCTATTATAAAATTAAAGTCAGAAAAAAATCAAATTTGACTTTAAAAATTAAAATATTTTTGAAATTTTTTTTATATTGTTATTCCCTTAAATGAATAATATTTTTATTTTATTGTAATAATTTTACCTATTTTGTATGCAAAATATTTTTTATTCATGTGTTGATTTTATAGCTTTAATTTAAGAAATTTGATTAGTTATTCAAAATTATTTTTTATTTTTTAGCTTGAAATCTTGTTTGTCTTTTTTTCTAAATTTAATGATTATTAATTTTTAAATGTAAAGCTCCAACATTCATATTTAAGAACTGCTGTGCTCAACTTTCTTTACACAATTTTTTTTAGATAAAAAATTTCATGTTTTAGCTAAATGGTAAAATTTTAACAGCTTTTTTATGCAACAACATATTTTTTTAATAAAATTTGTTTTAAAAAAACAACATTTTTAACTAAAAATTAAGATTGGGATTGTTTTGTAAATAATGTTTATGTCAGGAGAATTTTTTTTCTTCAAATTTTTCCAAAACTGAATAAACCTTAAATCCGCCCTGATCTTAAAAAACGATGAACTGTATTAAAAATTATGAAGATTGTTGTATTGATTTTAATTATATAAATTTTATATGTCCAAAAGATTTTGTTAACCAATGTTATAATCACATTTAGCGTGCCAGATTTCTAGATAATTAATAAAATTTACAAAAAATAGTTTAATGGAACTCAATATGGGTTGGACTAATTTGGACAAGGATACACTTGAGGCCGTTTGTAAAACATTTCCTCACAGTCTCGTTCGCCTAAACCTTAGTGGAAATCGAGACACCTTATTTGATCGAGGTAATGCCAGTGTATTATTTGTGTATATTATGGCTGTGGCCTGATTTTTAAAAAAAATGATAAAGTAAGATTGAATTTAACTATTTAAAAATTCTTTATAAATATAAATTTTGAAGAAAAAATTTGATTTATAAAAATTAAAAGCATTATACAAAATTTTTTTAATAAACGGCCCCAGCTCGCAAATTATTCTTCTCGACTACAAATCGGAAATGTTTCAATTTTAAATTATTAAATTTAACAATAATTATGGTCTGAACAAAGTATTAATTAAATTTTAATTGGAAGTTTAAGTTTGGGATGAGAATTATATAGTGCTAATGGGAGTAAATTTTTTTTATTCTCCCATTTCACATAATAATTTTTTTTTGCTAATGGCCTTTTGTCTAAACATATTGTAATATACTATAATAATTTATTTATTAATTTTTAGATCTTAGCAACTTAGTTCAATGCTGTCCTCACCTAGAAGAACTTGACCTTAGTGATTGTAGCCAAATATCTGATATATCTATCATTATAAGCAATTTAAAGCACCTAAAGACTTTATCAATAAATCGATGCTACAAAATTGAGCTCAATTCCTTGCTGTAAAGCCCAACATACAATTATACTTTTTTAGTTTATCGCCACTTTTTTTCTAATTTGTTTTTAGCAAAGATTTTAGTCAAAAGCATAAAATTATATAAAATTTGACCCATTCATTTTTAATTACATAATTATATAAATAACAAATTACCAATTTTTAAAAAATAAATAATGTTTAATTTAATAAGTGTGCCTGTGCACAATTACATATATCCTGCAGGCATCAAACGATTTACAGCAATTAGCTATTGCCTTTGGCATATGTTTAAATAAAATTGTCTTTTTTGTCAAACTACAGTTGTTATAAATTTACCTTATACCCGGTAAAAATATTTAATTTTTTGTTAAAATACCTCCAGGTGTTTAATATTCATAAACATTGGATATTAAATTTTTTTTACCCCAAATCATTGACAAAATGCAACCTATTGCTTAGGTTTTAGGGCAATAAGCTATCTATTGCATCCCTACTTGGTTTAATGCTCTACTACATTATACAATGTATCTTTTTTTTCCAGCGATTGCAGATTGCTTCCAAACCTAGAATATCTGGACGTTTTTAATCTGCTCGATACGGATGGAATCAAAAAACTGAGAGATACGCTCAACAAAAACCGGTCTTCCCTCCCACATCGTGTCATAGAGATCAACAAAAATATATTTTCACCGATTGCAAGGCCCACTTTTGGCATAACCCGTACAAGCATTTGGAAAGAACGGACAAGGGAGATTTGCATTTAAATAATTTTTTTACAGGGGCTTAATTTTATCATTTTATTTAATAAGTTAGTTTAAATTTTTGGAGGTAAAAAGCCCCTTATTTAATATAATATCCCTTTTAAACTCTTGGCCATTTTTGACCAATTTAAAATAAGTTAAATTTATTTTACATTAATTCACTTTGATTGAGATTTTTTATGAAAAAAAATCACAAGTGACTAACTTTAAATATTATGACTAACCAAGCTAATCAAAAATTTAATCTTATAAATCATACATTATGAGTTATATAATGACTAATAAATTATAAATTCTTTCATTTTTTTAGATTAAATGGCGTTTTAGCACTTCAAAATATTCAGATCTATTCTTGATCGACTATTGAGCTTGCTCTTTTCTTACAATTTTCAATCACTAACAAAATATAGTAATAAGCTCTCTCTCCCTTCAATATTCAGCAACTTAGGTGATATCTGTGTGAAGTTTTTGAAAGAAATTGCAAATTATTATTTAAAAAATATAATCAAAATAAGCCGAGCTCACTGGCTTGCCATTTGTTACGTTTAACGAAGTGATAAAAAGCTGACTTGTTTTCTTTTATATAAATTTGCTCACTAGTTCATAATTTTATTGAGCTCTAATTTTGTCAAATCCGGGAATACATAAAAAATATCAAGTTACGGTGATAATTGACAAATTAAATTTACACTATAATCTGCAAAGCTAAAACATTTATCGGTTTATCAATTTATTTGAATATAAAAAACAAAATTGTTTCCAATCAATTTAAATTATACATATAAAATAGCATCGATACAAATATACTAACAAAAAAAAAATTGGGTAAAAGATCTGTTTTATATGATTAGTATATGATAATATAATCTTTTAATAAGGCAATATAATATCAAAATTAAAATTAGGATAGTGTTAAGAAAAAATAATATAAATGTCTTAGGGCATGTGCAAAGTGAGTTTTTATTTTCGTAAAATTTTGTAAAATTTTATTTTGTAATAAAACGCAAATTTTAAAAAAGTTGCCAAATTTGATATGTGCACATAAAATGCTTTTTCTAAAATAGAAAATTTTTGACAAAAATAAATTTTTTTAAATTTTCAGGATTTACAAAATTTTACGAAAATAAAAACTCACTTTGCACGTACAAAGTATCCAACCTTTATCCCTTCTCAATTTCAAGTTTTATTTAAATTATGATCCGATAATCGTGGCTTTTTATGGCCAAAAGTATCATCGCTTGCCTGGCCCCTTGCTGTACTATGGGAACGGCTTTTACCTACTCTTTTGACGGCATTATCATTTTTTAGTGGTGTTGGCGTACCTATTAAACCACCAGCAATTTTTCGTTTTTCGAGCTCTTTAATCTTCCGTTCAATATCACGTTTAGCCTGGAAGGCGGCCATATTTAGGTTATCAGCTCCGGGCCTGAGAGCGACGTTTCTTTGACGGCCAGTATTGGGATTATTAGTATTGTTGATATTATTCAGATTGGAATTGAGAGGATCAGTATGTTTTGCCGTGATAGTCTTGTGAGTGGTTGATCTATCGATATCGTCACCGAAATCACACTTTATTTCAATGTACTTGAGTGCCGGTTTGTTTGTCGTACTGTCATTTGGCTCTGGTTCTTGACCATCTGTGAATAAAATCAATTTGCGATAAAAAATATATAATAAACATGAGACATTAACCTGCAAATAGTAGAGTTCAAATTGGGCCGTAATATTCTGGCCAGCCTAACATGTCTTTACAATTTGGGCCCTATACATGGGCGCCCGGCCCAAAAATCTTATATAACAACAAGCCAAAAAAATTTGTTTTAAAAATGTTAATAAAATACAGAATGCTTTTTGAAAATAGGTATAAAACAAATAAGGCAAAATGAAATATAAAAAGCTCAGCCAGTATTCTCATTTTTTTTTCAAATTCAGGACCGTTGTAATTATAGGCTTAGTCCAGCACATTTTTAACGATTAATGGGCGGGCTTTAGGGTCCCAGCTTTGATCTATAGCAGATTAACAGGTCAACAAATTTTTGAGAATTATGAGCTAACTACAGAGATCAAACCTGCCACAAATCTGTTTACCGTTTTTTCTAATTTAACTTAGTATTTCAGCTATAGACATTGAAAATTTTAGAAATGTCAAAAAAAAAACAATAAAAACAAAAATAAATTGAAATTTTTATATTCATCAAACTTCAAATAATATTTTTATTAATTAAAGATGTTATATCGTGTCGTATTTAAGTTTGGACGCGATCAAAATCCTGATGTAAGAGCATGATGTACTAAAATTTTTTATTTCTCATTATTCGAGATGATAATAAGTCACAAGGGATTTTTAAATAAAAAAAATTCTTAAATATCTTCTAGGGTATTCTCGAGGTCGCAAAATCTGTCAAATTGGTCAAATAGGGTCATTTTTTGATATGGACGGTTCTAAGGAGCCGAAGGTGGAAGAAACAACAAAAATAAATATATGTGAGATAGGCCTTGGGGATGTATGCTTTTATGTTTTCATAAACTCATTTTTTCCGACATTGATATTTGTTGACCAATGTTATAAGCTAATAAACATTTATTTTGCATGACAAATAAACTTAGAAATAGTTAACCTACTAAAAACAACGATATGTTGAAGTAATTTAAACTTTCATTGCATTTGTTTTAATAAAACTCAATAATACCATGCTTTTCATAGGATTCATCATTCTGTGCATTTTCAATTTCTTGTCCATTAGTGTTAGGTAGAATAGAGCTTTGGCTATCTTCTCCTAATTTGTCCAATTTTTTCAATTCACTTTCCACCAAGTCTCTCCTCTCAAAAATATCATCTGAAGTAGGTAAATAATATTATATATAATAAAAAGCAAATTTTAAACAATTAATTGCAGTTCATTTTGTAAAACACTAAACAATTGATTTGCATTTCCCTATCTAATATGATTTTACTTTTATCTATTTGATAATGTCCAAAATATATATCAACTATTTGTAAATAAAATTTTAAATTTAAAAAACAACTTTTTTTAAATAAAGCTGGCAAAAAATTACACCTTCAATGGCTTTAACACTTATATTCCATTTCTCTTGCATCTTAGAATCCATAATGGCAGGCCTATAAAATAAGTGTGGATATGTATCAGTTTTTATAAAAGGTTTCATTTGATTTTGATATTCTTCCCATGCTTCTTGCTAAATTTTTAATGCAAAGATTATAATGTATTAGTGGTTAAAATGTAATAAAAAGATTTAAAAATATACCATTTTGATCATGTCTATTTTAAGTTGCAACAATTTTAATTTGTTTTTTGCAAACTTTTGTTGAGTATACAAGCTCCTTTTTTCCAGAATCAATACCTGTCTTTCGTTATTTGCTTTCTCCTCTAATTTTTTTTCAATCTCGCTTCTTATTATAGCTTTTTGCTAATTAAAAATTATAAATACCATTATTTCAATAAGGTTTACAATAGAGAATAATTTACTTTTTCTTTAAAATTATCTGATTCTTGTTTGAACTGTGTAAGGGTACCAATTAAATGTCCAAACATTCTTTTATTTCTAAATCATGATAAAACTTATTAAAAAATACCTTGCAACAATGTTACCCGTTTGTTTGCTTATAAACTCATCTCTTGTTTTTACAGGTTTTTTTACTTGCACTATATATGAATTAAGCATAGGCTAAAAAATATATTTAAAATATAATGATTACCTGATTTTCATCTTCACTAACATCATCTGGGGCTAGCCCAATATCAATTGATTTATGATATTCTGTTGTAATGTTGCTATATAATAAGCAATTAAAATTAATTAAAAAATATAGATTATAAATGCTAAAAATATCATTAATTTATAAATGAGTATAACAAAATATAAATATTTAGATGCAATTTTAAATTATTCTACTTTATTTTTTCCCTTCTACTGTTGCCATCTCCATTTCGTGGGGCAGAATTAACTTTAAATTTGTTTATTGACTCGTTAATATCTTGAAGATTCCCTGCGAGCTTTTCATATTCTTGTGTGAGTTGAACGATTGAGGCGGTCATACGTGAAAAGTGTAAAAGTTAATTATATCGAATTTGGATTAACACTTTGGAAAATGATTGTATCTCTGCTCTAAAAGCAGAATACATAAAAAAAATTTAAAACATAAAAAATATAGTCTTAACTAAATTACCTATTTACATATTTTAAGTATAGGAGAGGTACTCTAAACTCTCATACAAAATAGTCATTTTATACAATTTTTGTGCGTACAATTTCTGTTTTTTGGTTTAAAAACTATTACCCTTTAAAAATATTTTAAAATCTATACTATCATTAGTTGATATGGTTAAAGATATAATTTCTGTTATTTGAAAATTAATTTTATGCGCCATTTTGCTTTTTAGAGCAGAGACACTCCAATCTTAAGATGATGGTGTATGATTTAAAACAATATAAAAGGTGATAGTTCTTGAACCAAAAAAAGCACAAAAATTGTACGCACAGAAATTGTACATAATGACGTCATTTTATAAGAGAGTGTAAAATACCCTAGAAAATGATGCATTACAAAATCCAAAAACAATTTTTGACAAATTTTTTAATTAACATCTTAAATATATGATATGATTTTAAAATAATAAATTTGGTTAAATTTGGTCATTTTTAGATATATAGGCTGCGGCTACGAATTTATATAAAAAATTTTTTTTTTAAATTTTAACGGCTAATAATAAAAAATGAGAATAATGTTTTTTAGTCGTTAGCATATGCCTAACAAAAAATTTTTCAAAATATATTTTTTTTCAAAATAATTAAGTTCTTAAATTTGTTAAATTTTCTCAATTTTTTTTTCTGTACAACTTTTTTTACTAGCCACAGCCATCCATACCTTAATAGCCGAAGGCAAAAGAAACTTCGAAAAACGCAAATACATGTGAGATAAGGCTATCATGGGTATAAATTCTCCCAAGTGTCATATTCACATAAATTTTTGAACTCGTGTATTTTGCAATATTCCTTTAATAGTGGGCCATATTAAAAACATTTTATAGTATAAAATTTATTTTCTGAATTATTTCGGGCCTATATGTTATGATATGTTCGAACTCAAATTTTAAACTTTTTTAGATGGCCGGCTCAATTATGATTAACTGGTAAAATTAAAAATACAAAATAAATTTAAATTTTTTTACACATGCTTTAAAAAAACCCTAAAATTTGGAATTGTAATTGCAGTTCTAACGGCGCGGTTTAACCATAACTATACCAAAAATATAACCAAAGTTAGCCAATAAAAACGGTTAACGAGATTGAATACATAAAGGACTCATATCACAGGTCAATTTTTTGAGAGTTATGAGTTAACTACAAAGATCAAACCTGCCATCTTAGGGAATATCAAATCCGTTTACCGTTTTTCCTAATCAAACTTAGTTTGTCAGTTATAAACATTGAAAATTTTAGAAAAAAAGGTCAAAAAACCAAAAAAAAAATTTAAAAACAAAAATAAATTGAAATTTTGTTTTTGCATATTCACTATAGTTAAACTGTTAAATTCAAACTTCAAATAATATTTTCAAAAACCGATAATGTATTGTGTCGTATTTAAGTTTGGACGCGAAATATTTTGTATTATCTAAATGCTGATGTAAGAGCTTGATATATTAATAAAATTTGTATTTTATTAATTAAAAATATAAGTTACAAGGGATTTTTATATGCAAAAAAAAATTTTAAATTTTTTCTTTTTATGGTATATAAAGATCCGTAATTCGAAAAAAGGTCATTTTTCATTATAGACGGATTTAAGGAGCCAAAGACGAAAGAAACTAAGAAAAACGAAAAATATATATGAGATTAAGCCATCATGGGGATGCATTCTTTTAAGTTTTCATAAAATTAACGCTTCTGACATTGATATTTGTTGACCTGTGTATTATCAGGTATTCTTAATTTGTAAAATAATTTATGATAAATTTTTAAATCACGAAGTCGCAAAAAATAAAATTTTTCATATTTTGTCATAATTTTTTACTTTTGTATTGTGTCAAATCTAGATTTAAATTTAAAAAATATATAGCTGGACTTTCATACAAACTTTGCAGATTTCTTTAACATTTTTGTATGTATAGAATGATTCTGTCGCTCTCGTTGGAAATCCTTAAAAGAAACAACTTTTAAAGTAAAACACCACAATAATAATTTCAATGTTATTATATATTTATATGATAATTGTAAAGTAAGTAAAAATATATGTATAAATAATTTCTATACGTAAATGTTATGAGTTATTTTGAAAAACTAGATATTACAAAAATAAAGCATCTACTTGAATTATAATGAAGTTACTATTCCGTAAAATTTGATAATAATAAAAAGATTAAAAAATATATAAAAATATACATTGGGTAGATAATATAGTTTACAAGACGAAAAATAGAAATCATACTTGATAATAACACACCTTCAACCATATGCACAAATCATTTAAAATTAAATCTATATGTTTGAATGTGGATGCATTGTCAAAAATCTCGTTTGCAATGCAAGCAGGTAGTATTAGGCACAAACTTTGCATATATATAATTTAGTATTAAATCATAAAAATTGAGGTTTCACCATTATATTAAAACACCGGGTTATAAAAATGTAAAAATATATTATAGCAATATATAATTGTAAGGACAAGAAACAAGTAACACTAGAATAAAATATAAAAATCGTTGTTAAGACATTATTGTATATAAAAAAATAAATACCTAGAAAAAGTTTTACAATATGAGACTAAGGCTATTAATAAAAAAAATAAAACGTCCAATGATAATTTTTTAAAAGACTACAAGAGTCGTGTTTAAAGAAAACCTCTATTTAGTTTAATTAAAATTAAAAATGTTTCTCTTGAAATTCGAATGAAGTTTAAAAAATTGAATTTAACAGAATTCCCAAATATTATGTGTGAGCTATAAAACGTTACTAATTAATATTGTTTTTTCATGTCAATTACAGAACAACATTAATTTAAATAATCAAGCAATTTTTTCATAATTTTGTTATTCAATTTGACTATGGTGCTGTTAAATATAAGGGTCAAATATACAAATAATATAAAAAATATCTATTGCATTAACTGTTTGAAAAGTGACTATTGGTTTCTTCTTTAATATTTATAGCACCTGTCGGATGGTGGTTTGGGAAAAAATTCATATGGATATTGTCGAGGTCGATATTTGTTAAAATGTCATCTGCTTGTGTGTCCCAAAGTTCTTCGAAAGGATTACTAAATGGATGGTTAAAAAAAGGTTAAAAATGAGTTCATAAAAGAATTGCCATCAATAAGATTGAAAATTCAAATGAAAAATTCTTTTATGATGCATTAAGAATGGATTAAAAAAGTTCTAAGTTGAAGAAAATATATAAATAGTTATAATTAAAGGTGCATATTAATAAAAATTTGCGTTTTATAAAAATAATTTTTTTTTGCAAAATAAGTCAAGTGTTAAGGAAAATAAAATAGGCATACGTTGTTTCATTTTCTGGCATTAAAATTGTGCTTTGAGGGGAGGCTTTTTGAGTGGAATCTGCCGAACCACTAGCCATAGGGTGAGGTGCATTATTTTGCTGTCTATTAAGCAAATACAAACAAAAAGTTTATATTAAATTATAATAAAGTTGTAAGAATTGACAGGTAATATTTTTTCAAGTTTTATTCAATAATTTAATTAATGTCAAAGAGAATAAAGAATAATGACAAGTATTAATTAATATGTAAAATGCGCTCATTACTCCGCAGGTAAGGCTGTAGTTGTAACCAAGACGGTCCCAACATAACCGTCCTTAATTTGTATTGTTTCGGCTAATAAATCGTAAGACATTAGATCGTAATGAATAATTTCACAAAAAGGAATATTAATAATTTTTACTCCCTTAAATTAATTATTCATTTAATTATATATATGCAAAATATAACATTTATTCTCAGTTTATAAATTCGACAAAATAAACAAAAAAAAAGAGAAAAAATAAATACTTTTAAAACAAAATTTGACTCTATAACATATATTTAGAAAATTAAAAAATAAACGTAAAAAAAATATTTTTTACCAACGAACTCTCATAACACATAAAAAATTGCAACTTCTTCGTTCAAAAAAAAATATATACTTTCGGGACAAGTGTAATATTTCCCAAATGCCACGTCTTTGGGTATGTCGGGGTAAAGTAATTGAAGGTGTGACAAGTCTTTGATACGGTCCGCTAGGGACCTAATAGCGAAATCCTTCGAGGTGAAAGGCTTTAAGTTCCAGACGTCAAGCCTCTCCGGTCCAAGGGCCGTGTTTATATCGAGCCAGGCTATGGTGACACCCCCGAGAGTGGAATCACTGAAGCGTAGCAAGAAAGTGTTTCGAACCGTTTTCATGAGCATATCGTGTGCGTTGTTGCGGCTTATAAATCCGATTATTGTGCTATAAAACGTATATATATATATATGTATATTTATATATAAAATAGATGTATTTAGTAACAGTTAAAATTAATTCCTTTTTCAATTTACAAGTTAGAATATGAAATAATTGCCCATAGAATTTATATATTTCAATAATTAGACTAAGAAATGGAGGAAAAGTAAGATTTTGGACATTTTTTAGCTCTTTTAAAAATGATTTTGGTTATTAACACAAATTATTTGTACTTGTCAAGCCAATGAGGTCTAAGGCAATCCTTAACGACTAGACATATGTGGTAGAACCATTGCCAAAAAGTAAAAGGCCTGTTCTGGATATGTTCCTAACAAAATAAATAATGGATAAAAAATTACAAATTGATAATATGAGTTAAATTCCAAAAAAAATCTATCAATAGAAAAACTTACTTTAAAAAAATTAAAAAAAAAAAATGTTGTTATATAAAATACATCACAACCTATTCAAGGTCGTTATATTTTTGATACAATTAGATTAAACATAAAAGAAATTGTGATGTTAAGGGCATGTTTAAATTTTATTTTTATAAAATTTTGCAAAAAAAATCTTTCAAAATGAAAAAAATAAATTATAAACTTGCCAATTTTAATTATAAGCACAAAAAACATGAATATAACCTACCTTAACGTGCCCTAAGTTAAATCTTTTTAAACATTTAATTCTGAAGTATAATTATTTCAAAATAAAGGCAAATGATTTAAATAAACTAATGTTAATAATTTAATAAAATACAATACAATTAAACTTTATTAAATTGCGAGATGGTTATAGTTGTGTGGTGGTGATGGTCCTCGGGATTTGCTATATTCAGAAATATTATATTTTATTATAACACAAATATTATCTGAATGTTTAATTATATAATAGAAATGATTTAGAATGTTAGATAGTCAACATTTTTTTTCAAATAAGGAAATTTTTGAGATTCTAAAATCTTGAACCTCAAATGCGTTTACCTATTTTGGTCAAACTCTACAAGCCAGATATAAACATTTAAAAATTTATGATAAAAATAAGATTCAAAAATAAAAAAATAAATATTTATTGTATATAAAAGTGCTAAACTGTAAAATACTAAAAAAAACTAATATTTTAAACTAGTAAAAATCGTGTCCTATTTTAGTTAAAATGAATTAATTTTTTTAACTTAAATGTGATTGGTGAGGCTTAATACAAAATTTTAATACCTCATAATTTCTAATTTCAATATAAAAATTGCTTTTTTCCTTAAAATTAATAAGGTCGTAAAATTAGTTATATTAAATTTTAGCCATTTGATTTCGTGAAGCAGGGTCCTATACTTTTGGTAATTCAAATAATGGAAACAATAATAGAGATATGGTCAATGTACATTGTTTCGCTACAGTAAGCATTGCTAAGTATTCGTTGATTTTTGGATTGTTATTAATAAAATGTTACTAACTCATAATTTTTGTGTAAAGGTAGGCCAGGTTTGGTTCAGTGAGCGATTTCCCAACCATGGAATTGAATTTGTAATTTAACATTTCGGCCAACTTAGGCCAAGGAACTTCGTTCCAAATTTTAAAGGGTTCGCGTACCTAGAATATATAAAAAAATCAAAATCTGAATAAAATTTAGGCGTTTATGTTAATAAATTAAAACGAAAAATTAAATTATTAGGTATTAATATGTTAATAAAAATGTTAAATACCATATATAAAGATCAATTATCAAATACTTGTTTTAATAAATCATAAGATAAATATTTACTAAAATTAAATTAAAAATTTACAAAATCAGAGAAGGCATTATCCCATAAAATACTTGCACAGGCGTTTGCTTCTTGATTCCCATGTACAATGACTACGATAGGGAGAGATAATACCTATTAGAAAATATTAATGATATAAATTTAGTTTAATAAATAGATTTGTAAAATTGGGAGAAAGGCAAAATATATAAAACAACTCTCTGCCTAGTTTTCATATCTTTTTTTTTAAATTAAACAGGCTGTTATAAACATCCAAACAAAAAGAACTCAAAAATAATTTATTTGAACAAAAAAAAATTGACAGTTTTGTTAAAAAAACTTGCCTCCCAGCTTCTAAAAGGTTATATTTATAAACATTTTAACGAGGAAAAAATATTTTAATTTTTTTATGATTTAAAGGGCCAATAAATCAAAATTTCCCTGGTTTTTAATTTTGCCGAGGTCGATTAGTTTGAGTGAAAAAAGTAAAATCAGACAGATAGCGGGGTACCAGTTGGTTTCTTATACCGCCATAGGTCAAATACAAAGACCCGTTTTTAATTTTGGAATAAACATAAATATAAAAATTTAGATAAGAAATCGCTGCATAATATGTAAACATTTATTATTATTGCATAAGAGTAAATTAAAATTTAGATTTGATTGAACATATGAATCTAAATTTTAAAAAGCTGTCGATTCTAAGCTTACAGCATTAAAGAAAAAAAATTAAATATTTTTAAACTTGATTGTAATCTATTAAATATAAATAAAGAATCGTTGAATCTAAAAAAATAAATAATAAGCAAAACATACCCAAACATTCATATTTAAATCGCCTCCGGCTAATTTAAAGGACGATTTAAAAATAATACAGAATTTTTCGTCAGAAACCGTTTCTGATCCCTTTTTCTCTTGCCGTTTAATCTTTTTGAGTTGCTAAAAAATAAATAACATTTATAAGAACGGATCTAAAATTGCTAACAAAAAATATTAAAAACCTAATTTTTCATATTGATCTGATAAAAAATACTTTATTTATTATCAAAATTTATAAAATATTTACCATATCTATAAAGGTAGTACAAAGATATTGAAAGAAATTTAAAACAAGCTCCCTAATATTTTAGTTACAAAATAATTATTGAAAAAAAAAATAAAAAAAAAATCAAAATAACCAGTCTACAAAAATTTTTAATTGCTCGGCGAGAATGAATGGCAAAATAGCCTATTTGATAGCCTACTTTAATATTTTGTGTATTAAATCATCATACAAACTAATGGCAAAAAAGACTGATAAAGCGACCTCGAGAATCCTAAAAAACTAAAAAAATTTTTTATTACTCTAACCTATTTTTTAATTAGATATGTATTTCGAGCTCCAAAATCTACCTGTAGGTTATATATTTTGTATATATTAAAATTTATCAGTTCAAAAAAAAAATATTATAAATATAATTCTAACAGTTTAGCCGTTTTACATATGTAAACACACTTTTTAAAATATTGTTTAGTTTCAAATCTCATAGCATTTTTCATTGATTTTTAATGTTTGGTTTACAATGACAAAAAAACTGGTTAAAAGATTTGTAAATCACTAAGACAGTTAAGTTTAATCTTATAAATTTGCTTATATAATTTAAAAATTTATCGAACTGTGTAATAAAAACCATATTTTTGAATTGCACTCCAAGCCGATTGGAAGGGGAATCGTACTCTATAGTGCCTGTGTAATTAAGTATTTCACCGCTCGTTTGGTTCATGTGGGCCAAGCTCATGATGCCCTCTTCCTTTTTGGCGTATATCTGGGCGGCTTGTTGCTCGCTAATTATATCAAACTTAAATAAAACCTATACTATATTATTTAAAGAAAGACTTAGATTAGTGTTCTCAACGGGCCGAATTTTTAAGGCCCGGCCTGCCCGAAAATTTTTTATGTGTGGCCCGGCCCGAAACCAAAATTTTTATTTTCGGCCCGGCCCGGCCCGATGTTTTTTTTTAAAGGCCCGGTCCGGCCCGGCCCGAATCTATAAATATGGGCCCGTAACATTTTTGTGAATACTATAAACAATTAAACATCAAATACATCTTTATTGCTATTATTTATATTAAATGTATCATATGATTTATAATAATCATTTAAAAAAAGTAAATAATCCAGTTTTTCCTGGCCTAAACGGTTGAGAGCATATTTTTTAATAAAGGGCGAAGCTTGTCAAATTTAATATAATGATTGGAAATTTATTTTATGTACTCATTTTATGCTATAAATAAATACACAAAGCTTGGCTTGCAAAAAACAATGGAATAACTTTAAAAAATAGTTTGAGTTACAAAGTGGTGTTGAAGGTTAAGGGTTAGTGTTAGATTAAGTTAGGGTCAGTGTTAATGTTAAGATTAGTTTTCATTGCAAGGTTCAGGCTTAAAAAGTTCAATGCGTTTTGTTATAACCAGCAATTTTTTTCATAACTGTCATATTTGAACTTTACCCAAAACTAAATAAAACCAGAGATTTACAATAAGGATTTGTGCTAAGCGCTTAAAATATGGCCATATTACGAAAATTTTTGGCCCGGCCCGAGTCCAAAAGTAAATAATAAGGCCCGGCCCGCCCGACTAAAATTTTCTATTTAGGCCCGGCCCGGCCCGGCATTTCGGGCCGGGCGGGCCCGGGCCGAACGGGCTTTCGGGTCCCGACTGAGAACACTAACTTAGATATAAAACAAAAATAATTGTCTATTAGAATGAATAAATTTAAAATATATTTATAAATATAATTGCAATTAAGGGCAACGTAAAAACTATGTAAATTCTAAAATACTAATGACCACAAAAAATAGCGTTAATAACCAAAAAATCAAAAAGCCACTTTATTTTATAAAAACTGCCAATATTAATACGAAACCTTTAATATTTATGGTAATCTACCCAAATCTTTCTTAATTATAATTATATTCAAATTACAAAATAAGGCAAAAATACTTTCATAAGTTATGACCATATATAATTTTTCACTAAAATGTGTAAATTTTTAAAAGAAAAGTATAGAAAATTTTAACCAATATAAGTGATTAGTTCCAGACAATTTTTTACGACATGCTAACAGGATTAAAAAAAAATTTAAACTAAAAAACTTTACCTAATAATGTGAGCCTGAACTTCAGGCGATGTCATTTGGATGTTGAGTTTAGATCCCACAAGAAGTCGCAGGGATGCTGTGAACCTCGTGTTTGTTTTCAGCACCTGTGGGGGTTGCCGGTCAATGACAAATGTGCTATAGTAAATGGAAAAAATATTTGACTTATTTCAAAAATATTTTAAAATATTATACTCTGATTTAATATTCAAACAAAAAATTAGACAATATAAGTTAAATATGATAATGGGGATAAAGTTATTGTTTTATCAAACTATTTAAAAAAAAAGATTAATAAAAAAATGTAAATATAAAAATTAACAATATATCAACTTAGTCTAAAACAAAATTTCCACTCTTTAATTTTATGTATGTATATTCATTTTTAAATATGTAAAAAACATTTACAATGTAAAAAAATAAATAAAGAAAATTTTAAGAATACTCGAATACTAATGAGGATAGAATATTGCATATGTTTGAATTAAGGTTTTCAATCATTTGTGAATGTTCGGGGAGGTTTAATTGATTTTGGCAATGGATTAATCGTTTTACCTGCTTTTTATTTTTCCAGGCAAGATCAGCAATTCTTTCGCACCTAAAAATAACGAACTTCGAATGTTTAGTTGTTTAATATTGAAACATTTTTAGAGAAAGATTTTATTTAGATTAAAAACAAACTAAGCATATTAATAAATTTTATTTATAAGAATGGAATAAGAAGAGATCAAAATCGAAACTCAATAGCCCGGCCGTCCTAGTCCCGCCGAAATTTAAAACAAACCGGGCGGGTCGGAACCTAAACTAAATAAAAAACAAATCGGGACCGGGCTAAACGCGGTTGATATAGAATAGTTAAATTTTTTTAGCAATTGTTAGTAAGAGGTAGGATCAACAAAAATTATTGAAAAATATGGGTGGCATTTCGGCTATATCGGACTGGGCTTGGCTAATATAATAATTAATTCTGGGCCTAAATATTGTGTCAGGCGGGCCGGAATATCACGAGTTTGAAATTTAAAGTAGATAGAATTTTTGTATTAATAGGTTCAAAATACATTAAAGTGAGAATTGCAGATATGAAAAATCATTTTCTTTGGGTTACAGGTCAACAAATATCAATGGCACAACCATGAATTTTATGAAAACATAAAAGAATGTATCCCTATGATGGCCTAATCTTATATATATTTTTTGTTTTTCTTAGTTTCTTCCTTCTTTGGCTCCTTAGATCCGTCTATAACAAAAAATGGCCTTTTTTGACCAAATTGTACAAAAATAATGACACATCCAAAAACGAAAAAAACCCATCTACTTCCTCGCACACGAAAAACATAATTTCAGAGAAAAAAGACTTACCCATATCAAAAAATAATTCTAATCTTCCTAACATATGTATTCCTTTTATTAACCACCTAAGCCACAATATACGCCATGTATTAAAAGATTATGCCAATGTATTTTTTAAACCCACTAAATCTTCCTATAAGTTTATAAAACAAACTTTTCACAACCAAAATAATATATCTAATTGTGTATATAAATTTAATTGTAATGATTGTAATTTCTCTTACATAGGCCAAACTAGTCGATTTTTAAATATAAGAACTAAAGAACACGAATCAGCTGTAAAAAACAACCAATTTTTTAAATCTGCTCTAGCAGAACATCACCTTTTTACCTCTCATTCATTAAATCTTACGCCACAAATCTTAAATGTCGAACCAAATAATTTTAAAAGAAAAATCTTAGAAAGTTTCGCTATACAAAATAATCCCCATTCATTAAATAGGAAAATTGATTATAATTACATCTTAAATAAGGCGACTTCACATTTTATCAATAATCATCATTTTTTATTTAATTAAATTAATTTTTTATTTTTAAATCAGTTACCATTTTTAATTTAATTGAATATAAACTTAATTTAATTAAAAACAAATTTACGCGCTTTGAAAATTAGTTTTATATTTTTGTAATAAATACTGGCTTTACTATATTTTTTTTCCTTATTTTTAATCCTATCTTAAAAAACATTCTAACCATCAAATCATAATAATTGAACTTAGAATATATCGTTCGATTCTTTCTATTCTAAAATCTAATTTTAATATACTATGACTAAGAGATTCATTTTCTCGAAAATTTAGTTATATTTTAATTTTTTATTTTTTAATTTATTACATACCGGAAAATACCATTATTCAAATAAATTTACAATTCCGGATTAAATTCTTATAGATCTAAATATACCCTAAAAAAAAATTTAAAAATTTTTTTTGCATATAAAAATACCTTGTAACTTATATTTTTTATCACAAATAATGGAAAATAAATTTTATTAATATATCAAGCTCTTACATCGGCATTTAGATAATACAAAATATTTCGCGTCCAAACTTAAATACGACACGATATATTATCGCTTTTTAATAAAAATATTATTTGAAGTTTGAATTTAACGGTTTAACTAATGTGAATATGCAAAAATTTTTGAGTTATGAGATAACTACAGAAATCAAATCTGCCATATTAGGGAATATCAAATCCGTTTACCGTTTTTCCTAATCAAACTTAGTTAGTCAGTTTTAATCATAGAAAATTTTATAAAATTTTATATTTGCATACAATATTTAAACAGTTAAATTCAAACTTCAAATAATATTTTCATTTAAAACCGATAATATATCGTGTCGTATTTAAGTTTGGCCGCAAATTTTTTTGTATTATCTAAATGCCGATGTAAGAGCTTGATATATTAATAAAATTTATTTTCCATTAATTGTGATTAAAAATATAAGTTACAAGGGTTTTTTACATGCAAAAAAGATTTTTATATTTTTTCTTTTTAGGGTATCTATTTAGATCTGTCAATTTGGCCAAAAAGGGCCATTTTTCGTTATAAACGGATCTGAGGAGCCAAAGACGGAAGAAACTGAGAAAAACGAAAAATGTATATGAGATTAGGCCATCATGGGGATGCATTCTTTTATGTTTTTATAAAATTCACGTTTCTGGCATTGATATTTGTTGACCTGTGTTATATTAGAGATATAATAACTACCATTTTTGAATATAAGTTAGGTTGTCGTTAAAAGGGACCCCGTTTCCAGCTAACTTCTGTTTAATTTTCCAATTTTTGAGCTCGTCATTTACTATGACGGACATGAGTTCAAGCAAGAGTTTTTGCGTGCTAAGTAATCCTTCGGCAAAATGCTGTTATAACATGAATTAAAAATTTTAAATTTAATATAAAAAACTAAAAAAACATAATTTGAGCTGGTTGCAAAATAACTTGAAAAATTTATAGTTCTGTCGAAGAATAAATATTCAAATTAAAAAAAGTGTTTACATAAATCAAATTTAAGATAAAATTCTAGAATAAAAATTTTATAAGATAAATCTCAACCTTAATTGTATAAAAAATCTATAAAAATTTGTGAGAGCAAATGCGAAATTATAAATATTAACAATGATGAATAAATTTTTAAACTATCTTTTTTATCTTTTAAGTTATTTAAAACTAAACTGACGGCTTTAATAAATAATTTTTTCCAAATTTTTAATTATTCTAAGATATTACAAGGCGCATTTCCTTGATTTCTTGACTTTTGACTTCTAAGGCTTTAACAAGGGAATCCCTGTTAGTTTTAAGCTTAGTGAATTCGCCCATGTAAGGGTTTTGATTGTTTGTGGATGGATTGGCGTATGTGGTTGAATAGTGTTTGACTTGAGCTAATGCACAATTTAAAAAATAAAAAACTATAGTTTTAAAAATTTGTTATTTCATATATTAGTTATAATTAATATATATTCCAGAACAAATGTATTTAATAAAAATAAAATGTATAATTTTAAAAATGCAATAAAATATTTTAAAATAAATGCATACACAAAAGAGAAGACTAATTAAGGAAATAATTAAAATAACGTTAATCTTATACAGCCATAAAAAAAAGTTTTTGTAATATATTTCAAAAATAGGAATAAAGGAAACACAAAAAATTGTTTTAAAAATTTAATTTTTTCATCTATAAGATATTATTTTCAATTTTTTTTTTATAAATACCTGTTAATTTTTTGCCCTCTTGATTGTTAAGGATAAACGATTCTTGCTCTTGTTGTATATTTTCTAGGACAATGTCCGATTCCTTTATACAAAAAATTAAATATATTTTCATATATGCATTCAATAAAATTTAAAAAAATTACAAACATTTGACAAAAATAATAAACAATTCATAAGTATAAATTATTAAAAACAATTACTTTCGTTTTGGTGTACAAAGTTTCAAGTTTGGCCTTATAATAATCGTTTTCATCCATTTTGATTGCCCCAACATGTAACTACAATATATAAAATATTAGAAAAAATAGTCTGATGTTTCAATCATTAGAGCAAAGATAGAGTTAATTAAATATTACTTAACATAAGATTTATATAAATATAATTTAACAATATATATCGCCTTTTTCAACCATTTTCGAGGAAGAAAAATAAAAAAAAAATGAAATTATGACAATGGAAAAACAGTCATAAACTGATGTAAACTTTTATTAATAGAAAAATATGTAAATTGTAAAGTACAAGGCAAAAAACTAATCTAAACTTAAGAATTAGTGGTGAAATTATGATAAAATTTATTGTTTGCATAACTACAAAGTTTAGATGAATGCACTGATGTTGTATACGAAATAAGTAAATTTTAAAATAAAAATATGTATATATTGTAAAAATATAGAAGAATTACATACAGAATGATTTAAAAGTTATTTACAAAAATATAAACATAAAATGCAATAGTTTTCAATTTAATTATTCATTAAAGCAAAGGAATTTTAACGGTGAAAGATAATTAGATCATGTATTTTTAATTTAAAAGGAAATCGCCTATTTCTATTTTTCATATTTAATTAAATTCGTTTAAAATAATTATATATAATGTTTTTTTTGTATTATTTTTCGTATAATAGAAAAAGTCATTTTTAAAATATATAATTAAACCTTATATTTTAAATAAAGTAAATATTAAATTTTTAACAAATAATGTTTAGTATTAAATAGCCTCATTTAGTCTTAATTTAACGTTAGTGCATGATGGTGGATTAATAGTTAAAAAATATATAACTTGATCAATAGGTGGCGCTTTTCCCATAATGAGATTCTTTTCCATTTGTAAACAATTTTGTATCATCCGTACTAATTCGAGTGGATTATCACCATAGCGCTCCTAGAAAAATTAATTTTGATAAGATTTATTTTTTGATGTTTATTGAAGGTCAAGTTCGAGAGATTTTTTTAAGCCAATACTTTATTTCCCTAAGTTATTCAAAGGGGCGGGGCATCTAAAGTCGTTTTATATTTATGAAAAAATGCCTTTTAACTGTATAGTACTTAAAATGCCAAATTACAATTATTACATAACGACATATTTTTAAAATACATGAGCTAATTTTTGAGATCCAACCTCTTATCCTATAGATTTTATGTTCAATATTTAGTGGTCAGTTAATATTAAAAATTTATAAATAAAAAAAACATAAGAGATTTAAAAAAAATATTTAAAAAAAATTATTTGTTTTTTATGATAAAAATTTATTTGAAAATCTAAGCGCTGTTAAACCAATATCTTAAAAGTTTACAATTATAAATATTTTGGGTCTAATTTTTTTACATTTAAATAAATACTAAAAAATATTTAAAAAACCGCCTAAATGCAAAATAAAATCAACTAATGCTCATACATATACAATTCTAATCTTTCCCAATTTCTCATTTTATATGAAAATCCAAAAAAAAATTAATTGGAAAAACAAGAAATTAGTGAATTGAAGAAAAAAATGTTAAAAACTTATAACAAATCAGCTTTCCCTTGTAAAAATTAATTTAAAAGAAATACATTACATGTTTGGCCCAAAATTATAATAAAAAAATAGGTGGCCAGTATAAAAATAGCCATTAGGTTGCATTAAGGTGAAGAATCTAAAAATAATATTATATTCCATTGTTATTTCGGCCCAATCTATTATGTATTAAACCTATAAAGTTAGTAGACCATCTTAAGGCACAGTTGGACTCTAAAGATACCGCGTTTACGTCGTGGAGTCAATATTCCGAATGAAATACAAATGGTATCTTTTCTCTCTCGCCTAATTTCGTTGATACAATAATTCTGGGGCAACAACAACAAGGCACAGTTAGAAAAAAGTCAGCGAGTTCAAAATTATAAAAAAAATTTAGTTTTGTCTAAAATAACATTTTTTTAAATAAATAACAATCATTAGTTAATTATTCATTCCTCATCTTTAATTCAAAAAAGAATAAATTGATTATATAACAAGATCATCTCACAACCTTGCAATATTTAATAAAAATATATAGTAAATTTAAAGGTTTTGTGTAAACAAAAATGTGTAAAAAAATAAAATCTTGATACAGTGTAGTATTGGTAAACATTTGAGTTTTTTTAATATAAAGTAAATATTGTTAATATGTATAAGGTAAAATGCTCATCATAGCAAAATAATATAAGGTTCAAACTTTGTGGTAATAATAACTAAAAACTACCAAGAATTAATCTTATTTCCTGTTGCACATAATTCGTGGTTTTGGTATATTAACAAAATCAGTATACTGGTAATGAGCCAAAGATATTTAGGATAAGAAAAATTAAGGTTACCTGAAAATATTTGGCCGAGGATGATAGCCTAAACGTTAGAGGCATAAAATGAACGCCCTGCGTAGTTAACTCTGATATTGAACGATTGATTTCAACTAAAAAGGCTTGAAACAGGTTTTGTGCATAAGTGAGGTGTTGGACATTGTCAGGATTTATAGAATCCCTAGGATAAAATGGAGGAAAAGAGATTTGATTATTAAGCTAATTAAAATTTTAAACAAAACAAAATATTACTAAATATAAAAAGTTATGATTAAACATAAAAAGTTTGTTCCAATGCAAACAAACATTATATTCAATTACAATATTAATTTTTAATATATAAACCACTTTAATGATAGGATAAAATAGGAAACAGAATTCAAAGAACCTAAAGCTTAGTGATGGCAATTACCAATCTTACTCAAGTTTCTGGTGTTGATTACAAATATGTATGAATTTTTCCCAAAACCTCATAATTTTGGTTGTTAAAGGTCAAATATAAGAAATCCCATTTTTGAAGTATTTTGGACTGAAGCAAAAATTTAAAAACATTTAGATTAGCAATTAAACAACAGAGTTTTTTAAATAATTATTTATATATCTAAAGTTAGTGGTTTTGTTTATTTTTTGACCTTAAAACTCTTGTAAATTTGATAATAATTTTGAGTAATTAATATTTTATACCAATTTTTTAAGAGTAATCTAAATAGACCAACCCTAGAAATAGTATCAGACATTTTATAAAGCTTTTAAATAAAACACAATATTAAAATAGGAAAAACTAAACCTAAAATCATAAATGCAAAATAATACTAAACTCTGAAAAATTTTTTGCTACAAAATCGATCATAGGATTTTTTTGGTGATTTAAAACTCTTAAAAAATTTTTGTCCTTGTTTAGAATAGATAAGGCTTGTTATTTTTGTAATTAAAAAAACCGAGGTAGTGAAAGCAGAATAGAAGGTAATAACAGGTTAAGAAAAAATTTTGTAATCATAAAATTATATGTATAAACTAGCATTTACATCAAATAAACAAAGTAAATGTTGGAAGTAAGAACTATAACAAATATATTTTAAAGTGTTTTCATTTAATAATAGTCTGTAAATTTATTAAATTATATCAAAGCAAAAATTATTAGAGTATCTGGTAATATATAATTTTTTAAAATATAAAGATGGAAATGACATACCTTAAATATAAATATTTTATATTAGTCTATTCAATATACAATTTAAACCATTGTTATTTAAAAGCAAAAAAAAACTGAACCATGGCTGATCCTCAATCCAGTTGGCAAGACAATGTCTGACTTCAAATGGGAAATTTTGGGTGTAAAGTGGAATGTTTTTTGCAGCCTCGCCGTGGCTATCTAATATTTTAGCCCACAATGCCATAACAAAAAATATCTATAAAAAATATATAAATTAATTATATAAAAATATAAATATTTTAATAAATAAAATATAAGATATATATTTACTTTTACGCTGTAATATATATTTTGCTAATCATTAGAGATCTAAGTTTTTCTGACATGCATTGAATTACAGTAAGACAATGGCTTATTTTGTTTTGATTTTACAATCAATAAAATAATGCTTATCAAACTTAAAAATAGTTATTATTTACTTAGACCTGTTTAACGCTTAAAAGTATTAATTTTTCTAAGTATTATAAAAGTAAGCCTAACTTTAATACCCTTTGCAGTAGCTTATTCTGGTTTCCATTTTATAAATAAATTCAAAATATTTTTTTAAGTGTTCTTAAATGCTAAAACTTGGCTCTACTTTTAATTTGCGGTTGCTTAGGTAAAAAAAGTTAAAATAAGTGTTCTGTAGAAGACAATTGTCTTCCATTTAAAAAAAGCTATTTAAATTAAAGTATGTTAATGTATTTTTATTATACTTTTTATTTATATTAATCTAAAAAATTTGAATTAACTAATTTTATCTAATATAAGCAAGATTTGAATAAATACAATTCGTTAACATTTTACCTGCAACCATATAGATACAATTCTTTTCATATTTTACCGGTAATCATTTGAATATAGAGATAACAAATCTTAATAATATTCTTAACTTGATTAATTTCGCTATATATATGTGGTTAATCCTTATATTATATATATATATATCATTTTTTTTTATTTTTCATTAATAAATTTATATTATATTGGTGTCAGAAATCACCTTGTCAAAGGTGTCCGACAACACCCACGCAGCCCTAAAACTTGGCCACCCCTGAGAAATGCTACAAACAAAATATTTATCATTCCAATCATGTGAATAAAATTTGATGCAAGATGTTAATTCTTTGTCAACTAAGCTATTCACAACGATATGTAAAATCAATTCCATATTTTTATCAATGATGACGATGTTCTTCACTAAACGTACGTATTCACTACATATATAATTGATTCGAGGTTCTCGCCACAGTGGCCCTAGTTTTGTCCTTTTTCGTAAAGGTTGCTAGCATTAATGATTAACGAATTTTTGCATGAGATTCGAAAAACGTAACAAAAATAACTCTCCCCCTTAGAACATAAGTCAACAAACAAAAATTAAAAAAAAAATTGTGAGACACCTGCAATCGCTAGGAAATATTTAAATTTTCTGATCAACAGATTGTTTACGTTAATTCTTCCTGAACCCATTTATTCACAACGATATGTAAAACTCTATGCATTCCATATTCTCAATTTAAACAATAATGACGACGATCCTTAACTATTCACTACACATAATAAATAAATCAAGGTCCTCGCCACAATGGCCCCAGTTCCGTCTATTTGCGAGAAGATTTAGCAATTGCTAGCATAAATGACATTTACAGATAATTTTCGCATGAGACTTGTAGAATGTAACAAAAATACACCCTTCCCCCTAAGACAAAAAAAGGTTTGCGACCATATCGAAAATTTATTAAAACTTTTCTAGTACCCCAATATGATAACGCCCATTGCGACCATATTGAGGACAGCTGAGCCCAATATGATAACGCTTGCGACCATATTGAGGACAACGAGGTTGCCAAATGCGCGCTTTATGCTGACGTCAGCACCCGCATAAATTATTTAAATTTAAACTATTAGGATTTAACCAATATCTACCTCTATTCGGCCAACAATACCTCATTTGCATTAAACGATAGCTGGTGACTGACTGATAACCTTCCATAACACTTACTCTTCCGATCACGTCAATCCTGCCATTCACGTCAACCTCAAATGCCACACAGCTTATAGACATTAATAATCAAGCAACCAAAAAAAACGGACGTGTTAATCTAAGAAATTTGAAATAACCTATTTTATATAATATAAGCGAGATTTAAATAAATACAATTCGTTAACATTTTACCTGCAACCATATAGATACAATTCTTTTCATAGTTTACCCGTAATCATTTGAATATAGAGATAACAAATCTTACCTAATATTCTTATTACTTGATTAACTTCGCTACATATATGTGGTCAATCCTTATATAATATTTATATATATATTATTATTTTTATTTTCATTTAGAAATTTATTTTATATAGTTTACTTGAGCGCGTTCAGACTCATTTCATTTTTTTTTAATTTAAAAAAAAAATTTTTGACATTAAACGCTTTTTTACAAAAATTCGGCAATTTTAGTTATTAGCATTTAAATTTTCTGAAAGAAAAATTTTTAAAAAAATTTTGGAAAAAAATAAATTTCAAAAAATATAAAATTTTTAAAAATTAATTTTGGAAAAAAATAAATTTCAAAAAATATAAAATTTTTAAAAATTTTTAATTTTTTAAAAAAATGAAACAAGTCTGAACGCGCCCTTTTATAAAAAAATTTTTTTTTTTATTTTGAATAATTTAATAATTAACATGAAAAGTTGCTACTGGGGCATAAATTATGTCTCTAGATGTAATTGTTTTACAAATTTTTTGTAAAAATGTTCATAGAAAAAAAATTCCCAATGCTATGATTTCGCCTGTAATTTTATATAAAAAAAAAATAAAATATTTATGTCAAAAAATCAAAAAAATAATATAAACATTAAGGAAAATAACAAAAATATTCAAAAAACTTTTATAATTAAATATTTAGGTAATTTTGTAAATTACGTTTTCCCAAAAACTTATATATATATCTATATATATAAAATTTAAGCATCAAAATTTTTGTTACCAATAAGCTCAAAAACGGCCAAACCGATCCCTATGAAATTTTACATGTAGATTATCTAGGTGGTGGAATCGGTTCATACGTATCTTTCATGCGCCTAGGTCCTATAGGTCGCCCGCCCAAAGCAATTTAAAAAATCGCGTTTTTTAATTTTTGATCCCCGATAACTTTCTACCGACAAAACCGATTCCCATAAAATTTTATATATACATTCTCTTGGAGGCAGATTAATGTTTATTCTAGGTTTCATGCGCCTATGTCATATGGTTCGCCCGCCCTAAGCATTTAAAGTTGTTTTTTTATGAATATTTTGGTTTTTCACGAACAACTTTTCTGTTTATTTTTTCATCTAATTTGGCATAAAAAAATACATATAACGCTATAAAAAAATTTTCCACATTGTCCTATGAGTCGCCCGCCAGAAGCAATTCAAACTGATTTTTTATGAATTTTTTGCCATTTTTGGGCAAAAATTTTTGGTTTTGCTTTCACCTGATTAGGTGTATAAAATACATATAATCCCCAAATTTGACTCTTCTACCAATAATCCTTATGTTTTTATAGCCTTTTCTTTATTTTTTGGGCGAAATTTAAATTATTTTTCCGTAATGAGTGAACCGATTACCACAAAATTTTATATGTTTCCGTAGGAAACAGAATAGTATTTTTTTTTAACTTTCAAACACCTAGGTCATATGCGTCGCCCGCCCTAATCGTTTTATATTGTTATATTCGGAATTTTTTACCAATTTTTAGCTATTTTTTTTTATTCTTGCTTTTATCTAATTTGGCATAAAAAAATTAGGGTTGGAAAAAAACCGGGTTTTTTTCAAAAAAACAAAAAACCTGGTTTTTTTGGTTTTTTTGGTTTTTATATGGTTTATTTGGTTTTTTTGGTTTTTTTCATTTAACCTTAACAAAAGTAACAGATTGATATGTAAACAAGGTATAATATTTATTAATGCTAAAATTACATATTGTATTATATAATATAATATTGTATAAATGTTATTTCAATGGTTGCATGTAGAAATAAAGACAATTAATAATGATAAATTTAAAAGTATTTTAATTAAAAACTTTAAATAAAAAAACAAGCTTAGATGCCTTTTCAATTCCAAGCCTATTTCTTAACTTGGAATGGACGAGGCCAAAAGAAGAAAATACCCTTTCTACACTTGCAGATGAAGCCTGAGCCAACAATAATTGCTCCACGATGGGAAAACCCCCAAAAAATTTGTTTCTATTGTTTTTTCTTGGCTCTTCCACCATTCGCAAGCGGTTAGATTACTAACTATGCTTTCTTTAAAAAGTACTTCTTTGAATGGAATTGCTATAGCCTGAAACTTTAAAAGTAACGGGATAAATAGAGTATTGGCATATTTGTCTGAGGCGAACACATAAGCTTCATTTTTTTCCACATCAGTTAGTTGATATTTAGGGTCCATGTTAATGTGACTCGGTGTAATAAGAAAGGCCAAATAATGGGCCGGCGTCAGCGCCATATCATAACGCTTGATGAATTTGTTTCTTATTTTGTAATCTTCGGTTGCATTAAAAATTTTTTCTTTTAGCTTTTTCCATAATAAAACAACATGTCCTATCGGGCAATTATTTTTTTGCGCTTCGTCGAGTGTTATAGATTTTGGCTTTAAGATTTTGATGAGGTCTTCAACATTTCTTTTTAATCCAACATTGGTAACTTTAGCGTAAACGCTTTTTTCAATTTTATCCCTGTTGTCCTCACATATTTTTATCAATACGGGCCATGCATTTATAAAACCTTCAAAAGAATCTAGAATGCTTATCCAGCGGGTTTCTGCTGGCATAACTAATTTTGTGGCCCCTGTCTTGCGAAACAACGCGTTAGCAGTGTTTGTTTCGAAAATATTTTATGATGCTCACAACATGTTCTCGTAGATTCGGAAACTCAAAATCATTAGCTAAGAGATTTAATATGTGGGTTGAGCAACCGTACGCTATAACATTTAGTTCTCTGTGATTTTCCAGCATTTGTCTCATTTTTGTGACGTTAGCCGCGTTGTCGGTAACCACTGACCTAACATAAATTTTCCTTGTTTCATATTTTTTAATTGTACTATAGGCAATTTCCGTCAGATATTCAGCCGTATGAGCATTATCTGAGGTGTCCACAGTATCCATCAAATAGGTCTCACCTGTTGAGGTAGTTAAAGTTAGACCAAGAATTGGTTCATAAACTAAAAAAACCAAATAAAAACCAAATAAAAACTAAAAAAATCAATTAAAAACCAAAAAAACCAAAAAAACCAGTTAAACCTAAAAAAACCACTGGTTTTTTAAAAAAACCAAAGTGGTTTAAACCACTGGTTTAAACCACTTTGGTTTAAACCAAGCCAACCCTGAAAAAAATACATATAACCCTAATGACTCTTCTATCCCAAACCCATAAGATTTTATAGCCTTTTCTTAATTTTTGGGCAAAATTTTAACTATTATCCCGTAATGGCTCAAATACCCATAAAATTTATATGTGAATTCCATAGGAGGAACAATAGGATGTTATTGATTCTTCATACACTTAGGTCTTATCGCTTGCCTAAATAATTTGGATTTTTTTCAAAATTTTATCATTTTGAAAATTTATTCGTTTCTGCTTTTATCTGATTCGGCATTTCGAAATACATGAAACCCTATATAATGATCGGCGGCTACTGAGCCACCGTCGAATATTTAACTTTTATTAAAACTATATATCAATAACTAAATTATACATAACAAAGACTATATATATATTCTAGCATTTAAATTATCAATTTAACATTGCTTCTAGGGTATGCAGGCATTTACCTTAATTGATTGGTGTTTCTTTGACTAAGATCACTATACATGTAACCAGGGACGTATGCAGAAACTTACCTAAAGGCAAGAGATTTCTTAAGGGGGGCAAGAAATTTTTTAGAAGAAAAATAAGTAAGTATTTGTGCTTTTGTTAGTGTATAAGTTAATAAATGATCATTATATAAACTAAAAGTTTTAATTTGAAGATTTTTATTGTTTTTAGAGTTTCATATATCAATTTTAACGGTATAAAAAATAAAATTATTAAGGGGGGCAATGGCCCCCTTTGCTTTCCCCCACCCCCCTTCAATACGTCTCTGCATGTAACTTATGTTTAGCTGAGATTGCATAGAATTCGTCGTTCTATAATAGATTTTAAAAAATTCTTCCATATTTCTACGCATATTCCACAAAAAGGTATATTTTTAAATTTTTTAAAGGCCTAACTTCTATGGGTCGCCCCCTCCCCCTAATCAATCAAAATTATTTTAATCCGAATTTTTTGTCATTTTGGGCAAAATTATAACTCTTCTATTACACTTAAGTTTTATAGAGGTTTTTTTTATTTTTAGATTAAATTTTAACTAATTTTGAGCCTTCTAGCACCACTCATTTTTCATAATCCAATTATATAAGCCTCCTAAGACCAACTCATGAGCCAGAAGTCTGCCGAGAATATCTCAAAAGTCAATAGAGGATTTTTAATAATTTTGACCAATTCAGGGTAACTCATAATATACCTTATATGCGCAAAAGTCATATTTAATTTCATCAAAAGTTATTAAAAGGTCATTTAGCCCGTAAATTATCTTTATGGGCCTTTTTTACCTATAAATGCCCTTAAAAATTTTATTTTCTCATTACATTTTTTCGGTCAAGAAATTGACAGGATATTTTTAAAAGCCTAGGATATGGTTGACCATTTTGAGCATTTATTTCTATAAATTTATTAAGGTAAAACAACGTTTGCCGGGTCAGCTAGTACCTGTATAAAATTCCACATTATTTCTTTAGAACAATGTATTGCATTAGAAGATATATTCTAAACAAAATTGGATATTATATCAACCTAATATAGAGGCCTTAACATGTATTCCTAAAAGTTATAGTTCCTGAAAACCCCAAATTTAATTTAAAAATTAAGACATTAACAGGAATTTCAACATTGAAATTGTCACTGTGGCGTTCTTACGAACCCAATAGTCTAAACTAATTTTGTTATTAGACTTAGACCAAATTTTCATTACTAGTTTTTATTATGTATTTAAGAAAAGTCACAAAAATTTAACCCATAATATAAAAAATTTGAAAATATTCACAATTCAAGATGAACACAGTGCTAATCGCGTGTTGATATGCGTAAAAATATATTGATTTAATTAAATTTTTTTTTGATTTTTTGAAATAACAACATTCACTTTTGTCATAAAGATCAAAATATGCTTTTTTCAATCTTCAATTACAATACTGCTAGGGTCTCCAGATCCCCCATTTAAATTGCAAGTTAATTTATACAAATCAATAATATATGTTTTTTAGCCGTGTTTATTGCATTTTCAATCAAAATTTTGGCACTTCTTTAATTTTCTTTGCTAGCAAGCTTTTTACATTATATTAACAGCTTAAAAATTATTTATAATGTAGTTATAAAATATCAATAAATATTTGAGTTTATATAACTGCTACCAAATAATCTACATTATGCTCTTATATCATTTTTTTGGTTTTTTAAAAACTAATGGAACAGGACTATATATCACGACTACCGAAATGACCAAATTTAGAAAAATTAACTAATTCGACCTCGGACTTAACATTATTTTTTCACGTGAAAAAAAGTTTTTATATTCGTGAAATACAAAATTTAATTTATTTTGTTTTTAAAATGCATGCCAAGTTTATGCTCATAAAATGCTTTTTCTAAAATAAAACATTCTTAAAAAAATTAAAAAAAAAAAAAATTTTTTTTTATACAGAGTATTTTACAGAGTTTTTAAATTTACGAAAATATAAACTCACTTTGCACATGCTCTTATACAAAAATATCAATTAAATATAAAGCCTCAACCTCAACATTTAGATTTTAAAATATTTTGTCGCCAATCATTATCGGTTTGAAATATTAATATTTCCAAGTTTGGATGGCTACTCGTCAATATGCGTCTAATATGCAGAATTTTTGATGGGCAAATTACACTAATTCATATTTAAAATTTATTTTAATTGTGGGTTTATTAAAAAAATTTTAGTCTGGAAATTAAAAATTAAAATTAATTGAGACTTATAAAAATTTAATAAAATACACGAGAAATACTGTTTTTAAATAACACTTTTTTACACAGGTCAACAAACAATGTCCGAAAAAATATTCAGAAAACATAAAAGCATACATCCACATGTATCTCACATATATTATCTATCTTTTGTAGTTTCATTAGCCTTCAACTCCTTGGGCTTCTTTGACCAAATTAACAGGCGACCTCAAAAATACCCTAAAAATTTTTAGTTTTTTTTATCTTATAAAAATTCCTTGTGGCTTACATTTATCATCTCAAATAATGAGAAATAAATTTTTTTAATATATTAATGTACGTCAGCATTTGGATAAAACAGAATATTTTGCAAACAAACCTAAATACGACACGATATATTTTAATAAAAATATTATATGAAGTTTAAATTTATCAGTTCGGTTGTGAATATACAAAATAATATTTTCAATTAATTTTTGATTTTGAATCTTTTCCGGTTTTACTGAGTTTTATAGAAAAAACGGTAAACGGGTTTGAAAATCCCAAAGGTGGCAGGTTTAATCTCTGTAGTCAGCTCATAACTCTCAAAAATTTGTTGACCTGTATTTAACAATTGAAGTGACAGCGTTTAAACTAACTAAGAATTAAATAAAAGTACCGGCCATAACAGAATTGTGAGTGAAATATGAGAAAAGCAACTTATTTAAAATGTCTGTAGGCCCATGATTAAAAAGTAAATTTTAATGTCTAGGAAACTAATATTTTATATAGAAAATAAAATTAGTTAATCGGTCTAATAAATAAAGAGTCTATTACCTCAATATGCCAAAAATGTTGAGTCAATGTTGAACCACTGTGTAAGCTAAAATTAAAAAAATTTCCCGTCTTTATAGGAATGTTTTAATTGCCCTTGGTGCACAATGTCTCAAATGAGAGTTTTAAGACCTGTTATCATATTGCATCAGACAGCCAGATTAGAAAGAATTGACAAAAAGCAGTTTGAGCTTTGGAGTCCAACATAGTTTAAAAGCAATTTTTAGTAAGTTGGCTGGCTTATTCTACTCACATTTTTAAAATCGATATATGGCCATAAAATATTAATTAAAAAATAATGCTAAAATTGGACACTTAAGTACTGCTGCTATTTTTGCCACGTGAAAAGTGAGTTTTTATTTCGTAAAATTTTTGAAATTCTGGAAATTTAAAAATTGTTTTGTTTCACAAAAAGCATATTATGTGCATAAACTAAATTTGGCAACTTTAAATATTTGCGTTTTATTAGAAAATAAAATTATTTAAAATTTTGAAAATTTTAGAAACTCACTTTGCACGTGCCGTGCCGCAAATAAAAATTTTGCCTTCAGGGAAGAAGAAAAATTACTCGATGTTAATTTAAACATGGACAAGTTGATTCACTAAATATTAAGCAGGTACTACTACCTGACTAAAAATTAGCAAAACTATTCATTTAATACCTGCATATGAAAAAAATGGATAATTTTTGTCAACTTTTACAAAATAAAATGACCTGAAAAAATTTTAACTTGATGTTTGAACCTTCATTAGCTTATTTTAATTGTATTTGGTAACTGAAAGAATTTAAAAATATAGAACGGCGTTAGGTTCTAAATTATTGTTGCCTATTTTAGTTGTTTTATTATAATGCGTTAGTAAAAGTTTTTCATATTTTTCCAAATTTCGATTTCGTTGATTAGAGAATGGATACGGAAACGGGTGTCGACAATTTGATTTTGTTGGAAGAAACAACACCCAAATGTATCGTCCAAAATTTGAAAGTCCGATTCGAGAAAGATATTATTTATGTAAGGCATCGTATCTTATTAGCTTTTTTTTTACGGAAGTATATATAAGGGCGCGTTCAGACTCAGTTCATTTTGAAAAATTTTAGATTTTTTAAAAATTTTAACATTTTTACCTTTTGATATTGAACGCTTTTTTACAAAAAGTCGCCAATTTTTGTAATTAGCAATTAAATAGTTTTTCTGAAAAAAAAAGTTTTTAAAAAATTTTGATAAAAAAAATAAAATTTCAATATGAAATTTTAAAATTTTTTAAAAATTTGAAATGAGTCAGAATGCGCTCTAACATAAAATCACTCAAATGGCTCGTATAATTTTGGTCTCTTTCGCTTAAAATTATAAATTCCTGATTATTTTACAAATAATTGATTGGAAATAACTTATATGTATTTGGATTTGGTTTTGGTGTCAAATTCTTTAACAAACTTACTTAAATACTTTAATCGTAAACAACTTGTAACATACTCTTTAATTTTTTGAATTTATTTTAATTAGACTTACATCGGAGCTGTTCTTGTTTCTATGAATCCTTACAAAAACGTGGGGGTGTATGCCGACGAAATCGTGAAAAAATACAAAACGATGAATTTAGCCGAGTTACCGCCACACATGTAATATGAGATTTTCACAATGTTTAAAGATTTAAGATATTAACCCAAATTTGACGCCAAGTTCAGAGATTACAATATTGGAAGAGCTTAAACTTAGTGATTATTTGTATTAAGGTGATTGGTGAGCATACGCCCCATGTTTATTTAAATCAAGAATATCATTTTTTAATTTATAGTGGTAAAAAAATTTGATTATTCTAGACTTATGTTAAAAATGGTATTATATAAACACATAAAATTAAAAGAGTTAGACTTAAATTGCAATGAGTTTCAAACCTCAAAATGAGTGAGCTCACAACTCTTAGCCCAAAGGTTTTAATAAATACTTAAAGCTACGGCTAGTGAAATAAATTTTTTGGAAGAATAACAAAACGCATTTGATTAACATATCTTAAAAGAGCCAAATCACATATTAACCGTTAAATTTTTTTTAAATTTTTTTTTTACAATTTTAACAGTATAAGCCGCAGCCTAAATTTTATTCCAGCGTACAACAAAAATATAACAAAGTGAGGTTTTCGGATCCCGCTGAATTAAACCTTTGAGGCATATCAGTAACAAAAAAGCATTTTTGGGGTTGATTTAAAATTTATGGTGTTTTTAGCCTACGACCAAATCTAATATCTATTTTTTCTTGGATAGTTTTGCCCTGTCGGATAACGCATACAAGGCCCTGATAAACACGAACATTAACCAGAGCGTCTTAATTTCGGGCGAATCAGGGGCCGGAAAAACGGAAGCGCTAAAGAGAATTATCCTCTACACTTCGCAAGTTAGCCATCAATCGACGGAAGTTGAGCGCGTATGCTACCAGCTCAAGGAGTCTGTCCCCTTCTTAGAGGTAATATGTTATACAAGGCCGGTCCGTGACTCATTGGCGTCGATGAGCCAGCAGTTTTTAGGCGCCTAAAATAAGTACTTCTTTAATATAGCTTAAAAACCGTTGTGTTTATAAATAATCGCTTGGCGCCCCAAGCTTTTCTTGGGTTATTCTTATGGACGGCCCTGTTGCCATATAGGGTGCGTTTAAAATGAAATTTCAGTAACTTTAATAACATTTTTTTATGGCTTTTAGAAAAAGGTATCCATTTATAAATTTTAATTGTTTCATATGATAAACAAAACCTAATTTAGTAGAAGAAATGCTTATTAAAACTAAAAAAAAGGCATTTAGGTATTTGTAGTAGAAAAAAAATTTGTCAAATTTTAAATCTTTTTTTGTGCTTTTTTCTTATCAACGTGCCATTTTTCAATAATTAGGTCAATTTTTTGTGGTATTAAAACTTAAACTACAATATATTAATTTTTTTTGAATTAAGCAAAAGCTTTAAGTGGTATATCCATTTTATGATTTGTCATGATAGTGAAACTTTTAATATAACTATCCTAATTAAAATAAAAGAAAAAATGAAATTTCTTAACCTCCTGTATTTGAGCTTCATGGTAGTCGCAAAAAATGGCGATGTTTTCACTTGTTTATAGAACTCTACTGTTGATCCAGACAAAATAAAGGTTTACAAATTGGACATTGCAATTGCGATATAATTGCTAACTATTTATCCCTCATATGCATGTGTATATCTGTCCTTATTAAACAAAAAAGTATTTGATTTATACATTAGGCATTTGGAAATGCCAAAACTATTCGTAACGATAATTCTAGTCGATTCGGGAAATACATGGACATCGAAATTAACTTTAAAGGAGCCATCGTGGGAGCCAAAGTCATTAATTATTTGCTGGAAAAGGCGAGGGTAATCAAACAAGCCAAGGGCGAACGAAATTTTCATATTTTTTATCAGCTCCTCGCAGGTGACAAAGAGCTCCTGGAAAAATTGTTCCTGACTAAGCCGCCTAATCAATATTGCCTTATCAATCAGGTTAAAATATGAAATATTATAATTGGTGACAAAGTTTATTTCTGATTATGTAATATGATAAATATAAATTACAAGGGATTTTTATATAAAAAAGGATTCTTAAGGTTTTTCTTTTTAGGGGATTCTCGAGGTTGCATGTAATCTATCAATTTGGTCAACATCTTTGGATGGATCTAAGGAGCCAAAGACGGAAGAAACTACGAAAAACAGAAAACATATATGAGATCAGGCTATCATGGGATTCATTTATATTTTCAATAACTTTTTTTTCTGACATTGATATTTGTCGACCTGTGTAGTAAAACTTCATCCATTGCTGACACCATACAATTTTAAATTTTTTAAACTAGTTGGAATGTGGCAAATTATTGATGACTTAAATTACCCGATATTTGTCAGCCATATTAACAATCATGTTTGGCAAATTATTGCATTAAGAGACCGCTTTGATTTACTAGTAAATATTTTACAATAAAATTGCATTTTAGGGAGAATGCATGACGGTCAATAATATCGATGATCATGCCGATTTTTTGCAAAACATCAAGGCAATGGAAGTGTGTACATTTACGGCTAAGGAGACTTACGTGAGTCAATCAATAATAGACTTTTAAATTTATGACAACGCAGCA
>CM060243.1:10084769-10164104 GCA_030555515.1 Acutogordius australiensis | reverse complement strand
GAAGTCGTGTGTTTTTGAAAAATTTGATTTTTTGTTGTGATTAGTAAATTTATGTAAAATTACTAGGTTACAATTAGTTCGGTTTAAATTTTTTTAAGAAATTTTCTTGTTTGAGTAAATAAGAAAGTGTATTGCTACCAGGCGACGCCTATAATCTCTGACATTGCATTCCTATTTAGTAGACCTAGTATTTAAATGAGGCTATTTAACAAGTTATCACACAACTAGATAATTTTTTTAGATATATAAACTAATTAATCATATTAATGCTATTGTCAGCAAGATTTTTGATACCGTACTTTTGTTTAATCAAACTTTGTAGCCTGTTAACATGAAAAATTTATTCAAATTAAATGTTTAATAAAAAATAAATGAGATTTAAAGATTAATAAATTTTGATTTTTTTTTTATATAGAAACTGCTAATTTTCAAGTTAAAATAATTTTGTTTCAACCCGGTATTGTGGCATTTGAAAGGTGGGTAGCAAAATATAATCTACCACCGAGTTGGTGGATATTGAAGCTTGATGTACTTAAAACTTTAATATTTCAGATGAAAGCTACAGTTGATATTGATATGGAATTAATTTTTTTTGTAATTTTTGTTACTTAACCCTAGGTCGCAAAGTCAGTTTTGCCAAATTTTGCCATTTTGACTTCAAAGTGGCTTTGGGCTCTGGCCTGACATTTATTGGATAACGAAAAATGGAGAAAACTAAGTTGTAGACTGCATTTTCTTTCATTAACTTCTTCGAACCTTACTTTTTAAAGACCTTGTTATATAAAGCATACAAACTTGACAAAATGAAAGAGTTGGAGAACCTGCTAAAAAAACTCCTGCCCCCCTCGCTTCTCAAAGAAGGCTTCATACCCACCATGAGATGGATGACATAGTATTGTTTAGCTTTGTCAAAATCTATCTATTGCCAAAAAACACAATAATCTATTACAATTTAGGACGTCTATTCCTTGGTTGCTTGTTGTTTGCATATATCCGAATTATGTTACGAAGAAAAAGGGGACGCGGTACAGCTGGCTCCTGGCCCAGAACCAAAATACGTTAGTCAGGTTAGCTATAAAACACTTTTGTAACAAAGTTTATGTAAGTTGTTTCCATTTTTTTCTTCAATAAACTGATGGCCATAGTTGTTGAATTTGAAATTGTCATTTATCGAGTGATATATTAAGTGAAGCTATATATATTTTATAATTTATATGTAAACATACGTATAGCTTTTAGGTGCCGATTTAAACGGAATTATGAATGCTCTCACCGGTCGTACATTAAAGGTCGGAGGCGATAACGTATATATCTCATTTTACTTAATTCTTCTATAAATCCTTTGGCATTGCATCCGAACGCGTTTATGCTTAGTAATCCGACAAATAAAAAATTTGTTAATTTGTTTTGGGAAAATAAGGACTTATGCGATAAGAGAGTATTTTGTGTCCTTTAAATCCGTTTAGCAAAGTACAATCTCAATTTAGAGGTCAGGCTTTTGCTAAATTTTTAAAAAACTATTTGTTTGATTAAGACAATTTCTACAACCCCTGTCTTTTAGATTGTTCAATCTTATGTTTGAACATTTTTGTTGGACAAATTTATTCGTGTCAATTTTGAAATTGATAGCCTTTTTTTTTGAAATTTGTAACAGAATTCTTTGAGCAAAATGGAATAAAATTAACATTTAAGATATAGAGAGTTAACAAACACTTTAAAGTTCATGTGTTACCTTGTTTTGTGAATTTTTTTGTCATAGTACAATTTATCTACTAACCGGAAACGTATTATAAATATATAAAAAATGGCATTTTACTATTTTGGATGACAAAACAGGTGAGAAAGGTGTACAATAAACTCCAAGCCCAAAATTCGCGTGATAGCTTGATAAAAGCAATGTACGAAAGATGCTTCAATTGGCTCGTTATCCGTATCAATACAATTTTATCAGGCGGCGTGAGTTATTTTTGGCACAATAAACTTTTATTATATATTTCCCATCATATAAAAGTCATATTAATTACAATTAATATTGTTAAATAAAAGTGTTTAACATAAATATATAATTATCAAAGTGCGAATTAAGATTGTTTCAACTATTAAAAAAAAAGAAACAAAAGTAAATTAATTTAAAATGCGAGAAAGTGGTTAAAAAATTATTTAATCAGGTCAACAATTTTTTGAGAGTTATGAGTTAACAACAGAGATCAATCCTGTCATCTTATGGAAAATCAAATCCGTTTACCGTTTTCCCTAATCAAACTTAGTTAATCAGTTATAAACATTAAAAATTTTAGAAAAAAAGGTCAAAAAACCAAAAAAGATTCAAAATAAAAATAAATTAAAATTTTATTTTTGCGTATTCACAATATTTAAACTGTTAATTTCAAACTTCAAATAATTTTTTCATTAAAAACCAATAATATATCGTGTCGCATTTAAGTTTGGAAGCGAAATATTTTTTATTATTTAAATGCCGATGTAAGATCTTGATATATTAATAAAATTTATTTTCCATTATTTGTGTTAAAAAAGATTTTTGATTTTTTTTCTTTTTAGGGTATATTTAGATCTGTCGATTTGGTCAAAAAAGGCCATTTTTCGTTGTAGACTGATCTAAGGAGCCAAAGACGGAAGAAACTAAGAAAAACGAAAAATATATATGAGATTAGGCCATCATGGGGATGCATTCTTTTATGTTTTCATAAAATTCACGTTTTTGACATTAATATTTGTTGACCTGTGATATAGGAATTTATGAGTTGGTTTATATATAGTTGGTAAATGATAAAAAAATATTTCTTAACCAGGTATCAACTAATTACAAAAGAAGAATTAACAAATTTATTTTGATCGGACGATGGCTATGTTTTACATATTCGAATTATGTTTAATTAATTTATATTCTTAAAATAACTACTAAAATGTTATAGTTTTAAGTTAACAATTTTGCCTAGTGCACCCTTAAATTTAAATTATTAAAAAATTTTTTTTTTGTTTTGTCAAATTTTAAATAATGTTAGTCAAATCAATGTAATAATTAAATATTATTAGTTCTTTTGTCCTAATCCTCTAGTTAAAAAACAAAACTCTGAGAAAAATAAAAACGACTAAAAACAATTTTATTGTGCTTTTGATGAAAAACATGTCAATTTTTTTTTGCAAAAAATTTGAACGTGCCGTGTCTCAGGTAATAAGATTCTAACGACAGTTTTTTTTAATTTTAAAATTTGTAAATTTTCTAAACTCATTTTCTCAAAAAGTTGCTTTAATTTATGAGCACAATATTTTAAAATAGAAAATTTTAAAAGAATTTTTACATAAGGGCACGTGCAAAGTAAGTTTTTATTTTCGTAAAATTTTGAAAATTCTAAAAATTTTAAAAATTTTATTTTTTTCAAAATTTTTCAAAAAATTTTTTATTTCGGAAAAAGTATTTTATGTGCATAAACTAATTTTGGCAACTTTTTAAAAATTTGCGTTTTATTTCAAAATAAAATTTTGCAAAATTTTGAAAATTTCACCAAAATAAAAACTCACTTTGCACGTGCCCTAATTAAAATTTCTTAAATACTTAAAATTTTAAAATTACAAAAACAAATAATATTAGTCTAATTTCCAATCTTCAGATAACCCCTTACACAAGTGGGGTCGGTCGTCAAAGATATTCGATATTTTTTTTTCTTTAATAGAAAGCTTGGTTAAATTTTAAAATACCTTAGTATATTGAAGCCTCATTCATTATTTTAATCTATCTTAATTGCATATGTTTATTAAGGTCAACCGGTCTCCTTCCAAGCTCGGTTTATTAGATATTTACGGTTTCGAAATATTTCAGAAAAATGGGTAAATTTCTTAATTAATAAGGATTCAAAAATATAATTTTTTTTATAAAAAAAAATTTAATTTGTGGGTTGATAAAACTTTTTTTTTATTTAATGATATATCAAAATACATGCTAAAAATTGAGACAAACTTATAAGTGTAAATTGAGAAAAGATTCACATATTTATAAATTGAAAGCATAATTATTTATTTTAGATTCGAACAATTTTGCATAAATTTTTGCAACGAGCACTTGCACCAACTGTTTGTTCAGCGGACGCTTAAAATGGAACAGGAGGAGTACATGAGAGAGGGCATACCTGTAATGTATTTATTTATTAAGTTCATATTTAACGACTTTTGCCTTTTGATAACTTAGGAAAACAAGTTTTCACTTTTTTAAAAGAACAAACGTTTATTTTAAACGTACCCAATAGTGTATTTCAATTGTCTTCATCGAAACTACCCAATATCTTGCAAATATACTGCCTTCTTAAATCCAAATAGCAGGCCTCTTTTCATACCTATCGCATATCGAATGGTAGATTGCCAACTTTATTAATTATTTTCGCTATTTTAAACCGCTATTTTAATAAATTTAAAAACAATTAATATATTATACCGTCATATTAATACACTACGGAAAATGAGGCAAAAATGATTGGTGAAAATTTTGGAAAAATTAAAAAATATTAGTTTTGAAAAGTTTAAAAAATTAAAATTTTATTTATGTCTAAAAAAAGTACTATCAGATACATTTTTCTTAAATTTTTGAATTTTGCATCAAATTCTCCATGATGAATGCCTCTCTATTTTCCAACGAGTAATAGCCATCTTTGTTTTTGGAATCTCTAGGGCCAATTTTGAAAATAATATAGGCAATCAATTTTTAAGCAAAAATCAAGGTCATCTAATTTAACACGCCTGCGCTATGCAAAGCGGCTCCCAGCGCCAATTTACATTTCTAAGTCCATTTTTTTTACAACATATTTTTTTTTAATTTAGGCCACCTTATTGAGTTTTTACTCCCAAAATTTTGAATTTTTAAATCATATTTTATGTGCCAAGATTTATATATGGCAACTATTTTTAAAAAAAGGGTTATTTAGAAAATTAATTTTTTTTTACATTTTTACCAAAAAAGTTTATTTCGAATGTGGCCATAATTATAGACATACATTTTTGCTGGCCCTAAATATATGTACTTCGTGAATAATTTTAGAATATCTTAACCCTTCAAGAATATCTTTTTATTTTTGCCCAAAAGCTAAAAGCGAGCGCCGACAATATTTTTGGTCAAACTTTTTAATAAGGTCGCAAGCAAATAAGTATTTTTCTGATAATTCTTAAATTTTTATTAATTTTCAATAACTTATGAATTTTATAGTGGGAGAAAATTGACTTCTTCGATAACCGCCCAATATTGGATTTGATCGAGGAAAATAAAAAGGGAATTGTGTACGTTTTGGTAAATAGATTTTTATTTTTAATAATTTTCTTATTCATATATTAGCTTTTTATATTAATTCTGATTCTCAATATTGATCTTTTTTATATCTCATTTTATGCTTTAATTATATATACCTGTTTAATATAAATTTTTAACGAGTTGGCGCTTTTTTGGGAAATTGAAAACACGTACATCAATCAGGATGGCATTAATTAATATGATACCAAGAATATATTGCAAAATACATGTGCATAACCACGAATCATGTTTTAACTGATTTTTTTAAAAAATTAAAAAAAAATAGCCATGCCCCTAATAGTGTGTGTTCAGTCTACTAGTTTCAAATGAAGGAATCGTAATATAGGGCCTGTGTTCATCTATAGTTAAGCACAATTAAAGAACTTACACAAGAAAATTTGTAAAAAAACAGATTTATACCTGTTTATCATCGCTTTTATAAAGTGTTTATTCATTTGGTACTAGGATGAGGAATGCGTTATGCCAGGCGAACGAACCGACTTAACTTTCTTGGCTAGCTTAGAGCAACGACAAAAGGGAAACAAATATTTTGCAACTTACAATGCCTGCCCTGATGCTGCGGTTAAAAAGACACTGAACAAAGACGTATGCCATAGAATATATTAAATTTATACCTTTGCATTGTAAGCTTTCTTGTGTTCTACAGTTAAGGTAAGCAACGTTGAACCTGGTTAGTAGTTGGATTAAGGATCCAAACTAGGACCCGAAAGCTCGCCCGACCCGGGGCGGCCAGCCAAAAAAAGGCTGGGACAGACCTGAATTTAAAATAAAGAATTACGGGCCGGGCCTGATAGGGCCGATGTTTTAAATCTTATTTTGCCTTAAACTTGACCTAAAAATGATAAATTTATTATCAAATGATGCAGGGTATTAGTTTTAGGCCGAGCCCAGCCTTAAATAAAAACCAAATTTCGGGCCGCAAGAGTTCCACGGCCTGGTTTAAAGACCGCTTCGAATTTAGCCGTTCTTTCTTGAGACCTAGGCCTGGAACATTAGGTCATAGGCTTGTATAAAATTTCATGTAACTTTGTGCGGCCACCCTGAGTTAAAAAAACAAAGCATTGATAGATGAGCCATTTAAAAAAAAGGTTTGGAAACTTTTATACCACAAGTATTTTTTATTGGTGATCCTAATTATTGTTACATGTGAACAAATGCCATATCTTTACAAACCAATTTTACGTATGGGCACGTGCAAAGTGAGTTTTTATTTTTGTAAAATTTTCAAAATTTTAATCATTTATTTTGTAATGCCATGTTTAGTTTATGCACATATAAAGCTTTTTCTGAAACAAAAAATTTATCAAAAAATTAAAAAAAAAATAAACTTTTTAAAATTTTTAGAATTTTTAAAATTTTACGAAAATTATAACTCACTTTGCACGTGCCCTATGACCCAGTGCCACATATTACGCAGCAACGTGTTGCATTTCAAATATTGCTGTTAGTTATTTTGGGATGTTTATAATGGCAATTTATTTGGGTATGCCACTTGTGTCAATCAATTAAATTGTAGCAAAATTGGGGCAATCTGTATCTCAAGAATTATTAAATTAAGTATTTTTTTTTATATAAAACTTGTTTTTTATTTGTTATTCCAATTATTTAAGGTCTTCATGATCTACCATTACGCTGGTATAGTGCGATATTCAGTGGAAGGTTATTAATAATACACATCTATATATTTAATATAAAATAATTAAAAGCTTGTATTCATAGTTACAGGTCAACAAATATCAATGGCACAACCGTGAATTTTATGAAAACATAAAAGAATTTATCCCCATGATGGCCTCTCATATACATTTTTCGTTTTTCTTAGTTTATACCTTCGGCTCCTTACATCTGTCCATATCGAAAAAAGGCCTTTTTTGACCAAATTAAGAATCTATTCATATAAAAATCCCTTGTGATTTATATTTATCATATCAAATATTGAAAAATAAAATTTTTTATATAAAAGCTCTTACATCAGCATTTAAATAATACAAAATATTTGGCGTCCAAACTTAAATACAACACGATATAATATCAATTTTGAATAAAAGTTTTATTTGATGTTTGAATTTAACAGTTTAGCTGTTGTAAATATGCAAGAAAATTTAATTTATTTGTATTTGAATTTTCTTATGTTTTTTTAGCAATTTTTTAAATTTTTTAATGTTTATAGCTGACTAGATTAGAAAAAACGGTAAACGAATTTTAAAATCCCTATGATGGCAGGTTTGATCTCCGTAGCTCATAACTCTCAAAGTTTTGTTGACCTGTGTAGTATTGCTTAACAAACAAAGCTAAAAAAAAATTTTAAACCACTTAATATTAGAAATTATTATAAGTTACTAAAATTTAACTTTATGATCCTTAGCCTTTCTTGAAAAAAATCGCGATTCTATTGTGAAAGATTTGAAAATTCTTATGAATAACAATGATAACGAGATCCTCAAAAACTTTTACAAGCAAGAGGAAATAGATGAAGCTAAACGACCACCGTCGGTATCTTTATTTTATAACTTAATTTGATTAAGGGCCAGGCCTGTGACCAAACTTACTTTTTTATAAAAAAGTCCCAATTTTTAATAAAGTCGCGTTCATTGTTGAGTTAATTTTTCTATATTTTTTTTATAACGCTTTTTTACGAAAAGTTGCGAATCCTATTTTTTTTACACCGAAAGCGCGTTCAGAATTTTTTTCAAAAAAGTTTTAAATTTTTTCCTCATGAAATAAAACGCATTTTTATAAATAGTTGGCAGCATAAAAAATACTTGTTTTGAAGTAAAAGTTTAATTGAAAAAAATAAAATTTTTTTAGAATTTTCAAATTTTTTAGTAAAAATGAATGAAATCTGAACTCAAAACTTTTCCAAAACAATTTTTAAAATTTATAGAAAAATTCCAAATTTTTAATATATTTTAAAAATATATAATAAAATTATATTCTTCCTTAACATTTCATAGTTAGATTTCCGTAAAAAATAATTTTATTTGCTCCATTTAATTAAAAATAATTTATTTTACAAAAATAAATAGACGAAAATTTTTAAAAATTATTAAACGCTTAATTGTTTTTGAAATGTCGTAGGCTGGTATGCAATTTAAAAACAGCCTGTCAACTCTCGTGGGCGTTTTAATGAACGAAGAGCTACATTACATAAGATGTCTCAAACCAAACGAGGAAAAAAGGGCAGGTTTTGTTTTTGACCTTTAAAACGTTTTGAAATTCAGTAAATTTGGACATAAATATTAATTGTTAAAAAAATATTTATATATTTTATTTATCTATCTTTGATAATTATTTCAAAATGGCTTTTTATTTAAAAAAAGTATGTGTAAAATAAATCGAACAAAAAAATGTTTTGCAAATTTTAATTTTTATATTAAATAAAAAGATTTTAAAAGATATTTTTTTTGTTATGCTCCTCGTAAACAAGCAAATTACATTAATATTTGATTTTTTATAATAAGTTAAATTTTGCTTATTTTAAATTGAATTTTTTTATGTGATAGGCTGGGCCCTTATTTTGCTAAGATTAAAAAAATTATTTTAAAAGTTTTTTAGGCTTTCGACCCAAAAATTTGGTATATTTTTCTAAATTCATTTCGATAGGTTACATGAATGATTCAATGGTCGAACATCAAGTCATGTACTTGGGCTTGATTGAGAATATAAGGGTTTGCCGGTCTGGTTACGCATTTAGAAAACCATACGACAGTTTTATCAAACGGTATTTTTTTGTTATTTTGTATCAATGCTTTATGTAGAATTAAACATTAAAAAAACGTTTTTCTTAAAATTGCGTTTAGTTAAGTTATAATTAATAACTGCCATAAAAAATTTTGCATTTTTCTTCAACATTTTTAAGTTTTTATAAAATTTTATTTAGGTATTACCCGCTAGGTAAATCAACCTGGCCCAAATACACCGGTGACAACAAAACGAACGTGTTGAATCTATTTAAAGAAGCTACAAATTTCGAGGAAGTTAAGCATTACGGGGTTGGCAAAACCAAAGTAAATAGTGCGTTTTAACTGATGGGAATATTCAGCATTCATTTTAGTTTATTAAATACATACCTAAGCAATATTCTTTTAGAATAGAATAGAAGTTTTCTCTCGAATTCACAAGTTGACAAGGTTAAACTTATTTGGTAGACTTCAAACAAAATACTGCTATTAGAATTTGATAATCCAAAAGTCAATATATTAGAATAATCCTCCTGTGTGCAACTCTCAATTTTTTTTCAGTCTTGGGCATATACAATCCAAATCATAAAAATGGTTTATAAGACAATTTTGCGACTCCGATAATCAAAAATTGAAAAACGACTAACGATTAGCTAATTTAAACCTAAAATATTCTAAAGAAAAATTTTTCATAGAATTTATTTATCATATATATTCTACCAATATGATATGAATTAGAAAAAATTTTTTATGTTGAAAAGTTTAATATAGGTCAACTAAACAAATCTTTAAACAATATTATGTCTTTAAGTTTAGGGCAAAACAAACCCTGACATATTTATGACATATACCGATGTGTGTAGGAATGAGAATCTCGCTGGCAAAAAAAAAGAAAAATAGATTGAAAAGTGCGTTTGTTTAAACAATTTAGATAAATACCATTCATATCTAAAGCAAACAAAATCAAAATGCAATAATAAAAATATAATGGGCTAAAAACAAAGTTGAGCAAGCTTTTGTAAGATACTTTTGTAATTACTATCAAAATTACCGCAATTATTTAACATATTTCAAATTCTTAGATATTTTTACGGAGCGCCAAGGATGTTTTAAATGTTGAGCAACTGTACCAAAAAAGGCGCGGAAGCCTTATCGCCGATATACAGGCCCTTTTTAAGGCATACCGCCAAAGGAAGATCTATCATAAAATCCGCGGCGCAAGTATCATTAACTCTGCCCCAAGCCTATAAATTTCCCTACTTAGAGTCATTTTAATTGTTGAACTTTTTTTTGCTATCAGGGGTGCGTCAAAGCTGATTCATTTTTTTTTAATTTGTTTTTCTTTGAGTTACACATTTTTTACAAAAAGTTTTAATCCTATAACTAAAAACACTTATTCTTAAAGTTTTAAAAAATGAAAAATATTAAATGTTAATTATAAAATAAAAAAACTTTGAAAGCGTAATATATGGGATTTTTTTATGATCGGGCAGCCTGAGACTTTCCATATCAATTTATCAATAAATGAAAATCCTATTGTCGATCATTGTATGTAGCGAAACTATATCTTAATTGCTAAATTATTATTAAAATTAATCAATTACATTAATTTAACATTTAAATGGTGTTTTGCCCTCTTTCCAAAACTTTTTTGCCTTGAATTTTTTTATCACAATCAAATATTCTTGAAATATCAATATATGTATCACTCACGGGTAACTTAGGTGTAAAAATACCAGTTTAGATATGAGTTAGGGTTTTTGCAACAAGCAATTTTAATACGAAAATAGAAAAGGTTAAAGGCAAAATTCTTTACCAGGTGATTTTAACAAACCATAAAAATCCATCATTGGTCATTTATTAACAATTTTTAATTTTTTTATATTTTTTTTTATTCTAGTCATTGTTCATCAAAAATATACGAGAAGATGGCTCGCAAGGAAAAAAAGGAAGAAACTAAAATGGGCGTATTTAGTGATAAAAGGGTTCATAGCATTTATTTCTTAATTCATACATCTTATATTATTTTTAACATTAGTATTAAAGGCTGTCTTGTAATATTTTTATTTTTTTTTCGTAAAATAAACGCGATAAGCAAAATGCCGTTATATAGCCATGAGTCATGTGTTTGTTTCTTTATTTTTTGGAAAAATGAAAATTAAAAAGGCATGACCTAATTTGCTCCTTTTTACATTTTGTTTTTTTTCCCCAAAAAATTTAAGTACTCATATGGCTATTTTAATGCATTTAAAATTAAAGTCTCGAAGCCAATGAGTAGCATTCAAAAATATGAAAATATAAGTTTTATATAAATAGGAGTCGATTTAAAACTAATACATAATTAATAAAAATTTTAATTTAATTTATATTTCATGTCTTAAATAATTTATTAGATTTTTAGGATTTTAACTATTTTAGGTTTGTAGTTGGGTATCGACACTATAAAAAGGGCCAAACGTCACCTGAATCTGCTAAGGTATTTTAAAATCAATTTAACTGTTGGGCAAAAATATAGCCTTAATGATAATTAAACCTAATTGGGGGCGCTTAAGACGAAATTTCATTTTAAGAGCATTGTGTCAATCTAAAACTATTTACGTATAAAAATATATATTATCATACTCTAATTTCTTTTTTCAAGTTATAAATTATAAAAATTAAACCTTAAATTTGTTTATCCGAATTTTATAATTTTTGTCTCATATTTTTTGTGTAAATGTCTCGAAAGTTGTTAAATAAAAATTTATATAGTTGCTTCAAAAACATGGTTCTTAGCTGATACTATAGCACATTTTTACTTTAAATTTATAAGTTTCCAAAAAAAATGTACGTTTAAAGCTAATTCTAGGTACTGGAAGAAAACAACTTGGTTCCTTATTGCAGGAACACAATAAATCAATATATAAATATTATTTTTCCTAAATTTTGCTTAAAGTTAAAGTTAACACATTTTTTTTTTATTTTACCTGAAAGGATTTTATTATGTTGAATTAATCTAATCCGCAGTTTTTCAAATTCCAACGATATGCGTTTCTCTTGCGACTGGCTAAGGGCTGCCCTCGGACCCTCATGCAGAAAAAATGGCCCACGATTGCAACTATTTTTAACAAAGTTTATAATATTCCGTTTTATTTTATTTAAACTTTGCCCTGCCACTAGAGCGCTAGTGGGGGGGGGGGGGGGGGGGCAGCAACCGTATTATAAAACATTTTTAATTTATACGGTATATTAAATATAAAAATAGTACTTCTTTCAATAAAACCTCCCCGACCCCGCTTTCACGAATTGTGGTAAAAAGCTACTTTTAATTATTTTTGATGTTTAAAAGTTTAGTTTTGAGAATTATTGCCTACAAAGCACTTTTATTAATTGTCCGTCAAATTTAAGTAAAAACGACAGAGAATTTTTTGATTTTTTAATTGATTTTAAAGTAAATCCTTAAATCTAATATCTAAATATAAACTAAATTTTTAGCCCTTTGCTATATTGAAAAATGCATGCTACCGAAGTTTAGTGAGGAAATATATGAATAGCATTAAACCCGGCGACCCTAGAGATCTGGTATACCATAGAAATTTGAAAAATTTAAAGCATAAATGAAAATTAAGCATTTATAATATTATACATTATATAATTTACGTAAAATCTATAAACATATAATTAATTTACATATAAAACAGTTGTACCTTTTAAAAACCGCAAATATTAAAAGTTTTTTAAATATATGAGACCTCTTTAAATTGACGACCAAATTCAAAATTATTAAATTTATATATATGCTTGTTTTTCCACAAAAAGTATTTGCAAAAAATTACGGCGGAAAAGCTGGCAAAAGAAAAGGAACGATTGGAAAAAGAAGCTGCTGAGAATTTAAGGAGGCAACAAGCCGGGTTAGCACCGATCGTGTCAAAACGCAAAAAATCCATATTCTTTGAAGGAGATGGTATACAAATTTATTGTTTCTTAACATTTTCCAAAATTTGAATTTGAACGGGCCCATTACATATATAAAAATTTGATTTACAAATAATATGACAATAAAAATTTTAGAAACTACTCCGCGAGATTCGTTGTCTGACGAAGAAGCTATGTCTCCCGGCGCGGAATTTGAAGTGGAAGAAGTTTACGTTGATGAAAATGGAAAGGAAATTCCGGCATCTGTAGCCTTGGCATCTGGAATGCCAGGTTTATAAAAGTTAATTTGGACTGATAATTATTAATGGGACTGATTAGCCTCATATAGATTAATATTGGCTTTAAAAATAAAGACAATGACCGATTTTAAAAAAAATTAATAAAACTCTCACCTTACTTACATTTTTTTGCTATACCCGATTATAATAACAATTAACAAATAATTGGATCTATCGGATAAAAATTAAGCGAGATTTTAGTTTCGTAAAATAGGGTTGTGCACAGTAATTATTGCTGTTTTTAAAGTGAAATTTATTGAAAGAGGAAAATACAATCAAACTATTTAAATATGCATTTTAACAATAAAACTGCAATAGTTCATACGGGCGCGTTCAGACTCATTTAAAATTTGTAAAAAAATTTAAAAATTTCGAATATTTTGAAATTTTATTTTTTTTTTCAAAATTTTTTAAAAACTTTTCTTTCAGAAAAGAAAAACTATTTAGATGCTAATAACAAAAATTGGCGACTTTTTGTAAAAAAGCGTTCAATGTCAAAAGGTAAAAATTTTAAAATTTTCAACTACCGTAAAAAGCCTGGTTATATAAGAATCAGAGCTTTGTAAATTTATAAGTTGACATAATTTATATTTTTTAAGTGGCTAATTTGACCGTTAAAAAGAGGAAGAAGAAAAAGGGAGAAAAGCTCCTACATCCATCAAGACAAGCATGGCAACACGTTACGCAGTCGTTTATATCGCTCTATGAAGTTTAATATATTTTTCTTTTTTTTCTAAAATATGTTAGAATGCAAAAAAAAAAATTAAAAATTTTCTATTTTAGAAAAAGTACATTTTGCGCTGCGTTTTTTAACACAACTATTTATTAATATTAATAAAAAGTTCATTTTAAACGCAGGGTTAATTAATTTTGTGCTCGCTTCAATAAAGTGGCACATGTTAGAAATAGAATGATCAATAGACACATAAAATGTAGCCATCAGCTACTATATTTTTGATCGTTGTCACTAATAAAATGATCACGATCACAATTAAATGATCACGATTACAATTAAATGGTCGAGATTATGGAAAATAAGGATAAAATCAAAAATTTTGTAGATTCTTATTTTTTTTTTTGATTTTGTAACTCAATGATGGCTTTTAAAAAGATTGTTACATACTAATTTATGATTTATTACAATAGTAATACTAAAAAGTTTATATTGGGCAACGAAGAAGAGATAATTGAAGATATTTGTTCGATTCGATAGAAAGATGAAAAATCGTATGTACGATATCCATTAAATATATTGCAGATTAGCTCTTTAATTTCGTCCCGATTACGAGGTCTCGGTTGAGCGGATCTAAATTGACCTGATGTAAAATAAAATAACTTATATGGGCAATAAATTAACGAAATATAGACTATTAAAATATCTAACTTTTGAAGACCCCAAAGAAGTTTTCAATAGGATTCAGTTGGGGCGAATATGGTGGAAGAAATAAATGATTAAAGTCTTTGTCCAAAGATTTATGGATAGATGCGTTGTCCATAATTAGCCTACCCTCAACAGGTAAAAGTGGTTTTAGGGTGTTGCAGTAATTTTTAAATTTTGTTGACTTATAGGCGCCGTCAATAATATCATATAAAACTACCCCAAATAGATATAGTACAAAGCACGCTCACATTTTTCCTTTACTATTGGGAGCTTTCACAACGAGGGTCACATTTTTGGGAGCCCATCCATACAAAGGGCTTGTGTGCAAATTAAAACCTGTTTCATTGAGATAGAATAATTTTTGAGGCGCTATTTGGAATAGTGTCAATGAAAAATTGTAACGAACTTTAATTAAATCAGGGGAATTCCGTTTTTCGGGTTCTTTCTGAGCCCTTTTTTTGGTCCAATTTAGACGTTTAATCGCTTTATATATGGTGCCATGAGATTTAGGCAGATATGAAGGTAATTGGTTACTTATATTTTTAATAGAAACGGTATTATTTTGCGTTAGTATATCTAAGACAGAAGGATCGAGTTGAATTGTAGCCTGCGGTTTTTTGCCTCGTTTTTTAATGATAAATTCTTTAGGAGGCTCATTTTGTTTATCAGGAAATACTTCTCTTTTAAATCTGTTAATGGACGATCTTGATAAACCCAATAATTTGGATATTTCTTTGGTAGGTGTGTTGCTTTCAATAAGTTTTTTCATCAAATTTATTTTTTCTTCGCTCCATTATGATTAAATTTTGCGTGAATTTGGGGAAGAAAGTATATTTTCGATAGAAAACATTTTAAGTAGGCAAAAAATAATTTTAAACAAGAAAACACAATATGTTATCGCTGATCATTTAATTGTGACAGAGATCATTAAATTGTGATCGTGATCATTTTATTAGTGACAACGATCAAAAATATAGTAGTTGATGGCCACATTTTATGTGTCTATTGATCATTCTATTTCTAACATGTGCCACTTTATTGAAGCGAGCACATCGCATATGGTTAGCCGGACAAAATATAACCAAGATAAATTAATTTGAATCTATAGGCTAAACTATTAAACATAGCTTGTGCGATGTAATCTTATATTTATTATAAGTTTAATTTTATTGCATGCTTAAATTTAATTATCCTGCTGCCATTTTTATAACATTCCCCTAATAAAAATTTTGATTAAAAAAAAATTTTACACAATGGATTAACGTTGCCTGGTCAATTTATTTTTTGAAAATTGCAATTTCCTTTTTCGGATAGGCGTAAAAGGACATATTATGATAATATTTTTTTAATTATGTCGTAATTTATATTTTCAATGTTAAGTCACAGCCTAAAATAGAGACAGTTTGGTATTATACGAAAAAAGAGAGAAAAGGTTGTTTTTATAAACCGTATATCACAATAGATAAAATATTCATCTTGTTTATATAGGGAGAAAAATTTGACCCGGAAAGTATCAAACTTGAAGAGGCCCTCCGCGAATGGGTCCAACGGCGTTGCGCTGATGTTGGTCTCCACGGGGCCCGATACGTTAAACGGATTAAGGATTTGCTGGATTTGGCAATGCTAGAAGAACATGAAAGGAATCCACCTTATCGACCACGCATGCTTATACATACTTTTACAATGGAATATCGGGTCTGCTGTAGCTATATATTTTCAATTAACGTTTTTTTGTAATACGGCGAAGGCTTTATATCATCCAAGTAGTTGGTTGAGCTTATTAAAAACCCGGAATAAAATATAAATTTAGATTTGTGGAATGTTAGGTTAATCCCAAAATATAGGGGCTTTTTTCGTTTTAGCTTAGTATATTTATTTTTTAATCATCTTAAAAGTAGATTAATTTCTGATCAAGAAGGTCAAGATTAAAAACTGCTACAAATTTATCAAACTCAATTATTATGTCCCATCAACATATTGTCCCAAGCTGCCCTATACGTGAAGACAGCCTTAGCGTTTGATAAAACTTCTGGCAAGCATAGATTTTGTCAGCTTGCCAAAAAATTTATACATATAGGCGAGTTTAGAGTCAGTTCAAATAGCTTTAAAAATTTAAATTTTTTCTATTTGACATAAGTGACATTTTAACAAAAGTCGCCATTCTTTATTATCATTTATATTTAGATGTAATATAAGTTTTAAAAATTTTTTTTTGAAGTTTTTAAATTTGACAAATTTTTTCTAAAAATAAATATATTTCGAACGCGTTCCAATCACAATCTATTTTTATATTTATTTACCTTTGGCTGATATTCAGAAAAAAGAAATCAAGGCAAAAGTTGAGTGCATCTTTTACCACAAAAGATAATACTAAATAATTTATAAAGTCATTTTAACTTAATATATGTATTTCCTACATGTAATTGGAAATTCAAAAGAATATTTTTTTAACTTAAGTTATTCTGCTATAATATTCAATTAATAAATTATAAATATTCTAGTAATTTCCATTGATTCTCTATTTTAAGTTTTATATTTTTAATGTATTCTTTATTAAATTTATAGACGCCTGTTCAAGAAGATGGTCAGGTTAATTTGCTTTTTTTTCACTAAGTGCCTATATTATATTTTCAAAAAAAAAGTTAGCTATAACCCTTTGTATGCAATGGCTAGGGAAAAATATTTTGGAGAAAAAAATTGAACGCATTTGATTAACATTAAGGTGAAAATATATAAAAAATTAATAATTCTTATTTTTCAATAATACCGTTAAAATTTAAAAAAAAATATCTTTTTGACAATTTTGAAATAATTGTCACAGCCATAGTTATTTCAAACTAGAATTTCAAAATGTTATTGTTTAATTTTCGGCTACATTTTGACATTCCGAGAGCTTATTCCATTCCAAATAACATTAAATTTTGATTAGGACGCTCCCTTATATTAATAAGGTCATTTCCTTTACAAAATATATATAACAATTTTTTTTAGCAGGTTTGTCTAAAATATCTAAATAAAATGATTTAAATAGGTATTAGAGGAAAACCAAACGCTTACAGTACCTAACCGTTCAGGCCCAAAAGCCGAAATGCCCGGTGCGGGGGGTGGTGATTTGTTAAACACTTTTATGAATCGAACGGCTGAAACTTACAATCCGTTTGGAGGTGGAGGCGGATGCAACGATATCGTAAGCCTCAATGTTCCACCAGGGAAATATTGGATTGCCAAACAAACCATTTTACCACTGAAAGCAACAACTTACGCATGTCCGGAGTTGGAACTTATAGGTCGGGCATTCCTTTGGCTGTTGACACAATTTAATCATTCCAGGGACGCGTTTGACCAATGGTACCTAACCAAGAGGATTAATGCCTCCACGAGACATATCAACATACCTACTACCGAAAATATCAAAATCAATGTCATTTCCAAAACTAATTTAAGCACTGCGCCTAAGTAAAATTCTTTTCTTGTTACAAGGCTAATATTTTTTTACTTATCAACTGTTTTGTCTAGTTCTTTTTTATAATTTTTATCTATCTCAGAAATTATTTTTTGGAATATTTGTTACGAGAAGGTTTTAATACACTCTTGTAATGTCTATTTTCAATTTATAAATTAAAAGGGGGTGGGGGGGAGGAAGAATATTTCATAAGTTTAGGAAAACTTTTTACTGTTGTGGCCTAAACTACTTTTAAAACCCGATAATAAATTTTTTTTTTAATATTTTTGGCAACCTGTTTTATAAAAATAAAATATCAATTACGAGAAGTCTAACAATAAAAATAAAAAATTTTCAATTTAAAAAATTTAATTTTTCATAGAAATTTTAAAACTGTACATTTATAATTATGTTTTAAAAATACCAAAAGCTTGCAACAACCAATGCCAAAAGAGGTTAACGAAATATCGTCGGAGAGCACTAAAACGATGTCAACCCAGTCCTCCTCCACTAGGTTTTCATCGGGGGACCAAAAAAGATCAAAAGAGCTTGTAATTAAAAACGTCAACGCGCTACAACTAGGCGAAATTTCGTCGATTGATGTCACGGTAACATATAACACAATTCCGTTTTTTCATTTTTTTGGCTTAATAGTATAAGTTTTATCAAATATTTTCGTAAATTTAATATTAAAATTACGAAAATTTCTAAACAGGATTCAAAGATTGCTCAATCAAGCCTAAAAACTACAGTATCGAATCAGTCTGCCACATCGAACAACATTTCCACGGGTATATATTTTTTTATAAATATGCCCAAAAAACGATATATTTGGAATTCACAGACATGTCAAAAAGAGACACTATAATTTTTGACAAAGCTAATGCATTTGATATTCAAATTAGATTTATACTCAATATTTATTTTGTAATCCCACAATTAATAATGATATGAGCAAAATGAGTTGTATTGTAGAAAGTTAAACTCTTAAGACTTATATCAGCCCTTAATTTGAGCACACGCATAAAGAGGCGTCCTTAATTTCTAAAATCTAAAGAGAATGAAAAGACTTTTCCAACTCCTTTTAAAATGATTTAAGAGACGTTGAAAGGCACACTCATACTTTTATCATATTAGAGCCTTTTCGTATTTTTGGACAAAGAATAGGCTTTATTGTTCCTAACTTTCACCAAAAGAGGTATAAAGTAGAGAAACTTGGACAAATATCACATATTTTTTCAACTCCCTCCAGTTTCAAAAATTGCAAACAATTTTTTAAGATGTATTACAATATTGTCAATCATGGATGTACCTGATATATAAAAAATCATCCTACAATAATGTACATTGGTAGATGACACGTCCCAATCAACCCCAATAGGAGATGTCGCACCTACCACCAGAACGCAATCCCCGAGAAGGGTTTGCATACCTCTTCTACAACAAGAAATTGCTCAACATTGCTCGAGAAAAGGACCAATCGTTATCCAGAGTCAGCTCACAGTTCCCAAAAACAAAGCTTCCCACTTACTCCCAACCATTAAAGGTAACAATTTTTCACCTGACCTGCCTCCGTCTGGGCCAATCAATAAAGGGGCTCGCGGTGATTCGTTAGAAAAAAACGGTAGCCCTCAACAAGAATTGATTCGATTTAGCGAATGGCAGCGCATTTTAAATCACATCAATATGCGGAGGCAAATGATGATGCAAGGAACTTCGAATTCCACAAGTGGGAGCACTTTGTAACGACGAAAAATTAACTTCATTTATATAAAAGATAAGTTATAAAAATTAATGTTTTATACGACTTATAGAATTATTATTTCTTACTTGTTTTATGATTTGAAATATGAAATTTGCTTATTGGCAAAATATGTATAAATAAAACAAGACTTGCTTGACCAAGCAAGATACGTATTTAAATTTGAAAAAATAAGTTTAAATGCATTAATATTCTATTAGATATTTTTGGTGGCAAAGATGTTTCGCAAAGTGTTTCCTTCCGTCGTCTTCATTTTTTATATGTTGTGTCGAAAGTTAAAAAAAAGTTAAAAAAATATAAATTGCTTTTAAATATTGGCTTATTTGTTCTTTTTGTACTGGTCTTGAAAAGGCATTATTTATAATATTATCAGCGGTTTAGTATATTGGATAATAAATATAGAGTGCTATTATATTTTTGTTTCATCAGCCTAAAATGGCAACACCCTTTTAAAGCGGAATGACTTCAAAATTTAGAATATAAAGCCCTGACATCTTAATAAGCTTCATTTATATATTTAAAAAAAGCGCAAAAAATAGTGCATTTATTTAATATTTAAAATGGGCTGGCGTTGGACATCATACCTGTTGCGCCTTTTGAAAAAAATAAAACAAAAAAGCATTGTAGTGTGCTTAATTAATTTGTCTGAAAAGAAAACAATGGTTAAAATTGTTTGTAAAAACCCAAATATCATGAATTCGAAAACTTTAAAATATTTTTGAAATAAATGAATGGAAATTTAACCCCCCCCCCCAAATTTGTTCATTTTTTTATATCATGTCGAATTTTTTAAACTCTAGCTAAAAATAAATATGACACAAAACATCTGGAAATGTAAAAATTAATTTTTGATTTTTTCTTTACCCGTTAAAAAAAAGCATTTTGTCCAAAAAATATAAATGAACGTATATTTTTACCAAATAAATAACGTAGGAAAACAAAAATATTTTTTTTTTTGCAAAAGTTATATTAAACCTACCCGAATGTAATTACTTCTTAATGTTGGTGAAAGCTCATATAAATTGTAACCCATATTAATTGTCAAATATCCATTTTGCTTGGGATTAAATATTTTATATAAAAAATAGGCAATATTATTGATTTTGGGACTTTTTTTTATGACAGTGTCATTCATTTTGGTTTAATATTCAAAAAAGGCATATAAAAACTCTTGATTGACACAAGACATTTTTCAGTACAGTTGGCGCTACTGCAGCTTGTAATTGTATATTTAGATGAAATTCCAATGTTTTTAATTATACAGAATAAAATTATTTACAAGACTTGACCAAAGAAATGTAACTTTAACTTAATGTCTTAAAATAATATCCAAAAAATACTTATCTTATTTTATATATGATTAGGCGCTCGTTAAATATTGTTTGAGGACGATGGTTACAAGGCTAGTATTTGAACTAATAGTAGTTAAACAAAAAATATTTTTTTTTGCATAAAATAAATGAGGTAAAAAATTTACCTACCATTTTCCCATTTATGTTTCCTCTCTAACCATCCTCTTTTAACAATTCTGGTTACTGCCTCCTAGAAAACATTATGACAAAAATTAAAAAAAAATGTTTTGAATTTTAAAAATAATGAGACAAGTTTCTCAGTAAATATAGTTACAGTTTAACACTAATTTGTTGTTAACAAAGCGGCTTAAATAGTTCAATGGCAAGCATCCCTGTCTTAAAGGCAGGGGGTTGATTTCGTGAATATACTTGTTTTTTAATGAAAAAATAGCTACAGTCACTTGAAGCTGCTGAAAGGCTTAGGCAGTGGGCCCTATACAGTATATTGAAGTTAAAGCCAGGCTTAAAAAAAATGTAACATTTTAGTTCTATAGACTTAACTGAATTATTTATGAATATTATTTTTATTGTATATTCTTTAATAAATAATTAAGTTTGATTCGTGTTTTTTTTTAAAAAAAAAACTTACTTTGCACGTAGCCTTATATATAATATTTGTCGAAATTATATTTAAAAAATTTTGTATTTTTTTGTAATATAATGTTTATGTTTTATAAGATTATCATCTCAAATCAAGGGCGTAGCAAGTTGTAAAGCTTGGGGGGGGGGGGGTTCAAAAAAAAATTTTTGCCAAATATTAATGGAATTTTAAATGTAATTTAATTTTATATTTAATTGGTATTTAGTTTGGGGGGGGGGGGGGATATGCAGTAAAAATTTTTAATTTGGGTGGGGATATGGCATGCTTGGAGGGGGTTTCATCCCCAAAACCCCCCCTCTCCTACGCCAATGTCTCAAATTAAAAATGAATTAAATTGTAAAAACCTATGTGTTTTTCATTTCTTTGCTTTACTATTAACCTTTCCCTAACGTATATATTTAAAAAGTGAGCATCACATAAGTCATTGAAATTAAGCTTTTTACATCGCCACCTAGTACTATTCAGACTTCCTCAGTCGCGTTTATTCAACAGACGACAAGTGCATTGACTGCAAAGAAGCGACTGACAATCTTCTACATTGGCTATCGTGCCCCTCACTTGGGACCTCCATAAATCCCCTAGATCTATGGACAAACCCTATCTTAGCCGCCTCCAAACTCGCTCACACCTCAGAGCCTCCCTCATTCCTTTTCAAGCGCATGGGTTAAAAACAACAACAACAGTAGGGCTTATTGCAAATATGTAAAAACACACGTTAGTAATTAATCTAACCGGGTATAAAATAAATTTGTGTTTAATAAAGGTTAATTTAGAGTTAGGGAAATGTTTTGTTAGCAGGGGCGTATGCAGAAACTTTTCTAAAGGGGGGCAAGAAATTCTTTTAGAGGAAAGGGACTACAAATTTAGTTTTAATATTGATAATTTATTTGCAAAATTATTTTATAAGGCTGTATATTTTTCAAAAAATAGCAATTTATTTCCTTTTATATGTTTGATATACAAATTCAACCGCTGGTTACATCATAAAAATTAAACAAAATTTCTAAAGGGGGGCAATTGCCCCCATGACCCTCCCTCAATACGCCCCTGTTTGTTAGGTTATATTAAAGTTAAGGTTAGGTTAAAATGTTAAGGCTATAGGTAATGTTTTATAACACAGGTCAGAAAATATTAATGTTAGGGCACGTGCAAAGTGAGTTTTGATTTTCGTAAAATTCTAAAAATTTTGAAAAAAATTTTTTTGTAATAAAGCACAAATTTTCAAAAAGTTGCCTTTAATATATGCACATACAAACTTTTTTCAGAAAAAAAAATTTTGAGAAATTTTTTTTTAAATTATCAAAATTTTACGAAAATAAAAACTCCCTTTGCATGTGCGCTTATGAAAATTAAGTTAATGAAATTATATGCATACATTCATATGATGGCCTTATCTTATATTGCGTTTTTCGTAGTTTTTTTTATTTTCGGATCCTTAGATACGTTCATATCAAAAAATAGCCCTTTTTGATAAAATTGACAGATTTTGACCTCGAAAGTACACAAAAAAAAATTTAAGAATTGTTTTTATAAATCCTTTGTAACTTATATAACTCAATACAGTGCTAGCTTCAATAAAGTGGCACATGTTAGAAATAGAATAATCAATAGACACATAAAATGTGGCCATCTAACACTATTTTTTTGATCGCGGTCACTAATAAAATGATCGATCACAATTAAATGATCACGATCACAATTAAATGATCACAATCACAATTAATTGGCCAAGATAATGATTTTATGGTAAACATCACTAATTTGTGTGACCATTTAGCCACAACTTAGTAATATTTATCATAAAAATATTATCTTGGCCATTTAATTGTGACAGAAATTATTTAATAGTGATCGTGATCATTTTATTTGTGACAACGATCAAAAATATAGTAGATGATGGCCACATTTCTATTGATCATTCTATTTCTACATGTGCCACTTTATTAAAGCGAGCACTGTAATAAGATTTTTTTTAGTAAGCTCATACTCTGCATATGGAAAATACAAAACATTTTGCGTCCAAATTTAAACACCACACAATATATTAGATTTTTATAAAAAATATTATTTAAAATTTGAATCTAAATTAGCTGTTGTTAATATTCAAAAATTTTATTTATTTTTGTTTTAAATTTTTTTTGTCTTTATAACATTTTTTCTAAAATTTTCAATGGTTTTAGCTGGCAAGTTTGATTAGAAAAACGGTAAACAAATCAGGAATTCCCTAAAATGGCAGGTTTAATCACTATAATAGCTCATAACTCTCAAAAATTAGTTGACTTGCGTAATAAAAGTTACTAATTTTGCTTATGAGTAAAGAATATTTATATAAGCAGAACAGAATTATTAAATACAATTGCAACTTAAAGCACGTTTAATTAAGTGTAAATGCCTATTGACTTTATTATTACAATGTATATATAATAGGCATATTTATTTGAGTTAAACATAGTAGAAATTTTTTTACTAATATCTAAGCATTTAACTTCAAACCCCATTTAAATTATAATTTGTAGCCCTCGTGAATAATATTTATTTACACCTGCCTTGCTCAGACGCAAGAGAGCTTTATAAATATGTAATATTTTGTTTGCATGAACGATTCTAATTTTCCGCCTCCTATACCTCCAAGATTGCACAAAACTTCCGACAATAAAAGGTAAGTTATAAATTTTGCCAGATTTAAAACTTTAAAATTAATTTAAATGAAATATATAGTATAAAATAATAATAAGGGTTGGTTATTAAAATCAATATTTTTGCAGGTTCTAGTATATTTTTATAATTTTCTAGGCTTAAACATTTTAATTTTAATACATATTATCTCTAATTTTTTTATTTGTAATTTATAAGGTGCTAAGCTTATTTTAAACATATATACTAATGTAAATTTTTATTATTGAATGTACATTTAATTAGTATTTAATTTAAATAATTATTTAACATTTTTTAAGTAATTTTTTGATTAACACTAGAGTTTAAATTCCTAAATAATAGCAGATTTTTTAGTTCTAATAGGCTATATACCTCACAAAAACTAAAAATTTAACTATTCTGAAAAAAATTATATTGTTTTTTTTATAATTATATGCCTTTTTTTTAATTTGTCGTAAAGTATTTTTATATGCATGATATTAAGTTTTATATAAATGGAATAGTGTGTGTATCATTAATATCAATTATAAAATGCCAGACATTTACCATTTTAAAATACTTTGCTTAGCTCTAGATTAAATTAGGAAGCAATATAACCTGGTTTTTACCACAAAAAATATACAATTATGGCAATTATCATTAAAACTGCTTTTAATTTAGTTTAATGAAATTTTTTTCAGCTTTTTAGCAATGAATCTGCTCTCCCTTAATTACTGGCCAATAAGAATTTTTAATAAACAGGTAGATATTTTTTTCCTAAATAATTATTTAATTATATACATATTGTTTAGCCATGTCACCTACAAACATAACTTATTTTAACCTTAAATATTATACATTATTTTTAAAATTAATGAAATCTATTATATACTGATTATATTTTGTCTAATATTTTTAAATTTTTGACATCAAAAATGTTTTTTTACCCTTTTATAGGATATGCTAGTAGCTAAAATATCTATGCATATAAATTTATAAAAATTAGTTTGAGTTTGGATTTAGATCCAATATATACATTGTGTGAAAACATTGGAAAATATTATGTTAAAAAATAATGTGTCAGTCTTTTAGGCTGTGAAGGCATTAAATCTCTTTGCAAAAACCGCCGTTTCTTTGTATAATTCCAATTTCACGCCATTCATTATTGCTATACCACCTTTAGAAAATTAAATGTATGGCACAGCGACAATACTCTTTTATATATTCACGCCTTCCTCATCTAATATACTCCTTTGTCGCGAGAGTTATTATCTTTACTTTTCATTGTATTTTCCACTTGTTTCTAACAATAATAATGCCAGTATTAATCTTTGAAAGCGTAGAGTGACCTTTTAAAGTGCATATTTGCTACTTTGTTGATTAAGAAGACTGTAAAAGTCTGCTTAACTAAACCGACAGCTACATTAAATATTCACGGGTCGCCTATCATGTACATTTATATATGAGAAAACTCTCATTTAAGACCCTGGGGTGCTGCAATTTTTTTTTGCTTAGTGCTCAAGATAAGCAACGTTGAGCCTGGTAAGTACTTGGATGGGTGATCACCTGGCAAAAACCGTCTATTTCAGAGTGCTTTTGTTTAAAAACCTTGGTCGCCATCTATTTAACCTTGCGGAACGATATAAAAAAATCGCTGGAGTTAAAAGAGAGCAAAGTTTTGACGGGTATGCCTCTAGTGGTTAGGATTAATGCAAATTTTGCTGCCTAGTAGACATTTAATTTTTTTAATCACGAATCTAGGCATCACCTAAATTTATCCAACAAATCACCAACTCATATAGCCAAAGAACTAACTCACTCCTCATATACGCCTAATATAACATCAACACCTGTTACTAAACTAAAAGGCGAAAATGGTCGCAGCCTATCACCCATTGATAACTATGATTTCAACATAAATTATAACCGAGAAAGTTCTGACACATTTTATCAAGAGGACTCTACTCCCCAAAATTTTTCACTCCTTAATCTTGGTCACATTCCCTTAAATACTGCAAATGATTTAAGGTATAGGACAAATCCTAATAGCTCAAATACTAAAAACATTGAAATGCAAAACCACAATTCAAATCTGTTTAGTAGTGATAATCTCAACACGAGCAATAAAAATTGGTTACCTCCTTCACCTGTAAGCCATCGCAATGGAGATTCAATGCAGTATGAGAATAGCAATAATAATCATTCACTCACTCCCATAGATCACACCCCAACCTCACCTGTCAACAATGCCACTGGGTTTACCGGGTTTAGTACACCTGTTCCGAGCTTTCAGAGGACGAGGTCACTTTGTTATAGGAAAAAGAAGTTTGCCAATTTTGATTTGGATAAAGTTTTCTAATCACTGTGGCTAGTGAAAAAAATGTTTGTAGAAATTTTTTTTAACGCCTTTGATTAGTGTAAAAAAATTTAAGAAATTAAAATTTTTTAAATATATCTTATACGGCCAAATTACATTGATTCTCAAATTTTGATATAAGCCGTTAAATTTAAAAAAAAAATTTTTTTTTTACAATTTTTAAATTCGTACTAGCCACAGCCAATCTTAACATTTAATAAACTATTCATTTAAACATAAGTTTTGATTTAAAAAATTTGGGTCGCAGATATCTTTTTGAAATTTATCAAAGGCCTCTTTAACCAAGATTTTACATTTAATAGACTATATTTAATTCATTTATGTTGGCAACAATATATTTAATATCCTTGTTATATTATACCTTTAATATTAGCATATCCTCTAAGAATGTTGTCTTTTAAGCATACTTGTGTTTTTTGGCACATACCTTGTTTGGTTTTTTGTTTATGTTGCATATTTAAATTCCATGATTCATATATAATATTTTAATATCTAGAAAAACGACTAACGATGACAAACATATGACAGTCCCCAGGTAACATTCTTGTAAATTTCATTATTGTATTTGGGGAATTTATTTCTAATTCAATGTCTAACTAAATTTTGAATATAATAATTTGTCACCAAACAAATTTTTTTTTATTTATTTGATTAAATTTTTCTTTTTAAATTTTTTTTGGGTCTTCAATAAAATAATCATTTATGATATACTATGTTATAATGATATTATTATAATAAACGTTATATATAATACGGACTAAATTTCGGCTATGTTAAAATACCCGGGTGGGAGCGTGGCAGGAATTTAAAAAAATACGTTCTATATAGTTTATGTATTTTGAAGAAAAAATTATTTAAATGTGCAAAAATATTTAAATACTTTTTAGGCGGAAATACCAAACGAGCCACGATGACACATCGTTTGATTATTATACCCAAAACCGATCTAATAACTTTTTCAACGACACCGATAAAATTATACACGAAGAAAATGTGGCAGATATTACAGAAAAAGTTTGTTGTTTTTATATTCTAATCAAAATACACATTTTAGAGTATTTCGGTTTTTAGACTAGGCGAGAATTATTAAAATAAATTTTGTCGCAGGGGTTTTTTTTGAATATGCTGTGTTGATTTAGAAACTTACAATATACATAATTTGTTATTTTCCTTACCGCAGACTAAATCACATTGCCATTATAATTTCACTTCATGCACATTGAAATTAGTCAGGCCAAGTGGGCCAGAAATCATTGAATCAGCTTTCGGGCAGGGCCGGTTAAAATTAATACGGACCTGACTGAAAAATTTCATTTTATTTAGATTATTACAAACATAAATGATCATCTCGAAAGATTTGAAAAGAATCAGAACGGAGAGCTTGAACGTGACAATAAACTGCTGGGCCGCGATAATGCGATACTTAAAGAAAAGTTGTTTTTTCCTATAAATAATAGCAATAATAGAAAGTTTGATTTTTTAACATTTTTCTTTTTCTCAACTATTATATAATTTTTCCCCTCTCTCTTATTTTGTGAAATGTTAAACACATTTTATTGGTCAACTTTAAACCCTAACTCACTGTCTATATTTTTTGGAACGCCTTGTTATAAATACAATTTAAATTTTCAAATAACTCCAGATTTAATCTTTTTTTTTATTGAAAATTTAATAAAAAATTTTATTGTAATTTTTACATCAATAGAATTCGTATGCTGGAGGAATTAATGCGTGAAAATGAACTAAAGGCAGACAATAAGCTCACGGAACTTATTACGGCCAATCGGAAGTATATGTGTGATCTGGAAAAGGAAAAAACTGAAGAAATTCAAAGACTTATGTTTAGGTTCTCAGTTTATTATAATTGATAATCAGGCCAAAAATGTCGTAAAAATCAAATAAAACCAGTTTAATTTTAACATTTAATTACTATTGAGATAATTCCGTAGGATACATTTAGAACGAAAATTTAATCCTTAGCATTTTTGTCAAAAAAAAATGTAACGCAGAATAAAACTTTAATACAAAAAATTTGGTAATAAGTATGGCCATCTCGTTGGGTTTTTTGAGTTTGGTTCAAAGCTACTGGTGGAATATTAATATTAGATGATAAAATCAATGTTTATCCATTGGAAAATATTTTAATTGCATTATTTTGCCAAATAATTTGTTAATGATATGTTTAGAGTACATAGCTTAGAAAAGCAAACACACGACCAGGACATCATAAACGAAAGATTACAAAATCTCGTTGAAACTTGCAAAAAGGTATAGCCTACCGATATTAAATGAAATTTTTATACCTTAATTTAAAATTTGTTTTGATAGCCATGGTTATCGAAATGTTTAATTTTATTTTAATGCGTATTTTATTTCTACCATTTTTAAATAATATAATTAAAAAATAACATTTTTCTTATTTGTAAAATTACGAGGTGGCACTAATGGTATAAATTTAGTTGTTATGTTTGCTTTTTTTAACTGTCAATAGTTTTTATAGGGGGTAAATAATCATTTATTTGTCCGATTAATAATAAATTATAATTAATTATTTTTAATTCACAATTTGCTAGTCTTTTTTTGGTGTTTATCGCTTCTGAATACAATGTTTAAGAGAAAATATATCAAATATTTAACGAAAGATTTAAGTAAGGTTTAAAGCAACATCATGTAAATTTAACTATGTGAAATGGACAAAAATTGGTTGTTAAATTTTCTTTAAAAATAATTATAAAAACAATTACATTGTCAAACGAAATTGACCTCATTTTTTTGAAGAATAAAAAATATATTTTTTAGGGGCCATTGATAGGCTGATTTTAGATCCGGCTTCCGTTTTTCCCTCCTTCGATATTTAGTTATTATTAATTTAAAAGTCGTAAAAAAGTGCTGATTCAGCGCTTTTTAGCGTTAACTCGGCCTAGCTTGGATGTTATTAAACATTATTTTTTTTGAATTCATATTACTAATTCATATACTTTTTATTTTAGCATCTTATTTTTTATGGAAAATTTTTGATAGACCCAACCAGAGGTTAAGGAAATCTTTATAAAAATCCCTATACTACTAATTGCCAAAATTTTTAATATACCGTTCCCTGCCTTGTTATTTTCTTTTTCCATATTTTATTAACAAGTCAATTACAATAATAATAATTAATTTTGATGGACAGAAAAAAATAGAAAAGATTTTTGAAGTTTTTTATTAAATCTCGTCGTATTCAAATCTATATTATCACCAAATATACTATAAATCAAATGGACCCGTAATATTTAGGCGAAGGGGGTAAAATACATGGAAAATGTATTTTACATTTTCTTAAAGTACCAAAAATTCTGTAAAAGTTTTGTGAGCTCTTCTGCATATTTTTATGAGTTTGCTCTTAAATGATTAAAATTGACCATATTTGCGATGCACAAGAGTTTTTGATTTCGAGCATATAATTAAATATTAAAATTTGCTAGGAATATTACTAGGTCAGTTTGCCCTAAAAATAAGTCTCATCTGCTTTGTTCATTTTTTGCTGCGCAGTGTTATACGTTATTATTTTAGGCATAAGATTTTCAATATTAACTATAAACTTTTGATTTAATTATTATGTATATTTGTTTGGTTATTTGCCTACTTCTGCAATTTCAATTAAACTTTTTATTTCTGTTACATATTATTTCTAGGAAAATAACGAATTGACGCGCGAAATAGGTATTAGTAACGAAACTAACCAAAGCCTTCGTGAATCCTTCCAACAAATGGAGGATAAATATGCTCGATTACAAAAACGACTGGATAAACAAGCATTGTCCAAAGATATGGTACTTTTTTTAATGTTTAATTTTTTATATTTTTTTTGAATCTACAATTTCTATCTTATTTTAAGGCTTATATTAATATTTTTATGTTCTTTATTTATTTAACTATGATATTTTATGGTTTTATAAGCTTTATTGGGATTAATTTTAGTTTGTATGTTAGTGATTAACAACCTACGCCGGCATGCCTATAATCAATTCTCCGGCCTAGCTCAATCCCTAGCTTATTTTTAATTTTGAGCCTTCGATAGTGATTATAATTTTTTCTCCAATTTTATTTTATAAAATAAGTTGATAAAATGATATGGGATTTTAATTATTATCATACATTATAAAAAATTAATAGGATGAAATGAAAAGGTGTTGGTGTTAAAGCAAATACTTAATATATAAAAGGAAAAAAATTGACATGCTCGGCTCATTTAATTTTAGCTTTGGCATATACTGTCTGTTTAGATCTAAACCGAGCCGGACGGGCATTAATTTATATGTATTTATAATTTCTCGAATCCTATTTTGTAGGTAAGGCAGGATTTGCGAATGGCTTTATTAAATCTTAAACAAGACCTTAGATCTGTTCTTTTACCCGACTCGACTTCATCTACGGACAATGGTTTTAACGAAGAAAATGAGCAAGACGGAGAGGATAGCTTAGAACCGGAATCTATTTTGATTGACCTTAAACAATTAATCGGTCAAATTAAAAAGGTAGCATTTATTTGTAGCTGCAAGTTATTGTTGAAATCTTTATATATAGTAAATCGAAAATAAAATTCTTTAAATATGATTTTAGTATTATATTTTAATTAATTAATAAATGTTATTAAAATAAAAGGGGGTTTGTTATTATAGCTTTTGGTGATTATTTATATATTGGTAATTTAAATGTCATTAAATTTGGTGCTGCCAAAAACTAATACTTTTCATTTTTTTTCTTAATTTAGTTAGCTATTTCAACATCTAAATTAGTCATGTACTTTATTCAATATATAAAATTCATTTAACAAGGTTATTTTAAAAGAATTTTCCTTACATTTTTTCCTATTGTTTTTTACAGTTTACCAAAGCTTTCATCATCTGTTGAATTCAATTTGAGAACTATTAATTATTATAAAATAATTAAATTTGAAAATACGAGGAAAATTTAATGGCATTAAAATATTTTATTTAGTATTATAAATCTCTATATTTTTTTGTTATACGTTTGATTTCAAAAAAAAGGTACCATTGCTTTTCTCGACTATTTAGAATTATTATTCCCCAATGTTATATATATTAGGACAAAGACCGCATAGCTCATCAAAAAACACAAATTATGAACGATATTATGGAAAGTTCCACGCATCATATGCTTTATGATGATCACTTCATCAACAATAATAATAATCATGCTTCTGTTAGCGAGGAACTGCTGGATCATTTTCACCCATCTATTACCGACGAGGCTGAATGCATCGGCAATAATGGAATACCTCTTCATAAAGCAAATAACAATCTTGCAACTGATGAAATTAGGGCTAGGGAATCACCTAATCCTTTTCCACAAGTTTTATTAATTATAAAATCAAATTTATAGCCAATTTGCAATCAAATTACATAATTAGATTAAAAAGATCAATCATCAAATATATTCATTTGGTCAAAACTCAAAAAAATAATATATTTAATATTGTGAAATTATTTTAAACAAACACTCACTTTTTTGTTTTTCAAAAAAAAATAAACTTTTTGAAGTTGGAAGCTTAAAATTATTAAATTCGTGTGCATAATGTTTTTTTACTAATTTAAATATTGATTTACTCATTACTGATATTCACTAATAATAGTTTTAAATGCAATTTTTATTTCTGTTTAGCATGGTTTTAAGTTAATTTATTGAGAATTATATTTTACACCTTTTTCTTGAAAATTATTCTTATAAATTTCGATTATCTAAACTATATGTTTTTACTTTGGTATCAATATTTTTTTCATTAGCTTTTTTGCCTTTTTAAGGTAATTAGTTCCTTCAGTTTGATTTTCCAATTGGTCTATTCATGCACTCGTCCTTAATATGCTGGCGTCTTTTTTTGGACCAGGTGAGTTTAGGTCTGCCTCTTTTGCTCTTGCCTTGTACGTTAACTTCGTTTATCAGATTGCAAAGATGAAGTTCACCCTTTTTTCTTTCGATGTGGCCAAACCAGCGGAGCCGATTAACTTCGATTTTTGTATTGATGGGAGTAATGTTCAGGCTGTATGTAATCATTTCGAAATATGTCTTTGCGCGTCACTCCTAGAAACATTCGTAACATGCGCATATCTGTCGTTTAAAGGATTTTTTCGTCGCTTTTTCGAAGGGTCGTCGTTTTTAGGCCATATGTAATTGCAGGTTGTATTATTGTTGCATATATTGGACTTGAAATCTGATTGGGATGTTTTTGTCGAATAGGACACCGGTCAACAATCTCCATTTGAACTATACGATTTAAGTTTGTTCCTTACTTCTTGCTCAACGTCTTCGTCATGTTGGAAGTAAGCTCCTAAGTAAGTTGCCGAAGGTTTGGACTTGAGAGACCAGTTTGTGTCGATCATCAACTCTTCGTGTTCCGATCCTCCAAAAACTATGAGCTCGGGTTTGTTTTTGTTGATATTAAGGCCTAACTTTTAAAGTGCATGTTTCCAACTTATTAAACTTTCGCTTATTTTCTCTAAATTTTGAGCCATGAGTAGGATGTCGTCTGCGTACAGTAACGACAACATGTGCCACGGTGGTTTTGTGGTAACGCTCTTTGATATCAATCACGTCCATTACCGAGATAAATAGCAGGGGACTTAAAGCTAAACCTTGATGCACTACTACTTCATTGATTGTAAATCCCTTTGAAGTTCACGAGCTTCTTACGTAATTTAGGTTGTTGTCATACAAGCTCTGAATTAATACGATTTGGGCACGTTCTTTTTTTTAACCGCCCACCATACTACCGCTCTCGAGATCTTGTTAAACGCTTCCTCTAAGTCTAGAAGCAAGCATGAAAGCTTCAGATTCTGTCTTGTGAAACGCTTTGTCAAACTGCGAACAGAATTGCGTCCGTTGTTGACCTCCCTCTCATAAACTCGCATTGCTCAATTTCAATGTCGCTAACTTCTCGCATTCTGGTTTCTAGGATCTTTTCGAATAACTTAAAGGTATAGGAGAGTTTGATGCCGCGGTAGTTGTGGCAATCGAATGCGTCGCCTTTGTTTTTGAATATCGGATGTAACACTTTTGCCATTCGTTAGGTATTTGTTGATGCGTTATTATCGAGTATGATAGAGTTGTTAACGCCGATATCCCCTCTTTTCATAGATATTTCCAGCATTTAATGGGTATATTTTCGGTTCCCGTTGCTTTACCGTTTGCGCACTTTTAAAGACTAACTTCTGATTGGGTGATTGGTGGTATAAAGATCGCCAGACAAAAGGGCGAGCATCATATTTGCATCTTATAAACGAAATAACGTATGAGGCAAGAGCAAAAGAGACAGACCTAAACACATTTCCTAAAATAATTGATAACTACTATATCTGTTAATTAAATAAAATGTGACCCATCTCATGATTCATCATGCTTTTACTATTTTTGTGTTAATTACTAATTTATTATAATAATTAATTTACATTGTATTCGGTTAATTTTATAGGACGATGATACCGCCATGGTCATTCTCGACAAAGAAAACAAAAGACTTAAGAAATATATTGATCGATTGCTACTGATTATACTGGAAACCCAACCTGCACTCCTTGAAATAAAAACAAACACCTAATGGATACATTTTGTTTTTGAAATGAACATTTAAATTATATTATTTTAAATCTATGACTAAAAAAATATATTTGTAATTTAATACGATTATAATTAATAATATTAAGGTGCACATAGATAGTTTTTATTTTTACCCATTTATTTGTAGCTGATAAAATGATTTTGTTTTACAAAAATAAGGGTCTCATTCTTTTATCACACCAAGTACACTTTCTAGTATTAACTTTGCTATAACGATCCTTTATTTACTGCTTAGAATATAATACATATTTTATGCTCATTTATTTAATAATTATAGTATATCATACCAACAATACACCCCCTTTGTAAAAACCTCTTGTCACATACCCACATAATACCTAACCGAAAAATTCCATTATTTTTATAAATATCAAATACATATTTATATTTTGTGTTTTTCATCAGCAATCAAAAATAATTATATAAATTATATGAATTTTTTTTTATAATTTTCATCCAAACATTGCTCCTTAATTTTTGAGTTTGGAAAATTTGTTTTCATTATTTAAATTGCAGAATTTGCAAATCTTATTATTTTAGTTATATATCATGCGACATGCGAAATTTTTTGATATATTTAAAATTTGACCTAGATTTTTAATTTAATTATATTTAATTTTTTGAGGGTATATCACTTTTTGTTTGTCATGTTTTTTTAACATTTATTGTCATAAAACCTATTTTATATGGTCTAAATATTGATTTTATGATGTGCTATTATACATATATTAAAGATACATATAAAATGTATTCATTATTTATGAATAATATAATTTAATTTGAGTATTCAGTTTAGCTTAATAATTCTTTAGCTTTTTTTGAGTGTTAAGTTATTTTTAATGTGGTGAATGAATAAAAATATGAGCTTAACCAATATTGGTTTTTTTAGATAAAAGAAAAACTCTCAAGGGCTATTCAAATTTAACCCTGTTATACAACTTTTGGGTAGTGAGATACCGTTATCCAAAAATCAAATTTGGCCCAGAGATTTACAAGAACTAGTGTTATATTCAACACTCTTAGGTGGATTTTATAATTTATTCAAATGTAGCTTGTATAAGTATTATAAAATAAAATTGATATTTTGTTTAAAAAGATATTCTAGTTTTTTATTTACCGTTTCACTCGAAATATTAATATTTTAAACCCATATCTTCCCAAATGCAGCCTAAAATTCGACTCCTCCTTATATTTGCCCTATGTATCATGGTAAACCCTTAATACCTTTACCTAATTTGCTTTAATTCTCATATGGTATTAAATTACCAATTATGCATGCATGTTTAGCATCTTAAAAAGAGATAGGCGGAATTTTCTTTGATTTTGCAGCCCATCAAAATAGCCCGTTTTTACATTAAATGCATTAGAAATTAGTAGGGCAGGACCTTTGTAACAATATAAACGTTGTCCAAAGAATATTAAAAATTTTTAACACGTTTTAGTTAAATGGTCTTCAAGCTCAATATTTTTCGTAAGTACAAATTTTTTTCCATTATCCCACAATTTATTTTGCGGCCCGGTGAGACAATTTCTTGAAAAAACTGTAAATATTGCATTTTAACTCCCAACACCCGAATTAAATGACTTCCTCTGATTTTATATAAAAGGTAAGATATGGCCAGGTTGTAGTAACAAAAAATAAATTAAAACAGAACACATTAATTTTATAACAATTATAAATTTTTTAGAAATTTTGCGTGCCTTTTCCACAGCTGTAACATACACAACCTTTACATTAAAATTCATCTTCACTGAATATTTAGGGCATCGGACTGAGCACGGCTTATTACGGACACCATTATGGGGGCTATGGCGGAGGTTACGGGGGTGGTTACTATAATGGATATGGCGGTGGATACGGAGGCGGGTATTACCCCTCTTATGGCGGCGGGTACTATCATCACCATAGGAGGCATTGGGGCTAGATGACTGGTTGAAAATTTCAGCCAAAGACACACAGACCTGGAATACTAAATTAACTCAAATACTAATTAAACTAGCCATATTAGGTTGCGGACAAACTTATGCTTTTTATAATAAAAATTTAATTAGTTGTCATATGTGGGTTTTGAAATACCTTGATGAAATTTAAAATAATATCAAAACATATCCATCTATACGATTATATAATTTGCAGTTCTCTAGCATAAATGAATAACTTTTGATTCAAAATATGGCAATAATGGTAAATCAATGTCTTATAACATATTCACATCAATTTTCAACCCGTTCTGCCAATAGCGCCGAGGCAATATGCCTTTATATAACCATGATTCGTGTTTTTATATTCATATAACAAAAATAGTCAAGGTCTAAGGCACGAACATAGAATAAGATGTCGAAAAATAAGTTCAAACCAAAATGTTTATTATCCAATTTATGTTAAAACAATCCCAAAAATGTAGCTAATTCAAAGGGTAAGTAAAGGAATATACAAAACTAAATTAATACTTTTGAAAATATGGATACAGTATCCATGGTCAATAAATACATATATTATAAAATATCCCTTTTTTGAGGTTAAAATATACAAATCAAACATATCACATTGAGTTAAACGAAAAATAAAATAAATACGGGACACTAAAAAGCTTTAAATTTGAAAAAAAAATGTTAAAATGCAACCAAAAGTCGAGTTTTCTTTTAACTTTTAAAATAAAAAGTATGCTTTAAAAATTTTAAACTATCTAATTCGCAAATGAGTATATGTATAGTTTATTCAATTAAACCCTATAATGATGGGAATAAGAATAAAAAATCAAGTGATACCAAGATAATTTTTTATTAATATTCCATTATTGCGGAATAGATTGAATAAAAAATTAAATTTTATAAAAAAAATCTTGAGCATAGAGCGATTTTATATTGGGGGGAAGTAATAGGAGGGGTAGAAAATGGCGTAAATTTGTTGTAAAGGCCCATAAAAAAATCTATTCCAAAATCCTAAATATTATCGTTTCCCCGATTCTTTTTGCGATGCAAATAAGGTTGCCATACGGTTAAGAGCACTGCCGGCTTTGAACCATTCAATTTGTTGTTGATTCATTGTGTGATTTAGGAATACAGTGTCTTCCGAGCCGTCTGGGTGCTTGAGTACGCATTTAACTTGCTAAAAACATATGTAAGTTCAAAAGGGGCACGAATATTGCAGTACTTAATTAATCCTATAATTCTACATAAAACTTTCGGTGTTTTGGCATTGGAATTGAGGTGAGCTCATTTATCATGATCAATTTTTGGCCAATCTTTATATATATTTCTATGACTGTAATTATTATTTCTTTCTCTATCTACAAAAATCCGTCTCTACTCAAGTTGCTACGAGTTTTTATTCTTAAAATGATACCAATTTAAACTAAAATACCCGCTTAACATTCAAGCATCAAAAACAATACAACAGTATAATTTACCTTGCCGGGAGCTAATTCTTTGAGGCCTAGTAGTGAAACCTTGTCATACGGCTGTACTTTATCATAATCGCTTGGTTGGTCAAACGTTAGCGGAAGGAGGCCCTGTTTCTTGAGATTTGTCTCTTAAAAGGACGAGATAAAAAATAATAGAAATTTAATAAAAAGCTCACGCATTATATCAAGATTTATATTAAAATATCATACAGTCAACTAACTATAGGGCACATCAAAAATAAATTTTTGTTTATTTGTAAAATTTGTTCGATGGATGCTATTTTTAAAAAAGTTTATATAGAACAATTAAATATATTTGTTTCGAAATCATATATACGGAATTCTTCATAATTTAACTTTTGAACGTGCATAGTACAAAAAACACTCTGCCAATAAATACCCAAAAAAAAATATAATTTACCATGGATCCGAGCAAAGCTTTTGACAATGATAGCCCTGCCTCCGAGATGCCTAGGCTCTAGAGCTGCATGTTCCCGTGAACTGCCCTCCCCATAATTCTCATCACCGACAACGACCCAGGGAATGTCGTGTGCCTAAACAAATATAATATTTAGTTTAAAATAAGTTAAATTGATTAAATAGGATTTGACAATTATCAAATTTGTTTGCCGTAAACCAAAGCCAGTCAAAGCATAAAGTTTTTATATCACTTTTGTGCCTAATTATCTCCTTAATAACATTTTTACTTTCCCTTATAATGATAAATGATACTTTGATGCAAAACTAACTCAAATTTTTTAAAAAAAAAGTATCAATAGTGGAGCTACATAAATTGTAATACACTGTTTAATATCAAAGTTTTCAGCATCAAAATAAATCGATTCATTTTACAAAAATTAAAAATAGGCCTTTGCATTTACATAATTAAATCACGAGATAATAGTCATTTTCAAGGGTAATCGCGTGAACTAAAAAACTAACCTTATAATAACGCGCCGTTTCGGGGACACCCTTAAATTCACCGGTTATTTGGTTTTTAATCAGATTTGCTTTTCCGTTCACAATGTTTATAGCTCTATAAATTGGAAAAAATATATATACACATTGGAATTTTTTGTGATAAAAAAATAAATGATAACACAGCGCGACAAATTTTTTAAAGATAAATATTAAAGACCGAACCTGCCATAGATTTTTAAATCGTTTTACCGTTTTTTCTAATGAAACTTTGTAAGCCAGCTTAAAACATTGAAAATTAATAAATAAAAAAAATTTCAAAAACAAAAAAATTTTAATTTATATATATATATAAAACAACTAAGCTGTAAATTTTATTATTCAATAATAAATTTGTTTTAAATTCAATAAAATGTCGTGTTCTATTTACGTTAGGGCGCCAACTGTATAGCCTAAATGTTGAAGAGCTTACTTAAAAATTTTATTTCTGATTATTTAAGATAAAAAATAGAAGTCACAGCTAATTTAAGTATGGAAAAGAACTTTCATTTTTTAGGTATTCTCTAAGTCGCAAAATCTGTAAATTTGGTCAAATTTGGCCCTTTTTTATATTAAAAAAATAGCCGAGGTCTATGAAAAGTTTCAGAACAAATATAGATAAGGTCATTTATTATGTAGATTATTTTCCCCCTTTTAATATTTATTGATTTTGTCGTCCTGTGTGGTATAACTTGAAATAATGATTACCCAATAAACATGTTGTTTGATATATTGTCCAAATGACCACGGTATCTCAGCCAAGGACCGGCCGCACTTATATGATCTGTTGTACATTTTCCTTTAATCTATAAAATGAAAAAAACCAATTGTGATAAAAAAAAATGATATTATAAATAAACGACATGCTAAATACCAGAAAAAAGTTTGATTTAATTAATTTAAAAGAGAAACAATATTGTAATCCGTATATAAACAAATTAATTTTCTCCGCCTGAAAAACGGGCCGAGCAAAATATGATGCGCAAATGGGCTTATTACAACAGCAACAAGCCCAAACGGGCGGATCTTTTGTAACTTATCATTTCTCTGATATTTTTTTTATAATATTAATATTGACGTTATTTTTAGTTATATTTTTAACAATTTATTTCCATTTAGTTAATAACTCTATAATAATAAATGTATAGTAATATAAAATTTAATTTTTAGGCGTATCTGTAATTTTTAATTCAGGGTTCGTTATAATAATTCATGGTAAGCCCCCATATCATTTTAACAAATATGCCGTCAGACTAATTGATTTTTTTAGCTAACCGGTAATATTTACCTAGCTTTTCAAAGTTCAAGAAGGGGCTACAAATATAGATTACTCAGTATTTTGCAAATGGAAAAAAACCAATTTTTTAAGACTGTTACACGTCGTAGACTTCCTAGTTGGAAAGATATATCTTGCTCACTAAATAAGCGTGTAGACTTACTTATATCCATCAAAATAAAAGAGAGTAAAAAAATAGCTTTGGCTTTTAGACAAAATAGCTCACCTGGAGAACAACAATATTACTAAAATCGTTTAAAACGTATTCGCGTATTATTCTTAAAGCTTAGGGAGTCCTAAAAGAAATTTTAATTTTCAAAATTATATTAAGTCATGTAATGCTAACGCAATCTAGTTTTATCCATCTGTAAGTGAACTATATAAACTTTATTCATAAATTAAGATGACACTGGTAGACCATTAGTAGATGTGTGAAAAAGATAGAGGTGTAGAAAAAAACGTGTACTTATACAATGATCAAAATGGCGACCGATAATATGAGAATGGCCTATATAAAGGGGGAAGAATTTTAATAATTTTTAATTAATTATTTTTTGTAACAAGACGATAGAGTTTTTTTTTGCAAAAATTAATTCCACAATGCGCATTCTCCTTATCCTTGCCCTCTGTATCCTGGTATGTATAAACTCAACTTTCTACATTTTTTATATATTTTCCCAGAAATGTATTATTAAATCAAAAGAACTATATTCACATTTTTTAAGTCAGGTTCTATAACTTTTGCTATAAAAGTTACATTATTTTTACCTTTCTCAAACAACTGTTCATAGTCGTTTTATATTTTCAAACTGTTTTTTAAATTAAGAGCTTTAGAAAAAAAGATTTTAGTTCCAACAATAAATCTCACATTTAAATTTGTCTAAATAAAGTTTTATATATCTTAACTTTTAAATTTAACTTTGAACCTTAGATCAAATAATTTATAGACTTAAATAGCATATATTTTCGTGTTTCGACACACTTAATCATGTAAACGGTTTTAGATTTTTCGAATTTATACTTTTAAGGTTTTTTAATATATTCTTACTACATAAATTAAATGTTATTCTAAACATATTTAATTAGACACTTGGCACGATCGAAGCCTGGTGGAGAAGACACCATTACAGAGGCTACGGGGGTTATGGATATGGCGGGTACAGACCGTCCTATTACGGCGGGTATAGGGGCGGATATTATGGATATCGGAGACCATACTACCATCACTATATGGGAGGATACCATCACAGGAGACATTGGGGATAGATAAATGAATGGCGAATAAAAGAATTCGATGCTCACAAAAATAATTATTACAATCATTATAAAATTTTTATATGAAAATAAATATTGTATTTGGACTGTCGCGACATGGTTAAATAATATTTTAGGCAGTAATATACATTAAGAAGGGCCAAACCAAAAACAACATAAATTGGCTTCATACTTAAAACAAAACGAACATCTTCATTATTTCACAAGATAGTTCTTTAGGAACAAAACCGCTTTTAAGAGTGATTCAAGCAATACTTAGGGGCACAACTTAAATTTTGGCAAATAGATTTTTCATGCTATGATATACGATGTGACTTTTAGGCGCTTAGCAAAGGCTTTTTCAGCGGTGTCGATATATTACCGGTCTTGCTCATGGATTAGCAAAAAATAAATGCCATTACAATCATGAGGGAAAAATTAATGTCAAGGGGGAAAAACCTTCATCAGGATGAGTGCGTCAATAAGGTCTTTTCCGTCCCACGGTTTGAAGGGTGTCAGTAATTGGAGGCGTTTACTTGCCGGGTCAACTTTGACTTGAATCCCGCTCCCATCTTCCGGTGGTTTTTGATAGGTGTCCTTACCTGGATCAAATCCGCGAATAGGTAACTCTTTGCCGTGAGGGCTTGAAAGTTTAAATTTTTCGCCTGCGGAAGAAAAATATAAATCAAAACAGCAAAGGACAATATAGGCTAAAGTTTTAAAAAATAATGATTTGTACAATTGAATTTATGAAATTAAAAATGTATGTCATTTATCAAGTTGTTAAAAAACATTTTATACATAAAATAACTAGGAATATTATACCTGAGTAATTCGAGGTGTTAAGGCCTGAACATTAATCTCATAGTCCAAACTAAAAACTTAAACTTTCTATTTTTTCTTTAAAATTTGTTTGTCTTAATTACTATCAAATAACTAAAAGTCCAACATGAAAGTTCTGACCTCCGAAGAAGGAGGGAGGTGGGCAGATATTGCTAAGACACATAAAACAAAATAAACCATCTTTTCCCGTAATTTCTTGATTAACCGGATCAAAATCAAGCCTGCCCACGATACTAAGGGCAACAACCATTTCGGGCGAAGTCACGAATGCATGCGTGGCCGGGTTAGCATCGTTGCGGCCCGTAAAATTTCGATTGTAAGAATTCACTATCGTATTTTTCTCGCCCATCTTAACGTCCTTCCTAATTTGTGTTTAAAAACAAACCATTTATAAAAAACAATTTAATGAATGTAAAAATTTAATATTTTAAGATTTGGAAGGAAAAGAGAAATCAAAAATGTGGTAACCTGTTCCATTGTCCTATACACGGTCCACAAGCATTGGCTAGCACGAGCCCGCCAAAATCTCGGAAAACTTGTGCCTAAACATAACAACATTTTATTAGATTGATAAACTTTTTCCAAAATTAAAAAAATATTACATTAAAAATGTTTGCATCCTTTGCAATAATTTTTTGCCATCCTGATGTTAAATATGCTTATAACTTTTAAAGGACATGTACTTTTAAGACAAAATCAAAGCAAATTTGGTGGAAATATTTCCGTTAAAATAGCACTTTTTATGATAGTAGGACAAGTAAATTAAATTTTAAAAATGATAGCCATTTAACCAAAAAGAGATGAAAGGAACTTGTTTGGAAATCACATTCATACCTGGTCAATGTAGCAGCAAAACCTACAAAGTGACCTAACTTCTAATGTTTTCTAATATCCGGTCTAAGCCCTACAAATCAGAGAAAATCAAAAAAATGACAAAATTTGGAAATGTAACGTATTTTGCGACCTAGAGATTCCAAAAATAGTAAGAATTTGATTTTTATTTTATTGGTTTTATAAAAAATAATTTTTTTTTAAATTTTTAATTTTTGTGTCTCGTTTTTTTAATTTTTATATAGAAGGCTTTTTAAGTTTGACGATTAACAGCACACGGTATTAAAAATCCGAATAAATTTAATTTAAGTTTTTAGGTTCATAAATTTGTATAGTATTATAATTCGTACTTTTCATTAAAAAATCTTTGCTCCAATAAATAAAAACAAAAAAACATATATTATTATATGTTTGCAATATAATTATCAATTTATCTAACTAATAAAAATATTAATCCCGTAAAAAGGGTATATATTAACCTGACCATCCCTTTCAATCGTGGCCCTGATTTGTTCGGACCCTGGTGTAACTGTGAATTGACTCTTAGCCTTAAGTCCGTGTTTTAGAGCTTCCCGGGCAACACTTGCCGCACGTTCCATATCTTCGTATGAGGAGTTGGTACAGCTTCCAATTAGGGCTTGAATAACAAAAATAACAACAAATTTAAATGACAATTTTTTGGTAGGCGGGATCAAGAGGAGTTGATTTTTGGACAAATTTTACAATTCACATTTTTATAATTCAATTTTTTAATCAAACATTATAAACATTGCTTTTTTATAATATTACACTTGGTGCAATTGTGCAACATGTATATTTTGAAAGATTTATCAAATATATAAATTTATATACACATAACCTATAATCATTTCAATTGACTTTTTAAATGCTGAATCGCTTAATAAATAATAAAAACATTAAAACAATTGTTTAATATCAAATTATAAAATATAAATCAACTTTGAAAGCGCCTTTAAGAAGGTAATAAAGCAATTGACAAATACAAACAATATAGATTTAAGGCATCATTTACATGTATGTTTTTGAAGGAAAAAGCTTAAGTTTAACTAAAACTTATTGTGAAAATAAATGATATTAAATATTGGCTGAGATGATAGAAAAAAATTACTACTTACCAACTTTTATATCAAGTGGCCAATCATTTTTGATAGCAGCCTCTTTTAACTTTGAAATAGGGTGCGCCAAATCTGGCGTAAAAGGACCGTTTATGTGAGGTTCGAGCTAAGGTTAATAAAATAACATATTTTTTAGATTTATTTATGCGATAATTATTAAAATGAAGCAAATATATATTACAATTGATTGCAAATACTTTACGAATTTAATATAAACAAAAAATAAATTTATATAAAAAAGAAATTAGTTCACTGTGTCGAGATTGATGTCAATAATACGATCGTAATGGCAATCTTTGTCAGGGACTAAGAGATCTTTATATTGATCAGCTAAATCGGATATTTCTATCGTAAAAAATATTTATTCATAGCGCATAATAAAAAATTGAAAAATTAATCATTGCACATTTATTCATCATTAAAATAAAATATATATCAAGGCCAAATTCGTTAAAAATGTCAAATTATATTATTTTATTGATTGTTATCATTTCGCATATTTTCAATAGTATTGAATTTTAATACCTAATAAAAATATATAATATTTTTACAACTTATTTATTGATTATTAATTTCGTCAAAAATTTCATGTTAGTTTTATTTACGCAATACAAATATCGGAATGATATCTTAAGAAACTCATATGAATAGTAGACATTCAAAATATATAATTACATATAATAACATATTGAATATGTTGATAACATATATATAATGAGATGTAAAACCTTTTCGTTTAGTTGCCTCAAGATAACGCTTCATGGAAATATTATAAGGGAATATGGAGGTCGTAGCCCCTATTTCAGCGCCCATATTACAGATTGTGCCCATCCCGGTACAGCTGATTGAGTCGACTCCTGGCCCAAAGTATTCAATTATGGCCCCAGTGCCACCTTTTACGGTTAGGATGTCAGCCACTTTCAAAATTACGTCTAAATAAAAAGGAAATGTTTTGTTAAGCTGAGTGATATAAACCTACAAGGTACGAAGGAAAAAAAATTGAGCTATTTTTCCAAATTAACATAGATTTGAAATAGGTTTAGGGTATGTAACACTCATAGGTTTATAAATTAAACAGGTAATTGAAATAATGTTTATAGAATTTTAAAATTTTTATAATAATCTTTTCTGGCGGCAGAACAACCCTAAATTACAATTATTTATCATAAGCAGTTTTAATTTTATAAAGCATATGGGTAAAAAGGGAGTATTTAAGCCAAGGCAAAAGAACAATTATGCAATGTATGACTTAATTATAAATACAAATATTTTGGTGAATAAGCCAAAACCTTTCGATGATGTCCAATCCTTCATTTTACCTGTCAGGTGCACTCCTATGACCTAAAGGTTTCATTATGTTTAAAATATATTTACAATTTACGAGCAAATGTATTAAATAAAACTTTGAAAAAAAATAATATATAGGAAACAATTTTTCACCTTTTTAAACTAAAAAGTAATATTTTAATGTATTTTTTTTTCTAAATAAATTTTTTTTGCAATAAAAGACATCTTTTGTAATTTTCCATAAACAATAAATATGAAAAAAGTTTTAACATCCAAAAACAAGGTTAAACAAAAAATAATTTATTACGTTTGGGCATTTTAATTCCCAAGGTAAACCTGCCATAACGTCCACTGCATCGGCCCCTCCAACACCTATACATAATCCACCTAGACCACCTAAATATACAATAAGCTTATGTTACGAATTGTCATAAGTAAAGTAAAATATATAAATTATAATAAAAAACATCTAAGTAAAAACACGAATTATTTTGCATAAGTTGTATAAAAATAAGTACATAAATATAGCAACTCACTTTAACAAAATTTACCAAGAATTAAAATAAAAAAAACATATTATCCAACTTTATCATTGTTCAAATTTATAAGATTTAAAACATAATAAAAATATATAATTTTAAAATTGATAAAACAACAACGATAAATCGTTTATAACTAAGTTTAAAAAAAGGTTTTAGGATGATGAATGGCTAAGTTTCCCTAAGAAGGATAAAAAAATTATTTTTTTTTATATATATTTTTAGGAATCTAGTTTCAAATTATTCAAATTTTGCTATTTTATTAAGTTTGCATTTTTTCCTAAATTTTTTATGATACATGGGTTAATAAAATTAATTGCACAAAAAACGGCAAAAAAAAATAAAAAATCGAAAAAAGTAGTCAAAAATTTGATCGCTTATTTAATTTTAGCCAATATTTTTATTAACCTATGTATTATATCGACAAATCTTATTTGCCAAAAATGATGATATCTTTTAAGGGAAAATAAAATTTCTTGCTTTCTTTTCAAATTCGTTGTTTTTCTCAATCTCGCCCAACACCCATTGTAAATTTTTTATCAGGCTATAAAACTAATCTATTTGCCTATAAATTTTTGTTTCGTAACGGTTATCTTCTATATTTTCTATTAGGTTGTACAAACATATATGTAAAAATAATAAAAAAATTTAAATTGCACCTTAAAGTCAAATTGTTTTAACTTTTTTAAACAAAATAAGTTAAAATCTCAACAAATTATTGAATTATAAAGAGTGCACTTTAATTTTATAGAAGGGGTCGATTGACCATATGCCAATTAAAGAAAAGTAAAGATATAAGGACATCAATATTATAATCAAGTGTTAGGTTTGAAAAATTCTTTGTTGACATGTGTAATAAAAGAAAATTTAAAAATCAATCTTATTTTAAACTTAAAGGCAGTCAAATTAAAACTTTATGACTTTTTAGACCTACTTGTACCTTAAAAATAATAAAAATTCATGATAAAAATTACCTCCATTTGGTGTATGACTGTCTGTGCCGATGATTAAAGCACCAGGAAAGGCATAATTTTCAAGAACAATCTATTATAAGTTTATATAATAATTTACTGAATCAGTTTCATTCATTATTTATTTAGGTAGAGAAAAGTTATTATATAAAATATATTTTACTTGATGAATAATGCCACTTCCAGGATTCCAAAACCCGACGCCATATTTTGCCCCAGCACTTGACAAAAAAAAGTACACTTCCTCGTTGTCTTTCTATGCAAACACAAATAAAATAAAAATATTTATGTATGTAAAGTTGTTTTCAAAATTTAAATAAGAAATGGCTTAAAAAACAAGTGAAAAGTGAGTTATTTTCGTAAAATTTTAAAAATTCTGAACTTTTAAAATTACAATTTTATTTAAATTTTTTATTTCAGAAAAACTATTTTATGTGCATAAACTAAATTTGGCAACTTTTTTTTAAAAAAAAATGCGTTGATTTACAAAACAGAATATCTAAAATTTTAAAAAAATTTCACTTCTCATAAAAAGTATTTAATGTGCTTAAAAATTAAGTAAATTTTTGTACATTTTGGAAAATTAAAAACTAACTTTGCACATGGCCTAATGCGAATAATTAGGATTGCAACTTTTTGTAAAGGGCGCGGTCAAAGTTCATTCAACATTTAAAAAATTTATAAAATTTAATTAAAAAATATTTCAATGTAAAAAAAAAACTTTTTTTGCATTAGAAATAAAGAATAAGTTTATATGGATTTAGATATAAATTTAATAAGTATATATACAGCAAATGCCTCAGGTATAAGTAAATATTGATAAAAACAAGGGTTAATAATTTTCAATAAATCACAAATAAAAATTCAGAATTTTTAAATTTTCAAAATAAACGAATAAACTTTTAAAAATGCGTTTCATTTATAAGATAAAATTTCAAAATTTCCAAAATGTTTTTTTAAAAAAATGAATGAACTCTGAACGTGTGATCGCCCTCAAAAATAATTTCTGTGCTTATAATTAAATTTGAAAATTTATTTAAGAATGCGTAACAAAATTTTTTTTTAAATATTAAATAAAAAGTTCATTTTGAACATAACTTTGTTAAAAATGAAAATTAATTAGATCAAAATAGATTTAAATATATCAATTATTCCATTCATATTTCAATCAAATAATTCTATTTCAAAATAAAAATGTGCAACATAATCATTAATTCCCTGGAAGTAGGAGTTAATTATATATTTCCCGTTTTTCGTAGATTCTTCCGCCTTCGGCTCCTTAAATCCGTCCATAGCCTTTTTTGACCAAATTGACAGAGTTTGCGGCCTCGAAAATATACTATAAAAAAAATCAAGATTCTTTTTTTTTTTTATAAAAATCACTTGTATTTGTATATCAAGCTCTTACATCAGCCTTTAGATAATACAAAATATTTCGCATCCAAACTTCAATACCAAACGATATAAAATCAAAAATAAATATTTTTTAAAATTTGTAACAGTTTAGCTGTTGTGAATATGCAAAAAAATTCAATTTATTTACGTTTTAATATCTTTTTTGTTTTTGACATTTTTTTTTAAAATTTCAGTATTTAGCTGATTTACTAAGTTTGATTAGAAAAAACGGTAAACGGATTTGAAAATCCTCAAGATGACAGGTTTGATCTATGTAGTTAGCTCATAAGTCTTAAAAATTTGTTGACTTGTGTAATGAACCCGTTCAAAATGACAAAATAAAAATAAATAGTAAAAGAAAAATAAATTAAAAAAATTGAAAAGTTTTTTTTATTGTTTCCACCCTTATGTTTTATAATACAAAAGTCAAAAATACCCAGGTAGGGGAAAATTTCATTACACCAAACAATTAAAATTTTAAAGCATTGACTAATTCCGATTTTTTATTTTTAAAGCACCAATAATATTTGTTATAAATAATGCTTAAAGGGTCAATAACATAACACTAAAAAAACTAAATTAAATCTTAATAATAGCAAAGCAAAAAGTTCTAATAATGTTAAGGGTAATTTTAATAAATTTATGGGGCAAGACAAAACAAAATTATTCTTTAATAAAAAAAACTTCTTAAAATCTTTTTTTAAAATGAAGCTAAATAATTGGTGGAATTTGAAAAGATTTAAACTAACCAAGTCTATGCTGCACTTATCTGTACTTGTTATACTTAGATATTTAATCTCCCCAGTCTAATTACACAAGTCAACAATTTTTTGAGAGTTATGAGTTAACTACAGAGATCAAACCTTCCATCTTAGGGAATATAAAATCCGTTTACCGTTTTTCCTAATCAAACTTAGTTAGTCAGTTATAAACATTGAAAATTTTAGAAAAAAAAATCAAAAAACTAAAAAAGATTCAAAAACAAAAATAAATTGAACTTTTATTTTTGCATCAAAATATAAACTCTTAAATTCAAATTTCAAATAATATTTTCATTAAAAACCAATAATATATCGTGTTGTATTTAAGTTTGAACATGAAATATTTTGTATTCTCTAAATGCCGATGTAAGAGCTTGATATATTAATAAAATTTATTTATTTGTGATTAAAAATATAAGTTACAGAAAATTTTTATATGCAAAAAAGATTTCTAATTTTTTTTAGGGTATATTTAGATCTGTCAATTTTGTCATAAAAGGCCATTTTCTGTTATAGACAGATCTAAAAAACCAAAGACAGAAGAAACTCATAACAAAAAATACATTTAGGCCATCTTGGGGATGCATTCTTTTATGTTTTCAAAAAAATTCATGTTTCTGATAATGATATTTGTTGACCTGTGTTACAGATTCACTTTAGTAAATGAGTAAATTTTAAAACTTCTCACCAAAAAATTAAAAGTGCTTAAAGTTGTCTATCAATTTTTTGAAGGTTACACAAAATTAACCAAATTTAACAAGGGGAGTTTGAGTACTGGGTTTTCTGCCCCTGGGTACAAAAACGCACCTAATTTTATGTTATTAATAAGTCATACCAATTTTATAATAATTGTAGAATACACAAAATTTAATAAACTCATACACTAACCTTAGCCTTTTGCAAATCTTGATCCCCACCTTGGGAAGCTTCAATTAAATGATCACAATGTATAGTTGATGGAACACAAACTCTGTTTAACCCACTAGAAACAAATTGCAACATAGCCATTTGTGCTGTAGCATCTTGCATAGCTACTCTATCTGGCCTAAGAGCTAAATATGTTTTGCCTCTAGCAATTTCCTAGATGAAAAAAATAAGCTATATTTTGATATTTATATATGTTAAAAGTAATAAAAACTTGGTTTTGAGGGTCATCTAAATGAGAATATAAAATTTTTTCAGCAAGACTTAGAGGAACTTTTAATCTAAAATAATCTAAACATTAATTATACCTTTCTTTAATAATTTTCAATTTTTTTGTCATTGTTTCATAATCAATAAATGATTTTGGATCATAATGACTTAAAGGAACCTAAACTATATAAAACACATTAAACTTTGTGCGCATATCTCCTTAAACCACGAAAACCAATCTAAAAAAAATTTTAGAGTCTTATTTAAATTAATAATTGTAAGTCTATCTCTTACATATAGAGATAACATAGGCATTTCTAAAAAGCTAGCTATTTTTCGTCATATGTTGCTAACCGTACTAGAGTTAGGCAAATACGAAAACCATATTTTTTAAAAGACAAAATACTTGTCCAAAAAAATGCATCTTTTCAGAGTATTTTGGTGAGCAGTTCGCATTAACTCAAATTAAAATAAATGTATTTCTAAATCGCTAATTATACGCAATTTTATATAAGAATTAAAGTATTTTTAGATTTTTTCTTTAAACCTTAAAAAAAAGCTATACTTCCTTAATATTAGCTTTTTTATAAAAACAAATATAATTTTTTTAATGTAGGCAATCTATAAAATTTTATGAAACCAATTAAGTAGATTGTTATTGCACAAATCTACAAGTGAGGCAAATGATTAGTCGAAAAAAAAACAATAATAATTTTTAAATTTTTACTAGTTAATCTACTTGGATAAATGAAGTTACACAAAGTGCTTTGTGGGAGACAAACGTCCCCAATATTAAACATCCTATATCTCAAAAAGTATTGCCGGCAATTTTTTTTAGTTTATATTTACATTGAGGGAATATCATGGTTTTCAACAGTAAAATTGACAATAAACTTTTTATTAGACATAGACCAAATTTTAATTATAAAAATTTGACCCATAATATATAATATTTTTGAAGATATTTAAAATTGAAAATGCGCTGGGGTCTATATGGACCACACAAGCAGTGCTGGGAAAACAATGAGCCAAAAAACTTTGATTTTTTCCCCCCAAACATAAATAAGGAAAGGGAGCTACAAATAAAGGAAATAAGAATTCAAAAAAAGCCTTTACTAAGAAAAGGGGCAAAAAAAACCCCAAAATGTGGCTCTTAAAAAGGGCCCCAAAAAGCCCATTTTTTGTTTTCTTTATAATAATTTCAAAAAATTTTGATTTTTTCTTTATAATAATTATGGGTGGGTTATTTTTTCTTAAAGCTCCTAGGAGTTTTTTTTGAAGAAAAGGGCTTTTTTTAAACATGCCCCTTTTCTTTAAACAAAAAAAGGGGAATTTCTTTTGTTATGCCCACGAGTTTGTGGGCATTTGGGGAAAAAAAATCAAAAACATGTTAAAAAAAATTTATTTATTTTTTTTTTCCCCAGCCCTGCACACAAGAAAGTTTTTAAATGCTTAGAAAAGTGATTTTTTTTAAATGTTAAAACCCAAAAAAACTATTTGCATTATAAATTATCGGACAAGTAATTTCTATAATGTTTAAAATTTTAATATAAGTATTATTTTTTTTAACTCTGTCCATCAATGTTGCCTAACTTGCAATAGTAGTATTAGAGATAGCAATTTATTTTTTTATTTAAAGTCTATGGCCAATTTCTTGTCAAAATTAATTACATAGAGTTTGTATTAATTCCAATAGAGTTTTAATGAAATAATTATGCTATTATAAATTTTTTTTTTATAATTTTATTTATTAATAAGTTACTAAACTTTGTCGAATAATAGTTTATATTTTCAAACACTAAATGTGTTGTATATATAAAAACGTAAATTTATTTAACTAATGCATTTATAAAATGCCAAAAATGTAATTAAATTATTTGAATTATTGTTATTTATTTGTATTTCTTCGGCAGGACAAAAACACGAAACATTTATAAATGTTTCGTGTTTTTGTCCTGGGGAAAACACGAAACATTTTTTAATGTTTCGTGTTTTTGTTTTTTTAAAACACGAAATATTTTTTTCGTGTTTTAAAAATTAATTTAGATTTTGGCAAAATGTTTCGTGTTTTAAATATTACTAAAACACGAAACATTTTTTTGGTTTTTAAAATTTATGTTAATTGAGTGTTCATGCAGCAAATTGGGTCATATAATATATCGTTCGACTCCAAATTTTATAGGGATTTTAACTATCATATTGTGTGTGCCCAATATATTGACAGGTGGTCTTTGATGTTTAAAAACTTTATTTTTGTTTTTAAATTTTTGCTTGAGTTTATTATTGTTTAAATCTACTTAGTTTAAATCATATATAACCTAAAACACCATTTTAAATTTATGACCATATATGGTAATAGTTATTAAAACTTAACACTGCTTTAATATTTACCGACCAAATTAAACTTTTAATACATAGTTCGACGCCAAATTTTATGGAGAGTTTAACTTGTCTGCGAAAGGTTGACAGGTAGTTCTTGTTATTTTAAAACTTTATATTTTGTTTTTAGATCTTTTTGGGGTATTTTATTGATTCAATCTACTATGATAGATCATATTTAACCTAAAACACCATTTTAAATTTATGACCATATATGGTAATAGTTATTAAAACTTAACACTGCTTTATTATTTATCGACCAAGTTATACATGTAATACATAGTTCGACGCCAAATTTTAAGGAGAGTTTAGCTACCTTGTCTGCGAGGTTGACAGGTGGTCTTTGTTGTAAAAAAACTTTATTTTTTGTTTTTAGATTTTTTTGAGGTTTTATTAATACAATCTACTATATATAAATTATATGTAACCTAACAACATGTTAAATTTATGACCATATATGGAAATAGTTATTAAAACTTAACACTGCTTTATTATTTATCGACCAAGTTAAACTTGTAATACATATTTCGACGCCAAATCTTAAGGAGAGTTTAGCATCTTGTCTGCGAGGTTGACAGGTATTCTTTGTTGTTTAAAAACTTTGTTTTTTGTTTTTAGATTTTTTGGGGGGTTATATTAATACAATCTACTATATATAAAGTATATGTAACCTAAAACAACATGTTAAATTTATGACCATATATGGTAATAGTTATTAAAACTTAACACTGCTTTATTATTTATCGACCAAGTTATACATGTAATACATAGTTCGACGCCAAATTTTAAGGAGAGTTTAGCTACCTTGTCTGCGAGGTTGACAGGTGGTCTTTGTTGTTAAAAAACTTTATTTTTTGTTTTTAGATTTTTTTGAGGTTTTATTAATACAATCCACTATATATAAAGTATATGTAACCTAAAACAACATGTTAAATTTATGACCATATATGGTAATAGTTATTAAAACTTAACACTACTTTATTATTTATCGACCAAGTTAAACTTGTAACACATAATTCGATGCATTTTATAGGGTTTAGCTAAAGGTTGACAGGTGGTTTTTGTTGTTTGAAAATTTTATTTTTTGTTTTAGATTTTTTTCGGTGGTTAATTATTGTATTATTTACTATATATAAACAAAAAATGTAAAACACCATAATAAGTTTAAGACCATAAATGGTAATATGTCTTATAACTTAACACTGCCTTATTGACCAAATTATTTTATATGGAGAATCTATCATATTATCAGTGCCCAAAAATTAAGAAGTAGCTGCGCTGCTTAAGATATTTATAATTTGTTCTTAGATCTTTTTTTGGATCATTTAATGTTGCTATTATGAATGAAATGCATCGTAAAATATCTTTTTAATTCTTTGACCAATGATGGTTTTTTAAACTTAACATTGCTAAAATATTTATTGACCAAATTAAACTTATAATAAATACATCGTTCGTGCCAAATCATTATGGAGAATTTAACTATCATATTGCTAGTGCCCAACAAGTTTACATGTAGTATATATTGCTTAAAATTTTTTATATTTGGTTTTTTAGTTTTTTTTGTTTTATTAAATCATAAAATAATTTTTTTTAAATAATAAAATTAAAATGTTTGATATGCTACATAAAACCTTCAAGGTGTTACTTTTAAAATTTGAGTTACTTTTGAAATTTGTCACAAATTTATAGACCGAATCAATATTAAATCCTTCAATTACATTAAAAATTTAATTATAGTGCTTAAAAATTAACGAGTTGTCTATTTTGCTTGGAATCATTTTTTTTAACTTACTTTAAAGATATTATTTTACTCAATGGTTTTAATATAATATGATATGTTACTTAATATGCCATATTTATTTTACCATATGAACTAATATTATAATTACAAATTGTATCAAAATTGGGCCATTTGTCTACCTTTACGTGGATATGAGATTTTATATAACGGCAAATTTGATTGCTCGCCTCTTCCCATCATTGTAAAGCAGAATTCACCAAGCGTTGGATTGTTCAATTAATATGGAACGTGAGCTGGGTTTAGACATTCGTGAGACAGGTTAGTATTACCCTGTTGATGACCCGTTGTTGCTACAGTAATCCTGTTCAGTACGAGAGGAAGCGCAGGTTCAGACATTTGGTTCAGGCGTTCGACTGAAAATCGACGGCAAGAAGCCACCATTTAGAAAATTATGACCGCATCGAAGTCAGAATCCCACCTAGAAAAGTAACGATATTTTAGAGCGCCTCATAGTCAAATAACTCGACATACGGTACCGTTTACGCGGTTACCGAACGAAGTTGAAGGCTGAACGCTTTGATTAGAATCATAATTAACAACCAACAACAGACTCAAAGTTTTTTATGGTTTTTAAATATGAACAAAATCAATATATGATAAGGTTCTTTACTGCACTTTTTTTTATGAAACGATTCATGATGATTTATATGGCTTTTGACATTGAATATTAACATAGAAATTTTATTACGGGGTTACCATCTAATTATTCTGCACTGATATTAATGTTAATTAAATTATCATTGAAAATAATAATAACATTGAATTTTATGTTAAATCTTTCAGAATGCTAGTTCTTGTCACCCAGTGTGTGACGTTTGACAGCTTTTATTACTCTTACCCTAGATTTATTAGCTAAGCAAAGTATTATATATCGGTTTTCTGAAAATTTCCCCTTGCTCTATTACCCTTAACTCACTTCATTAATTATCGCTTTTGACGCCCGTCCCATCGTTGTCTATCATTCCACTTCTCTGAATTCCTTTACCGAGTAACATTGCGTTTTATTACGTTTAATTACCATTTTGCACCTACCTTAGTTCTTTCCTTTTACAAACTTAGGTCACTTTGATATTCCAGATGTCAGTCCCGCCTACTCCCCCTGACCAGCTCGTCATCTCATGTGCTTTTAATTCACTACCTCAAAATTCTTTGATGGAAGCTGACCTCCTTTTTGAGCAAAGGTTTTGGTCAAAATTTTTAGGCCACGACTGCAACGTTTGTAGTCGCCTATTTTTTTCTAAAGACCTGGTAATAATATACACGGTTCGGAATCCTTATGCTTTCCATCACAATTATCCGTATGCCAATGCGCCGCTATTTCGCGCCTTACCCTTCCCACTTGCCAGTTTTAGATCCGATCGTGGAACGCCTCATCTCCCCCTGCCTTCCATTTATGCATTAGGATGGTTGCGTTATTCTCACGGTCCATATGGCGTTCGAGGCCAAATTATAAATATTCCAATTGACGTTGACGAGATAGTCACCCTTTTGCCCCTGACCCCAGACGAGGATATGAGCATACGTTCTAATCAAAAAATGCCACTCTCATAAGTCGGTGCTATAGGGGCGTTATGTCACTTGCGCACTCAAGACGGCTGTCGTATAAGTTAACCACTCAACTCTACAAGCAATTTAATATTCGCCTACATCCAACATTTATACATCCCCCGCCACGTCGGTGTTGAGTGTCGCGGTTATTCCTCCGATTAGGATCCGTTTTTATTAATCTACGACAATACACGCATACTTGCCACGTGGGCAACGTGCTCCCGTCAAAATTATCCTTTAGTTTTAGCATGTGCCTTAACAATATAAAATTTCAGGGTGCGATTTATGATAAAGAAGTATACGTATACTCAATAAGACATTCTTTGGACCTGGTCTACGTAGCTCTTTCTCGCGTTTAATTGGCGAGGAGCCGGGCACTATATTCCATATCGCCCCCACCATAAGCCTTCCTTTACGTCAAGAATTGGCATGGTTTACGCACACGCCGCTAGATACACTGCAAAATAGTATGCTCTTCATTTCTCGCCCTAGTCTCTCTATTGCTCAACCCAGAGCCTACGGGCGCACGTGCTCGACATTTCTTCTGACTTCGTCATTTCTCGCTCATCTATTCTAATGCTCTCGGAAACTTGGACATCCAGCCTTACAGATATTTCCATCCCGGTTTCACTTGTGTCGCCTGTTTTAGACGCCCTGGGGGCGTTTGGAGTAGCTGTCTATCTCTCACTGTAGCTTCATCATCTAAGCTAGTACCCCTAGTTCTGCCATCCTTTACTCATAGATGTTGCCCAGGAGACATATGTGCAACCAATATTTGTATTCATTATATATATATATAAATTTTATGTACAAATGTAACTCAAATATTTATAAATAGGATTCGTTACCTTTTTATAATATATATTTTTCTGGCTATTAATAAATTTAAAGCTAAGTTTTTACGCAAAATATTCTTTATTATTTGAATGCTGCAAAAGCTTGATAAACCAAAAAATTTATTTCTCATTTTTTGAGATGATATATCAAGGTTACAAGAAATTTTTAAATTTTTTCTTCAGAATATTTTCGAGGTCATAAAAATTGGCCAATTTGGCCAAAAAGGTCGTTTTTGGCATGGACGAATCTAAAGAGCCGAAGGCAAATGAAATTAAGAATATCGGAAAACATATATAGAAAATAAGGGCCTCATGGGGATGTATGCTTTTATGTTTTTATAAACTTCTTTTTTTCTGACATCAATATTAGTTGATTTGTGTAACAAGACTATTTCATAAATTTCACGTCTCTGACGTTGATACTGTTAACCTGTGTCTTATAAGATTCATATAAAGACTGTTAAATCATACATAACTAAAAAAATCTGTTTAAATACATAATGTAAAAATTTTGTTAAATAAGGCACTAGCAATATGACTATAAAATTCCCCATAAAATTTGGCGTCGAACGATATATCACACGTTTAGTTTAATCAATAAATGTTAAAGCAGTGCCACGTTTTTAGAATTACTACCATATATGGTCATAAAGTGTAAATAGTTTCTCACGTTGCAAAGCATATTGGATTTACATATAATACACCTACTAAATTAATATTTAATCAAAATTAGTTTAAATACCAAATTTTAATATTTTAAACAAAAAAAAACACCTGTAATTTTTTTAGGCATTAAAAATATGACATTGAGATTCTCCATAAAATTTGCCGTCGAACGATGTATTAAAAGTTTGTTTGGTCAATAAATGTAAAAGCAGTGCCAAGATTTAGGAAATAATACCATATATGGTCATAAAGTGTAATAAGTTTCTCACGTTGCAAAGCATATTGGATTTACATATAATACACCTACTTAATTAATATTTAATTAAAATTAGTTTAAATACCAAATTTTAATATTTTAAACAAAAAAAAACACCTGCAATTTTTTTAGGCATTAAAAATATGACATTAAGATTCTCCATAAAATTTGCCGTCGAACGATATATTAAAAGTTTGTTTGGTCAATAAATGTAAAAGCAGTGTTAAGATTTAGGAAATAATACCATATATGGTCATAAAGTGTAAATAGTTTCTCACGTTGCAAAGGATATTGGATTTACATATAATACACCTACTAAATTAATATTTAATCAAAATTAGTTTAAATACCAAATATGAATATTTTAAACAAAAAAAAACACCTGTAATTTTTTTAGGCATTAAAAATATGACATTAAGATTCTCCATAAAATTTGCCGTCGAACGATGTATTAAAAGTTTGTTTGGTCAATAAATGTAAAAGCAGTGCCAAGATTTAGGAAATAATACCATATATGGTCATAAAGTGTAAATAGTTTCTCACGTTGCAAAGCATATTGGATTTACATATAATACACCTACTAAATTAATATTTAATCAAAATTAGTTTAAATACCAAATTTTAATATTTTAAACAAAAAAAACACCTGCAATTTTTTTAGGCATTAAAAATATGACATTAAGATTCTCCATAAAATTTGCCGTCGAACGATGTATTAAAAGTTGGTTTGGTCAATAAATGTAAAAGCAGTGCCAAGATTTAGGAAATAATACCATATATGGTCATAAAGTATAAATAGTCTTAAACGTTACACATATGTTATATATATGATAAGACTACTAACTATAAATAACAAAAAAAATAGTTTTCAAAAACAAAAAATAAAGATTTTTAGCAACCAACCACCTGTTATATTTTTCACCTTGAAAATATGACCATTAGATTTTCCGTAAAATTTGGCGTCGAACGATATATTACATGACCATATTTCTTGAAAAATTTAAAAATTGAAAGAAAAATAAAAATTTGACTAAAAAAAATGTTTCGTGTTTTTGTAATCTTTAAAACACGAAACATTTTGGCAAAAATATTTTTAATCTTTAAAACACGAAAAAAATATTTCGTGTTTTAAAAAAACAAAAACACGAAACATTAAAAAATGTTTCGTGTTTTCTCCAGGACAAAAACACGAAACATTTATAAATGTTTCGTGTTTTTGTCCTACCCGTATTTCTTTGCAAGAAACCAAAATAAGCTATATATATTAAATGAACATAAAGAAAATTTTAAACATAAATAATATAAATGTTTGCATAAATTATTTTATAACGTTTTAAAACATTTTTTGTTTTAATAGTTTTTAAATTTACGAAAAACCAAAAAATAACAAGCGACACCCTTGATAAAACTTCCTAGAGGATTATTAATATTTTGGGAAATTTGAAATGGAGCGAAAAACGATTTTTGGTAAAATCAATCCAAGTGATATGTCATTTCCTCAAGAGGCAAAAAGAGCGATGCAAGATAGCTACAGAGAAAGTATAATGAGCCGAATGAGTATACTTTCGAGGTCAAACCACGCAGGGCCGATTAAGTAAGATTTATCTTTTCTAATCTGTTTTAGTTCCCACCCAATCAAAGAAACACGACCTATTAATGATAAGAAATATCAAAGAGAAACGATTGTTAAAATATGTGACTTTGTTAAGGAATTTCATCCGCATGTAAATGCAAAATTGTTAAGTAGTCCATCACCTGTTTTTTATGCACAATTATTTGAGGTATTGTAGATTAATTTGGAGAACTTATTTTATAAATATATTTTGTTTTTAGATTCTATATAGATATTTTGATTCATTATTTACATTGCCTCCTAAATTTGATCCTGAGTATATAATAAAAGCCCTAAAAAATCTTGGTTACCCATATAGTGTTCAAAAATCTACTTTAAGTTGTCAAGGTAGCTTTATCTCCTGGATTCATGCACTCTCCGCATTACGATGGATGATTGAAATAATTGAAGTAAGCACAATTTATTTATTTGATTTTTGGTTTTAAATATACAAATCATCTTTTGTTAGGCTACACAATCCATACCATTTTGTTTCAACTTTAAAAAAGATATCAATCCTATTGGGGAAAAAATGCTTATGGATAAAGTTGATATAATGATGGAGGGATTTAAGTCTAGAACTTACAACCTTGATGAAATATTTGCTAGCCATTTAAAGACTTATGGTTACATTTATATAAATGGAAATACTTATTCTTTTGCATGGCTTTAGGGCCCATTATAACCTAAAAAATTGAAATTTTTATATTAACTGATGAATTAAAAATGTTTAAACATATATTTTTTAAACAATTGGGGTTGGAATTTATATATTTAATAATTATATCTATGTACTTAGCCCATTTGATGCTGGTTAGATACCAAAGTTTTTTTAATAATCATTTATGAACTAATTTTTTGAAATAAAATATACAAAAAGTATGTTTAAAATATCTATTAAATTAAAAGTAAATTAATTTTGAAATTTTATTTGCTGAAATTTATATTATAACAATTTTTTTTATAAAAATTAATGTATTTAATTTATGAATTAATGTATTTAATTTTTTGTAAAATACATATTTGAATTATAAATGATTATTACAAATTAGGTGATTTTGTATTGAAGGTTGATTTGTCCAAAAATTGGTCCAAAATAAGGATTAAAATTAAATTTGATTTGTTGAAATTAATTATATATATGAGTGAAATATAGTTAAAATTTTTTTTTATTAGAGCTTAAAATGCTAGATTGTTAAATTTGCTAAAAATTGATTGAAAAATAGGTGGCTATACTTTAAGAATATTCCCATCTGTCATTTCCCAACAATGTAATTTTTTTTTAATTTTTTAAAAAAATCAATCAAAAACTACCTTTATATTAAATAATTAGCCACATAAGTGCCAAAGCCTTAACAATGGTGGCCTCAAATAAGAAGAGGCCATAAGGAGGTAGGATTGCACTGGAGTCTATTTTTATACTTGCTTTGTGAACAAATGAGCAAATTTTTTCACCCCCTTAGCAAAAAAAATATTGTAACTCAAGCATAAAATTGCTAATGTTTAATCTGCACTTACAATAAATGGTATAAATATCTCATTGACCTTAAATGACAGTTGTAATGTAATAAATATTTTAAAAAAAAACAGATTAATATTTTGTTGTTTAATCTGCCATAGTAACAAAAAATAGTATATGTTGTTGTTTATTGCCCCGTTTGTTGTAAATTGGTTATAAGATTGAGTTTGAGGGCAGTTAGAAATGGATTGATCTAAAGATTCCAGCGAAATCCATAGACAATATTTACTATACAACGTAAACGCGGAATCATTAGAGTCAGATTTTTGTATATAAATCAACAGTGCCTTTAAATAATTTGTTACCACAAATTCACAAATTAAAAAAGGTAATACAGTGCTCGCTTCAATAAATTGGCACATGTTAGAAATAGAATGATCAATAGACACATAAAATGTGGCCATCATCTACTATATTTTAGATCGTTGTCATTAATAAAATGATCACGATCACAATTAAATGATCGCGATCACAATATGGCCAATATAATGTTTTCATGATAAGTATCGATATGTTGTGGCTAGATAGTCACACAACTTAGTGACGTTTACCATAAAATCATCATCTTAGCCAATTAATTGTGACCGTGATCATTTAATTGTGATCGTGATGATTTTATTAGTGACCGCGATTAAAAAAATAGTGGTACATGGCCACATTATATGTGACAATTATCATTTTTCTTCTGACAATGGCCAATTTATAGTGGCCAGCACTGTATAGAACATGTGAAATTTTAAACCAATCAAAACACATAATGGCCAGTATAAATAATGATGAAAATAAAAAAAGATTTGTTTGACATCAAGTAATATCATTCTATGTGAGTTCACACCGTTTTTTACAAACTTTGGAAGTCAGCCATAAACATTGAAAACTTTTAAATTAAAAAAAATTCAAAAACAAAAAAATCTAAAAAAAACATTTTTAATTAAAAATTATAATATTTTGAATAGCTAAACTGCTAAATTCAACAATGAAATAATATTTTATTTAATTACCAATGATATATCATGTCTTATTAGGGTTAAGATGCCAATTATGTGTTATTTAATGTTTATGTATTTCATATTTTAATTTCTCCTTTGAATAAAATTTATAAGTAACAATAAGTGATTTTAATATGGGCATTAGTGGTTTTTTGAGGTTGCATCCTATTTGGTCAAAAGGTGCCATTTTTTGGTATTGACCTAAGAAAATCGCCAAAGGCCAAAGAAATTTTAGAAAATGGAAAATATATATGTGAGGCTATCAATTTACTTCAATGCCATGCTCTTTCACTCATTAAAATTTGTCATCCTGTGCTTTATCGCCATTTTTAAATGATACACGAATATATCCAAAACCTAACGGAGCATTGCATTCCAGCTGGGGTGCTCTTATTTATTATTTAATCGTCTCAAACTTCGGGAAGAAGCCCATAAACTCCGGAGTTTTTTTTTGGAATTCGCTAATAATACATGTAATTATTACACAATTATCTGTACTTTCATTTTTTTTAACTTATATTAAACAAAATATTTTTGGAGTACAAAAATACAAATTCCAATATTTCCAATAAGCTAAACTTAACTAGAAAAATATACTTTGGAGTTTATGGGCTCCTTCCTGATTCCGGAACCATGCCCTATCTGCAACATGCTTGCGCTTGTCGACTCATTCATCTAGATATAATTCTCAACCCTGCTGAGTAGTCCGCCATTCTTTAAACCCCAAACAAAAAAAAACAAGATTAGGGCCAACTGCATATTTTACAATTTTAACTTACACATTTAGGGATAATAATGTTTATATGTATTTATATGTGCAGAAAAGGAAGCTAACATCGAATTTAATGAACATGAGACGAAAGCGCTTGATAATGAACTCCAAATACTACAACTCAAAGTTGATGAATTTGATCGGTTAAATTTTTTAATTTGTTTAATGGTTTATTGCGATTAAGGCTTAATTTATTTAAAGGGGTGATATAATCATATTTCAGGGCAAACCTACTACAGACTTAATGCAATTACAATTTATATATATTAGATAATGTCTATTTAAAATAGGCTCAGGAAACAACTGGCCGATCTCGAAATTCAAAAAATGGAGCTAAGCCTTTACGAACAACAGTGTAAAACTCGGTTGCCTCAGTTGAAGGACAAACAAATTGAAAAGAGTCACATTATTATGACGTTAGGTATATTTGAAAATATTCATTAAATTATTTTGTCCATTTAATATATATGGTCAATTCCACCTCAATCCAGCAAGTCCGGGAGGGGTACCCCTTTTGATTTGACTAAAATTTTGCATGAAGGTAGTATCTAAGGGTATCTCATAATCTGGAAATTTTTTTTGACCGGAAGTGATTTTTGACGGAGATAGGGGCAAAAGAAAAAAAAATGCAAGGTGAATTTTCACATTTGATGAAACTTTGGAAGGTTGTAAGTCAAAAAGTATTATAGCTAGAGACTTAATTTTTTTTTTATTTTGAAGAGGACAATAAGGGCTATCTTTCATGTGTTTAATGTTTTAAAAAATTTATTTTAAATTTTTAAAATTTTATGAAGAGTATTCAGTTTAAAATAACTAAAAAAGCGTTTTTTTAAATTTCTTGAAAATTTGCTAAAATATATTCCTTAATATTCTTTATAAATGTTTGAACTCAAAAGTCTGGGACCGACATGACTTTTTTTAAAAAATTAAAAAAAAAATTTTTTTTTTTGATTTTCAGACAAAAATTTGCTCCCTGCACTATATTAAAATATTTAAAAGTGCTAAATTTAATTATATATAAGAAGTTAGACATAGGGGCAATTATGTTAGGCTATAACAGTTTTATTTATTTAATCATACTATTGTCAATTTTGGAAAGAAAAAGGGAACTTCAGATCAAAAAAATTGGTAATTTTCAGTATTTTACTCTTATCTTCAAAGCCGACTTTCTGGGTCACTACCAAACCAATTTGAAAATTTAAAATTGCATTTTATACATAAAACATCGCTAAATAACATAAATTTCCCCCAACATTTTACAACATACCCATAGCTTTATATGAAATTAAAACAAAAGTTTGCCAAGTATTTTGAAATTTTAAGGTGTAAAAAATAAAAAGTTAAAATTTGTATGCTTATATTTGTTAACTTTTTCTAGTCCTTTTTAGTTTGATGTAATATTAGTAATTGTACATAATATTCAATATTTATCCTCGGCAAAATTCAAAAAATTTGTTAAATTTATTGTATAAAAAAAAATTTGGGAGGATTTTAGAAAAAATAATAAGGTTAAAAAATTTGTAAAAATTTATTTTTTTTCCTTTATTCAATAGTTATTATATAAAACAGCCTCAAAAACGTTAAATCTGACAAAAATAAGTAAAATAGAATATATTTGGCCTATTTAGAATATTATGATTCAACATATTTTCTTTTTTTTATGATTATTAACAAACTTAAAATAAACCTAAAAAGTCAATTATTTTATGAAACATAGTGATATGGTTTTTTGATATTATAAATACATAAAAGAAGTCAGTTTTAGGGTTAAACAACTTTAAATGATTATAACGGGCAGAATTAGCTTCAATGATGAATTTTAAGACTAAATATTAGACCCAATTTAATATAAATAAAATAGAGACATTCAGTCTTTTTTACTAATTTTTACAAATGCCAAATATGTTTTTGAAAGGCTATTTATAACAAGGCATACAATAAATATCTAACCGACCTTAATAAGGTTTAAAAACCAACAATTTTAGTTCCAATTACATTTTAGTTTTATAATATAGACGCACTAGACCTATTAAAGAAAGAGGAAATATCACTGTTACTTGATTCTATAGGCATATGGGTTTGGGCATTGAACTAAAGTTTTTTATAACTAAATGCGTTCCTAACGAATTTTAACACAAGAATATGTTTTAATAAATATAACAAATTACAAATTTAATTAAAATAATGGAATGATTTCATAATCTCCTTTTTTTGTAATTTACCTATCTCGTTCTTTTAAGATTTTCTATACATAACATATCTACTATTTTTTTAACTTTTAAACAGGCAAATTATGACTGATTATATAGGTTCTAGATATTATTAGTTAATTATGCAAAAATAAAAAAAATAAGCTTGCACAGACGAATACAATCTGCGTTAGTTTTTTGACCCCTGAAAATTTGCTGTTTTTTGGCAAATTTTGGTAATTTTATAGAAGAGTCAAAATCGAATGAAAAAAGCTGGGGCTATTATATGTTATTAAGCGATATTTTATCTATAAAATAAATGTTAAATATTAAAAAAAGGTTGGCTGGTTAACCAGAAAGTCGATTTTGAAAATTGGCAAAATTTTCACTTTTTTCGGTTTTGAGGTTCACTTTTTCATTAAAAATTTAATAATAGTAATAATCAAATAAATCAAACTATTATGGTCTAACATAATTGCCCATATGTCCTGCTTTTTAAATACTGTGAAATTTGGCACTTTGGCATATTCCAATATAGTTCAAAGGGCATAAATATGTCTCAAAATTAGGGCAAAAAATTAATTTTTTTAAATTTTGTAAAAAGTCATGCCGGTCCCAAACTTTTGAAATCATATAGTTATTAACATTATTAAGGGCCATGTTTTATAAATTTTTTAGAAAATTTAAAGATACGTTTTTTGAGCTATTTGTGTCTAAACTTGACTTTAATTTTTTGGTAATTCAAAAAAAAATTTTTTTTAATATTTTTTGCTTCTAAGGTAGCCCTTATTACGATCTTCAAAATAAAAAAAAAATTATGACTCTAGCTACAATACTTTTGATGATACATGCGTGCAAAGTTGCCTCAAATTTTTTTTTTGCAAAAAAATTAAAAATATTTTTGCTCATATCTCGGTCAAAAATCACTTCCGGTAAAAAAAAATTTAGGTTTTTATCAGCACCCAAGGACCCTACCAGTGTACCAATTTTCAGCCAAAACTGAGACTTGAAGGGAAAAAGTTTGTCGATTTGAGGTGGAATTGACCATTATATGGTCAATTCCACCTCAAATCGACAAACTTTTTCCCTTCAAGTCTCAGTTTTGGCTGAAAATTGGTACACTGGTAGGGTCCTTGGGTGCTGATAAAAACCTAAATTTTTTTTTACCGGAAGTGATTTTTGACCGAGATATGAGCAAAAATATTTTTAATTTTTTTGCAAAAAAAAATTTGAGGCAACTTTGCACGCATGTATCATCAAAAGTATTGTAGCTAGAGTCATAATTTTTTTTTATTTTGAAGATCGTAATAAGGGCTACCTTAGATGCAAAAATATTTAAAAAAATTTTTTTTAAGTTACCAAAAAATTAAAGTCAAGTTTAGACACAAATAGCTCAAAAACGTATCTTTGAATTTTCTAAAAAATTTATAAAACATGGCCCTTAATAATGTTAATAACTATATGATTTCAAAAGTTTGGGACCGGCATGACTTTTTACAAAATTTAAAAAAATCAATTTTTTGCCCTAATTTTGAGACATATTTATGCCCTTTGCACTATATTGGAATATGCCAAAGTGCCAAATTTCACAGTATTTATAAAGCAGGACATATGGGCAATTATCTTAGACCATAATAGTTTGATTTATTTGATTATTACTATTATTAAATTTTTAATGAAAAAGTGAACCTCAAAACCGAAAAAAGTGAAAATTTTGCCAATTTTCAAAATCGACTTTCTGGTTAACCAGCCAACCTTTTTTTAATATTTAACATTTATTTTATAGATAAAATATCGCTTAATAACATATAATAGCCCCAGCTTTTTTCATTCGATTTTGACGCTTCTACAATAAAAATACCTAAATTTGCCGAAAAACAGCAAATTTTCAGGTGTCAAAAAACTAACGTAGATTGTATTCGTCTGTGCAAGCTTATTTTTTTATTATTTTTGCATAAATAACTAATAATATCTAGAACCTATGTTAATCAGTCATAATTTGCCTGTTTAAGTGTTAAAAAAATAGTAGATATGTTATGTATAGAAAATCTTAAAAGAAGGAGATAGGTAAATTACAAAAAAAGGAGATTATGAAATCATTCCATTATTTTAATTAAATTTGTAATTTGTTATATTTATTAAAACATATTCTTGTGTTAAAATTCGTTAGGAACGCATTTAGTTATAAAAAACTTTAGTTCATTGCCCAAACCCATATGCCTATAGAATCAAGTAACAGTGATATTTCCTCTTTCTTTAATAGGTCTAGTGCGTCTATATTATAAAACTAAAATGTAATTGGAACTAAAATTGTTGGGTTTTAAACCTTATTAAGGTCGGTTAGATATTTATTGTATGCCTTGTTCTAAATAGCCTTTCAAAAACATATTTGGCATTTGTAAAAATTAATAAAAAAAGACTGAATGTCTCTATTTTATTTATAATAAATTGGGTCTAATATTTAGTCTTAAAATTCATCATTGAAGCTAATTCTGCCCGTTATAATCATTTAGGGTTGTTTAACCCTAAAATTGACTTCTTTTATGTAGTTTTAATATCAAAAAACCATATAACAATTTTTCATAAAATAATTGACTTTTTACGTTTATTTTAAGTTTGTTGATAATCATAAAAAAAGAAAATCTGTTAAATCATAATATTCTAAATAGGCCAAATATATTCTATTTTACTTATTTTTGTCAGATTTAACGTTGTTGAGGCTGTTTTATTTAAAAACTATTAATTAATAGAAAAAAATTAATTTTTACAAATTTTTTAACCTTATTATTTTTTCTAAAATCCTCTTAAATTTTTTTTTATCCAATAAATTTAACAAATTTTTTGAATTTTGCCGAGGATAAATATTGAGAATTATGTACATATTCTAATATTGTTCATCAAACTAAAAATGACTAGTAAAAGTTAACATATATTAGCATAAAAATTTCAAGTTTTTATTTTTTAAACCTTAAAATTTCAAAAAACCTGGCAAACTTTGGTTTTTATTTCATAAAAAGCTATGGGTACGTTAAAAAATGTTGGGGGAAATATATGTTATATAGTGATGTTTTATGTATAAAATGCAGTTTTAAATTTTCAAATTGGTTTGGTAGTGACCCAGAAAGTCGGCTTTGAAGATAAGAGTAAAATACTGAAAATTACCAATTTTTTTGATCTGAAGTTCCCCTTTTCTTTCCAAAATTGACAATAGTATGATTAAATAAATAAAACTGTTATAGCCTAACATAATTGCCCCTATGTCTAACTTCTTATATATAATTAAATTTAGCACTTTTAAATATTTTAATATAGTGCAGGGAGCAAATTTTTGCCTGAAAATCAAAAAAAAAATTATTTTTTTTAATTTTTTAAAAAAAGTCATGTCGGTCCCAGACTTTTAAGTTCAAATATTTATAAAGAATATAAAGGAGTATATTTTAGCAAATTTTCAAGAAATTTAAAAAAACGCTTTTTTAGTTATTTTAAACTGAATACTCTTTATAAAATTTTAAAAATTTAAAATAAATTTTTTAAAACATTAAACACATGAAAGATAGCCCTTATTGTCCTCTTCAAAATAAAAAAAAATTAAGTCTCTAGCTATAATACTTTTTGACTTACAACCTCCCAAAGTTGCATCCCTAACTCCGTCAAAAATCACTTCCGGTCAAAAAAATTTCCAGATTATGAGATACCCTTAGATACTACCTTCATGCAAAATTTCAGTCAAATCAAAAGGGGTACCCTTCCCGGACTTGCTGGATTGAGGTGGAATTGACCATATATATATATATGGTCAATTCCACCTCAATTCAACAAATCCGGGAAGGGTACCCCTTTTGATTTGGATGAAATTTTGCATGGAGGTAGTATCTAAGAGTATCTCATAATCTGGAAATTTTTTTTGACCGGAAGTGATTTTTGACGAAGATAGGGGCAAAAGAAAAAAAAATTGCAAGGTGAATTTTCACATTTGATGCAACTTTGGGAGGTTATAAGTCAAAAAGTATTATAGCTAGAGACTTAATTTTTTTTTTATTTTGAAGAGGACAATAAGGGCTATCTTGCATGTGTTTATTATTTTAAAAATTATTTTTTTAAAATTTTACAATTTTGTAAAGAACATTTAGTTTGACATAACAAAAAAAACGTATCTTTGAATTTCTTAAAAAATTGCTGAAATACAGTCCTTAGTATTCATTATTAATATGTGAACTCAAAAGTATGGGACCGACTAGACTTTTTAAAAAATTCAAAAAAAAATTTTTTTTGTTTTGATTTTTAGACAAAAATTTGCTCCCTGTACTATATTAAAATATTTAAAAGTGCCAAATTTGTTTATATATAAGAAGTTAGACATAGGGGCAAGTATGTTAGGCCATAACAGTTTTATTAATTTGATTCAAACTATTGTCAATTTTGGAAAGAAAAGGGGAACTTCGGAACAAAAAAATTGGTAATTTTCAGTATTTTACTCCTATCTTCTAAGCCGACTTTCTGGGTCACTACCAAACCAATTTAAAAATTTAAAACTGCATTTTATACATAAAACATCACTATATAACATATATTTCCCCCAACATTTTTTAACGTACCCATAGCTTTTTATGAAATAAAAACCAAAGTTTGCCAGGTTTTTTGAAATTTTAAGGTGTAAAAAATAAAAACTTAAAATTTTTATGCTAATATAAGTTAACTTTTACTAGTCATTTTTAGTTTGATGAACAATATTAGAATATGTACAAAATTCTCAATATTTATCCTCGGCAAAATTCAAAAAATTTGTTAAATTTATTGGATAAAAAAAATTTAAGAGGATTTTAGAAAAATTAATAAGGTTAAAAAATTTGTAAAAATTAATTTTTTTCTATTAATTAATAGTTTTTAAATAAAACAGCCTCAACAACGTTAAATCTGACAAAAATAAGTAAAATAGAATATATTTGGCCTATTTAGAATATTATGATTCAACAGATTTTCTTTTTTTATGATTATCAACAAACTTAAAATAATTGTAAAAAGTCAATTATTTTATGAAACATAGTTATATGGTTTTTTAATATTATAACTACATAAAAGAAGTCAATTTTAGGGTTAAACAACCTTAAATGATTATAACGGGCAGAATTAGCTTCAATGATGAATTTTAAGACTAAATATTAGACCCAATTTAATATAAACAAAATATAGATATTCAGTCCTTTTTACTAATTTCTACAAATGCCAAATATTGAAAGGCTATTTAGAGCAAGGAACGCCATATATATCTAACTGACCTTAATAAAGTTTAAAAACCAACAATTTAAGTTCCAATTACATTTTAGTTTTATAATATAGTCGCACTAAACCTATTAAAGAAAGAGGAAATATTACTGTTACTTGATTCTATGGGCATATAGATTTGGGCATTGACCTAAAGTTTTTTATAACTAAATGCGTTCCTTAAGAGTTTTAACACAAAAATGTGTTTTAATAAATACATTAAATTAAAAATCTAATAAAAAAATGAAATGATTTAATAATCTCATTTTTTTATAATTTACTTATCTAGTTCTTTTAAGATTTTCTATACATAACATATATACTATTTTTTTAACACTTTAACAGGCAAAATATGACTGATTATATAGGTTCTAGATATTTTTAGATAATTTTGCCAAAATAATAAAAAAATAAGCTTGCACAGACGAATACAATCTGCGTTAGTTTTTTGACACCTGAAAATTTGCTGTTTTTTGGCAAATTTTGGTATTTTTATTGTAGAAGCGTCAAAATCGAGTGAAAAAAGGTGGGGCTATTATATGTTATTAAGCAATATTTTATCTATAAAATAAATGTTAAATATTAAAAAAAAGTTGGCTAGTTAACCAGAAAGTCGATTTTAAAAACAGGCAAAATTTTCACTTTTTGCGGTTTTAAGGTTCACTTTTTCATTGTAAATTTAATAATGGTAGTAATTAATTAAATCAAACTATTATGGTCTAACATAATTGCCCATATGTCCTGCTTTTTAAATACTGTGAAATTTGGCACTTTGGCATATTCCAATATAGTTCAAAGGGCATAAATATGTCTCAAAATTAGGGCAAAAAATTAATTTTTTTAAATTTTGTAAAAAGTCATGCCGGTCCCAAACTTTTTAAATCATATATTTATTAACATTATTAAGGGCCATATTATATAAATTTTTCAGAAAATTCAAAGATACGTTTTTTGAGCTATTTGTGTCTAAACTTGACTTTAATTTTTTGGTAACTTAAAAAAAATTTTTTTTTAATATTTTTTGCGTCTAAGGTAGCCCTTATTACGATCTTCAAAATAAAAAAAAAATTATGACTCTAGCTACAATACTTTTGATGATACATGCGCGCAAAGTTGCCTCAAATTTTTTTTTTGCAAAAAAATGAAAAATATTTTTGCTCATATCTCGGTCAAAAATCACTTCCGGTCAAAAAAAATTTAGGTTTTTATCAGCACCCAAGGACCCTACCAATGTACCAATTTTCAGCCAAAACTGAGACTTGAAGGGAAAAAGTTTGTCGATTTGAGGTGGAATTGACCATATATATATATATATATAACTATTTAAATTAGGTTCAAAATTTAAAGAGAACTGGCTTTTCTTTGTTGATTTTTTGCGTTGTGTTTGTTTGTTGGTTTTGGCTTGTTTTTGTTTCTAAATTTGTTTTTGACAAAGATTTGTTTTTGGGGCTTTCATTTTTGTGCTACTTAACTTATAATATATTTTTTAACCATAATAGCATGCTAGCTATTTTTTTAACACATATTATGGTTACTTGAAAGCATTTAACATCCTCGGCGCTACCTAAAACGTTTTTTTTTGGTTCAAGTTAATAATATGAACTAAATATATTATTAACGATAATATTTGAATCATGAAATTTTTATTTTTTATCTCGTTTTTATCTTTTAAACACATACAACGCAAATATCATGAAATTGTTTAATAATAATTTTATTTTACATAAAATTACAATTGTACATATCCTGTTAAGAGATTGGGCAATTAATGACATGGGCTAGTCATCTACAAGTATTATCATAATTCCACTTTCTAACAGTAAATATAACAATGCTTTTAACATGCTTTATAGCTGTGGCATAAATTTAAAATCTTATTTAGCTAGAACAGTGTTTATATGTTAGTTTTTTAAAAATATCTTTTATATGATCAATAAATTTTACACTTATAAGACCATTGGCACGTTAAAAATAATTTTCAAAAACCGATCCCCAATTAGTAATATAATACAAGGTCACCGTGTATTAAAAATTCCAAAAATTTTATTACAGTGCTGGCCACTATAAATTGGCCATTGTCAGAAGAAAAATGATCATTGTCACATATAATGTGGCCATGTGCCACTATTTTTTTAATCGCGGTCACTAATAAAATGATCACGGTCACAATTAATTGGCCAAGATGAGGATTTTATGGTAAACATCACTAAGTTGTTTGACTATCTAGCCACAACATAAGGATATTTATCATGAAAACATCATATTGGCCATTTAATTGTGATCGCGATCATTTAATTGTGATCGTGATCATTTTATTAATGACAACGATCTAAAATATAGCAGATGATGGCCACATTTTATGTGTCTATTGATCATTCTATTTCTAACATGTGCCAATTTATTGAAGCGAGCACAAATTCGTCCTTCTTATTTTAATAAAATTAATATTTGTAATTTCTAATGTTTATAACCGGTCTTGCTAATAAAAATTTGAATAATAGTAGCATTGATCTAAATTTATTCGAGCTTATCTGACAGAAATTTTTCAAATTATTTCGCCTTATTTCATTTTTTCAGATTATAATAGGCATTTTTATGTTTTATCAATATTACCTCTAAATCCTTGCCAAGGAAACATCAGATTTGCCATAAAAATTTGTCAATCTTTTAGTTTTTCCAATATAGTTTATGCTTGTTGTATAATTATTACCTTTAATTATTTTCTAGCAAATAGGGTTGAATCCGAGATGGAAGGTGTCAAGGAACTTAGCGAAAAGTTGAATCACCAAATTATAAACAAAACTGATAAAACATACTTAGCCAAGGAAGAAATTAAAGTTGACATGGAATTGGAAACTTTTAAACGGGAAGTTGGCGTTTTAGAAACCAATTTAAATAACGAACATACAATCGAAATGAAAAAATACGAGAAAGTAATTATTATTAATATGTTTGACCCTAGCAAAAACTATATATTTAATTGTGACCAGTCATAAAATAATATTATTAAAATTATTTTAAGAGTTAGAGTTTTGTTAGAATAAATATGTAGAAAAATTGACCAAAAGTCTATTGTCTTTAACTTTTCTCTTGGTTTTGTTTTGTACAATGTCCAAATCTATATCGATTTTAGAGCTTAATAATCAAAAAATATTTAAACTAAATATTTAACTTTTTTGTTATCAATTATTTAAATATTGCACTAAACATTTATTTTAAACTTTAGGCCTATCCAATGGAGAGATTAAAAATATTTGTAAAGCTTTGCTGTATTTAATTATATAAAACTTTATTGAGTTTTTAAGTCTAGTTTCTAAAACATTGTACTAAAACACGGAAAAATGTATTAAAAATTAGAAAAGATGGTTAAATCGATATCTTATAAAATATATGGATTGGTCATATTATGATATTCATATATATATATATAATCAAAACATTTTTTTATAATGACCATGATTTTAAATCAAAATAGGCAAACCATCTATGTTCGGATCTTAATCTGAAACTTCTTACATATCATTTCGACACTAAGCCACCACAACTTCGTGTCCAGGATATTATTGAAGAAAACGAAACGCCTAAAGTGTTAAAAACTTTTTTGACCACACAACATGAAAAGCTGTATAAAAGTTTATCCGAAGAGAGAGACCTTCAAGATGACTGCGATAAACAGATTGAAAAAGTTTTAGTTTTTTTAAAAGGGCGCTTTTAAAGTTTGTTCATTTTTTAAAAATTAAAAACAGGATTGGCAACTTATTCTAATAATGCATTAAATTTATCGAAAAAACGAAATAACTTTAAACGGGCCAATGTGTATTTACAAAAACTTAATCAGACATTATTGAAATATAAATTTAAAATACATTCTGTCCCTATTTTCAATTTTTTACCGTATTTCACCAAATATTAAGCTATATAATTCCTCCACCATATATTTTGTATTTAACTTTTGATTTAAATTTAAATATAGATAGGTCTCAATGTTTTTAATGAGTTGTTGGGCTAAGCACTTTTACTATTATACTAGTAGGTCATTCAAATTTAGGCAATTAATCTATGATATACCCCTGCCCTTTTATTTTACGCATAAATCGTAAATTTAATTTTTAAATTTAGCAAACTCTCCAAAACACGGAATTAGCAAATCGCATCGAAGAAACCAAAAGCCACCTTGAAAAACTAAAGACGTTGCTTATATCAAAAAAGAAAATGTTTGAAATTCAAAATTTGGATTTGGTCAAAGCTCATGACGATTTGCAAAATAAGTTAGGGAAGCTGGAGAAGCTCAAAAAGGAACATTATGAATACCTTGTCGAAATTTCAAAGCTGTACCAAGAGTAATAAACATTTTTGTAACTATGATTTTCAATAATTTTCATTTAAAGGTATTGAATGAAAAAGATTAAATGTTAAATAGGTCATTGTATAAACTCTAATTTGATATTAATTTCTTATATGATTAATTGTATAATATGGGATAAATAAAATTTTTCAGAAATAGTCAAATTAATATTAAGAAACTGTTATAAAAATATAACTGAATAAATAGACCCTTTGCCACAAATAAAATATTTTTTGTTTTAGAGACAATTAAACTCTTGCATTTTTTTAACAGAAAAGGTTAAAATTTTGTTTTTATGTGATGTAAATGCGAGAACTGTCCAAGAAGGAATGAAACTATAACTTATACATAATTCGTTAATATAGAAAAATATTACATATGTTTTCTCCCAATTAGATTATCATTTATATAAGCAATTTAAAAAAATAATGAAAAAACATGTTTATTAACAATTTGAATTGAAATGTTCATGTGTTTGCAAAAACAAAAATTCTAACAAACCCTTTAATTATTTAACTAATTCCTATTTCACTTATATATAAAGGTTGGATGATACTCAGCGGGAAAATAATAATTTAAAAGTTTTAAACGAATATAATCTTCAAGCGGATAAAGAACTCTTGGAGATTGAAAAAGAAAACGTAGACGTAAGCATTTTTTCTGGTTAATTATCAAAAATATATATGTGTCAAAATTTAGACCCCTATAAATTTTATCAATTGTCGAATCCTTTTTCTTTTTTTATTTCATATATTTAGGACATGATACAAAGTTACGAAATGAAATTGGAATTGCTTGTTTATAAAATAGAAGATATAAAACTATCCTTAAACTTAGACCAAAAGGAAGAATAATTAAAGATTAAGAAAACATAGATCTATATAAATACCACTGACTATTATAAATATTTGTTTTAAAAAATCATTTGCTTATTATTATTTTATTACAATTAACTTGTAATTATATTGCATAACTCCAAATATACAGATAAAATATATATATTTATTTTAATAATGATTCAGACTTTCATATCATTTAAACCGAGCTCTTCATTTTGACTCCAAGTTCTGTCGTAAAACGTGTATATAATATTAGGATCTTTATAATCTTCTGTTTCAGGAAAATTTGTTTGACCAGCAGATTCTCCATGACACTTACTTTGTGAATCTAGAAATTAAACTTAATATAAATTTTTATTATTTAACTTCATATTACATATATATATTTTTAATGAGTTCGTTATGTTTCATTATAAACACTAAGGCTTATAAATCACAGACTTCAATAACTTTATATAAAATGGCTCAAGCAAAAAAAGTATTATTTTATGCCAAATCTAGCCCTCACAATAAATGAAAATCACAAAATTTGATGTTCTATTGACATTTAATTAAATAACCAATCAAATCTTTTGTAATCGATTTAAGCTTACTTTATAAAAAAAATACTATATTTAAACTCATTAGTTTGAAAATTGTGTACATTTAGTTTAAGCCCAAGAAACTAAACTGTAAAAAATAGGTATTAATTTATAAAATAAAAAATTCTTTGAATAAAAAGATAATTTCAAAAAGGTAATCAGGACTTCACATTATAAAAGGATTGGTAGGGAGCATATGGTGTCAAAAAATTCACCAAAAAATAATATTCATAGGCTATTGAGGTTTCTACACTATTTTCTCTATTAGGGGCGGCATACCCGTCAAAGCTCTCGCCTTTTTGATTCCCAATTAGCCGCGATAAATTTTAAAGAGAATTTAACACATTTCGGTGACCTAATTACCAATCTACTTGATTCATGTTTAAATGTATTAGGATCGCGCAACGATTATATTAATTTTTAATCTATTTTGGCAATTGAGAGTTTAGTAAAATTTATAAAAGCAAAATTCGGCATCCTTTTCACCTGACATTTTACAGGTTATAGTATGACAAAGAGTAATTAAAATTTCATAAAATGATAATAGTCCTATAAAATAAAATTACAACGCATATTCATTGTGGCTCTCACCCATACCTTATGTAGGTATAGCTTAAGTCCCATTTGAAACAATTGCCATAGGGTCGAGTGATATCCCTGAAAAATTATGGCAAACCGCATGACTTAGAAAGTCAGTTAACATTATTTTTATTTGCAAAGATGTTAAGCATATTTTATCTATTATGGGTTCAAAATAATTCCAATCTTTTATTAGGTGGAAAAAATATCACTTTTCAAATATTTTTAAACTTTACCTGCATCGGAGGTGAATTTTTTTATAAATTTGTTTAGGTTTCGCTCGACATTAAATAATTTAATAGATTGGGGGCGGGGCAATTATAAAGTTTTATTAGAATTCGTTAGGACTGCACACAAAAAGCGATAGGGTTGATAATGAAGCTAGCTAAACGCAGATGTTATATTAGTTAGAGCTAATAAATATACCGAAATTAGTTTTAGTAACATGATTATTCCCTGAGGGATCATCCAACACAACTGTGTAATTAAACTTTTCTCCTTTCACCATTGCATCAATGTCATTTAGCAGTTGGGAATATCGCATGTGAGCTTCATTTTTGCTCGAGTCACCAAAGGCAAACGGGTTGTAATCGGTCAGCTAATTTGAAATTAATAAGCATAATACATTGTTTTTAAACAATTGTATTTAAATAAAAACTGAAAAAATTTCCAATATTTTCATCTTTTCGAGTTGAGGATAGAAGGTTCATAAAAAAAATAAAATATATATAATAATTCTAATCAATATTTAAATAATCTGACCCATAATTAATATAGTTTTGTTAACATTTTATAACTATCGGGACAAACGGTCTACAAAAACATGCAAACTGAAAGAAATTACGATTTACTCTTTTAACTCCCTAAGAATTTTTTATAACTTGCCAAACGTTCAAAGTATACACACCAAAAAATGGCATCACCTAATGCGACTTAATTTTATAAACTATATCAAAATTAAGTTTTTTACACATATATATAATCGCTAACGTCATAACTTGTTTTTATTCCTCATATAATTGTACACAGTATCAATGTTATAATTGTTTCTAATAATTAATTTGTCTAAGCTTATAAAATTGTTATAATTTTTGATTAAAATAGCTACTATATACAGTCGTCAAATAGAGTTTTGAAATTTAGTTTCTATCATCTTAACTAATGTTTTGAGACAAAACCTAATTTTGTAATGTATGTATTACTCAAAGAAAGAGAGGTAGCTTCTTATCAGTAAAATTGAGACATCCAACTTATTTTAACTCCGATTTATTTCGAGACATTATGTATAAACCTGTTCTATAAAAATTAATTTTTTTTTAGATTTTTAATTTGCAAATTATTTTTCGTTCTTTGTTGCTTAAGATGTGTTGTCTAATGTGTCGTCACTAGCAATTTTGTCATATTTAAATCTTTACTTGTGTTTTAATGTCCACTAACAGTCCTTCGACGGTAGTGTATTTTGATCCGAGGGTTGAGGGTGAAAGTTCTAAATCGATTTCGGGTATCGTGATTGAACATAATTCGGACTAAAACATATAATACAAAAAGTTGTTAAACATAAATTTGACAAACCTGCATAACGGAATAAAATAGTCGAAATATGTAAAAAATTAAAATTTTAAAATATTTTAATGCGCGTTGTTCTAAATTTGGTATATTTTATATTGTGACTCGATGAAATATACAAAATATGAGAATAGGTCATCGGTCTAATAAAGCATAAATTTAGATTTATAGGCGCAGTTATTGGGAAGATTTTATTTAATAAAATTTTATTTTCAAATTCTTTTATCCCAAAAAAATATTTATAAATATCTATTAAGAATGGCAACTATTTGTAAAAATGCAATCTATTAAAATGAAATTTACAAAGTAGTTTGTAAGCAAAAAATAAATTTTTAACGCAACTTAACATATACATACACCAATGGATATGTATTTCTATCATTTGAAGGAAATATTAATTTAAAAAAATATAAACTTTGACAATTTCACGGCTAAGGTCGGACGCGCTCAAAACATGCAATTCAATGCGGCACCCTTGTGTATTAATCCCGCCGGCTGCTTTAACCTCGGTCCCTTTGTAACCGCATTTGTCGCAATTAGTAGCCATGAGTATGATTTCTTTAAAATGAGGTATCGCTAAAACGAAAATATTAAAATATCACCTAAGCCTCAATTTCGCCAATATATTTATATTTACACTTCTTATAGGATTAATTAAGAAACTAGAAAAACAAATTAAAATTTAATCCTATCTTGACTTGATTGCAAATTCAATTTTTCTTGCTTTAAAGCAAAATAAAAAATATATATTAAAAAAAAATCTACTAAAGTCTGTAAAAAAAGTTATCAAATATAGCGAAAATAAAACAAAAATTCCAATCCTCTAAAAAATAATTTTTTAGCAAACCCAATAAAAGCTAACCTAATTTATTAACAATAACTCTCTCTCTATGAATGTAAGTGGTGCCAACACCGTTTCTTTTCATATTTTAGCTATAAACACCCAAGGCTCGTCTATATAAGCAACATATGGCTTTGGGGCACCAAGGCACATCAAAGTTTAAGGGCTTGCCTAATAAAACATTTTAAACGAAAATTATTTAAATTAACCGGACCCTAATCCTTACATTTATATCAATGTATAAAAGCCGTTACATACTACTATCTTTAGCTCTTAGTCTAGGTTTAGTGATTTACTAGTACCCGAAGGGCTAAAAGGGGCTATGCCATGACGGGTATGCCGTCTCTTCCAAGAGATTTAGGGCAAGGGGGGCATTGTTTTAGCAGGTGAATGACTCTGGCCTTCGACTTTTGCCAGAGTTGTAAAGCCTGCATGCTATAATATTCCGGAGTGTGCGGCGTCATTTCGGTGGATATTATGGTATTGGCCGAGAGACGCGCTTAATCCCATTGACCCTAGGGGTTTTGAACGTCGCCGCATAGCAATTTCAATGCTCCTCACCCAAAAAAACATACAAAGAAACTTTTGTTTCGGGCAAGGAGGGGAAATTTGCC
>CM060243.1:10023514-10084569 GCA_030555515.1 Acutogordius australiensis | reverse complement strand
TGAATCATTGTAGACCTATGTTATATTCAGAAAAACTCTATGTTTCAAATCTCATAACTAAGGCTAACATACTATCTTATATTAAATTTAAAATTAAATTTCATGACCGAATTTGAATTCTAAATTGTTTTTAAGAAAAAAGTTTCAGGACAGCACAACTTTAAGACAAACTTAACATCAACAACTTTCTAAGTTTGACGTTTCCATTATTTTTCCATCTAGACTCATTATTTTCAATCAATCAGCTCAATTTTATCTTGAAAGTCGGCTTATTTTTACATTTGTATTATTCCTTGTCCGGACCCATACAATTTTTGGACGTATGAGATATAAGAGAGTAGCACAATTTAATCAGTTTCCATACGCGTTAAATATTCGATTGGAATACTAAAACTAAATCGAATGGAGTATAATTTTTTCAGTGTCGACGAGATAAATATATCACGAATCATCAGGTTATTGACAGGACAATTTTCTATTTTTTCAGCCTCAATCATATAACTACTTTGACATTATTTCCTTACTTTTTTTGAATTTCTTTTTTAAGAAGGACTGAAAACCGTTTTAAAAATTAAAAACCGTTTTTTTTGTTTGCAACAGACGATTGGCTGAAGCGCTGATTTTAGTTGGCAAGTTTGAAAACTTGGACCTGAAAGATTTTCCGTAATTTTTGCAACAAGCATTAGAGACAATTAAATAAATGCGTGCGGCCTCACTTAAATAAGCCAAAAAAAAATTTAAAGTCCAGCTGTGTTAGGCTTGACCTATTGCCCATGAGAAGTTTGCATGTAGCAAATAAGTTGCAATGAAAAATAGTTCTGCTGTTTATAATGTAAAAATTTCACAACTATATTGATGTAATATTACGCGTTTAACACAATTTATAAGCTTTTAAAAATATACAGTGTTTTGAAACAAGCTAAAGGGCATTTATACAAGTGAAAATTGTGTAGCGCCAAAATTCGTTTATCTCTGCATGAATGCCTCCGAAGTAAATTAGGTTTCAACGGCTTTAAAGCATACGCTTATATGTACGTATCTTATCTATAAACCACTTTAAATTTTCGATAACCGTATTTGAAAATATATGATATTCTAAATTTTATGGGTGTCAATCTGCATGTTTATATGATTAAAGTTATATCTTAAATCAATGATTGTCCTACACGCTAAAGCTTAAAAATTTATATTGCCGTCTGATTAAATAGCGAGATTTGCTCGCACGCCGGCGACATATGCTCTCGCTTTAGGTAACTTATCAGCTTTTAAAAGGTTGTACATGTTAACTATTTCAAAAAAAAAAGACGCCGATGCGCGGAGTCGAACACCAAACCTCCGGTGAGCACGGCTAGAATGTTAACACTACTCTCCGAGCCGTCTGCATGAAGAACGAGCGAAATTTTGTTTTGTACGCTAAACGTAGCGTTAAATTAAATTTTTTATTTTTTAAAGGTTTATAGCGGTCACCAAACCTATAAAATACTCCAAACAAAACCATTCAAAACGGGTTCCCCTGACCATCGGAATCTGTTGGGGCGTTTCGGCTGCCATAGCTGTGCCAATCCTTTTCGGATTGAACAGTTCTCCTGACAGGGACAGCAAGCTTTGCATCTTCTACAATGCCAATTTCATCTTGTACTCCTCCCTCTCCTCTTTTTACATCCCATGTTTCGTGATGATGTACCTGTACACCAAAATTTTTAAGGTCCTTAACAAACGGGCCCGCAAGGCTCAAGTCAAATTCAGGGGCGGAGCTAGCAAAATGGATGCAACACGGAATGGTGCCACAAAAAGTAGGTGTTATAAATTGTTACTTGTAAGACATTATGCGATTTAGGGCTTTATCATAAAAACGGCAGTGATCGGTCTCCTCTCGTTGAAAGTGTATTAGGATACAATTCAATTTTTTATTTATATTTAGAATTGAGACTAGCACACACATCACACTTGTGGCATAATACAAAAAAACACACTAATAGTTCAATCTGATTTTGGCAATTTATATATTAACAATTTTCGATGAGTATAAATTGTTATATTTTGAGTTATTTAAGTTTTTTGGCACATACAGAATGGCAAGTTATACCTTAAAAGCATGGCCAAATTGCAATGCCCAGAATCGTTATGCTTTACAAAATGATAGCAGGGAGCTGCTGTATATAAAATTTTTTTGCCAAAATATTTAAATTAAGCCCTGGAAATGTTTTCTATATAAAAGATAGAACTAAAAATTTAATTTAGGATTGAGTTTCGAGTCAATAATTATGTTATACATATATACTTAAGGCGGAAAAAGTCGATTTTCGTCACCCATACCCCTGATACCGGCAATTAATAGCGGTACCATGGGCGGTATATTCTCCGATTTGCTCAAAGGCACCACATCGAGAAAGGGTTCAACAATGGCTGCAACGACGGCAACTGCCTGGGATACGACAAACATGATAACCGTACCCCTTTCCAAAAAGTTACACAATTACCCCAAGGACCACAAATATAAGGTTCGTGGCAATTACATGCAAAATTGTCTGCCAAACAAGCGTTACTAAAACTGTCCCATTTTTTAATCTTATTTTGCATTTTTTCACGTATCACCATAATAATATTAGAAAGAGGCAAAAATATTAAAAAAGACTTTTTGGGTGTGACTTTGTTTGAAACTATAAAATATAGAATTTGATGGCAAAAAGTTACAATAAACAAAATTAGGAAGATTGTCGTCACATTTCTTTCTCACGTACCTTAATTTCTATTGTTATTTAGAATTTGTCTAAACTCCAAATTTAATTTTAATTTAAGGCAAATTAAATAATTTTATATGATAAAATTTATGCCAAAAATAAAGTTTTAACATATTTAAATATCAATATTTTTAAATAAGTTTTTAAGCAATATTATCACGCTTGTTAAAATTATTCTAATCTTATGACTAACAAATATTATAGCATTTGATTATATACCAAAACTCTTATACATTAGCTAATTTAGACCATAGGCTGCGGCTAATACTTCTTTCAAAATTGTAAAAAAATATTTTTAAATTAAAAAAAATTTAGCGGCTAATATCAAAAAATCAGAATTTAGGTTTTTTGGTCGTTTTAGGATATGCCTAACAAAATATTTTTTTTTTTAAAAATTTTTTTACACTAGCCGCCTCAATGTTATTCAAATGCGTGCAATTTTATTTTGTCAAAACTTTTTTTTCCACTAGCCTCAGCCATATCACGTGTTCTGCACCGAAGTTGAACAATAACAAATGCAGATTAGACTGGGGCCCATTTAGGTTTGGCTCCTGGTTAAGATATTATTTAGAGGCCTCTAACCGCGTGTTAATCCCCTGCAAAGGTACTTGAGGAACCAATATCAAATATGTTTACTATCTCAAATTCATTATTTCGTTCTATTTTACTAGGTATTTTTACAAAAATACCTGCACATCCCAACGTCGACAAGCTCGGCCGAAAACGATTGCCTAAGGAGTGATTCTCTCATCACCGATAATATGGTTTTTTTGAATTCTTCCTCAACCAATTACGACGATCCAGATGACAATGATGAAAACGTCACGGAAAATAAGACAAATTCCTCAGCACCAGCAGGTTATGTGGCAAGAAAGATTTAATGTGAAGGAAGGGAGGTTAAGACTTTGATCCTTATTTTTCACACCTCCACAAAGGCTTGTTTTGACACACAGGGGTAAGGGGCAGGCTACACATTTGTAAAAATATATTATTTAATTACCCGCGATAATTTGGTCGGTTATCTTAACAATAAATACAACTTTATTTTTGCCTCAGTTTTAATGATTTAAAAATCTAGGTGCCGTAATAAACAAAAACCATCGAAAATGCTTTATCAAGTCATCCACGCCGGATAATACATTGACAATAACCGATGATATTCATAACAACAATGATCATCAGTGCCCGCCGATAGAAGACTCCTCTAGGAGTGGCGATAAAAGTCCCAAACTTGTATTTTCCGAAAAATCTGAAGATTACCCTGTAAAAAGCTCATCTGAATGTTCTTCCGTACTACACCGAGTCAAACAAGGCTTTTTATTTGCTTCGTCTCAAGGATGCCCCAAACACACTCCTCATCATAATTTCGTTTTACCGATAAAGTTTGCCGGTCTAGGTAAATCCCTAACAACTTTTCCGATCAAAAGTTCTCGGTCTTGTATGGTACTCCGTAACCCGGGATACCATTATCACATGCGGGGCAGTGTGACACGTAGCGCAGCCATCGGCGAAAAGCTATATTTCTATCATAAAACAGAGTCTCCCGGCTCGTGTTATACGCTCGCTAATCAAGCTACCGTCAATTCTGTCATATCACTTAAGGAAAACGAGCAAGGGGGTTGTAATGATATAAAACAAATGCAGTCTACACCCAGGCGGTCATGTTCATTTGATATTAAGAAGAATGATGGCGATAAAAATGCTCCGATGAAATGTCATTTAGTTTGTAAAGGTGGCGGAATTACAAATTTTGATGGCAGAATTGAATCAGTTACCCATAATGGGAAGCTGCTTGTAAATAGCGAACTTAAAACTGGTGTTGAAAAAATATCACTTGATCATAGTCACACAATGGGCAATTTGGAAGCAATTCCACCAACTTTGGATAATTTGCAGAATAATTCAACCAAAAATAAAAAAACCTTTTCTAACAATTTTATGATGATTAACAAAAATCAATCTCCTATTGGGTTATTGGACTCATCCTCGTCCCGCGACATGCTCATTCCTCCGTTCACTACAAAGGAGATCATAATAACGACAAAATATACGGCAACGGATGACGATCTAATGCAAATTGTAGCCGTTTTAGATCCGAGCGGAGTTAAAAACAGCCCATCTCATGAATCTAAAAACCTAATGCATAAAGGTAATCAGGGAACCCAAGATGCCGAAATGTTTTGCAATGCACCATTCATTGTTACACCTACAGCCCTTTCTCCTAACGTCACGCCAACGATTAAAAGGTGCTCTTTTAAAGAACCACTCGTATTCAATTCTATCAACGAAAATTTAGACGTGGTAATTAATCAAGAAGACCAAATAAAATTTTTGAAAAATCGGCATTCAGCTTATGATCTGAATGCCCATTCGACAATTTTGGAAGCAACTAACTCAAGACTTTCCACGTCCTCGTTTGGTTCGATGCATTTACCCCAAAACAATGTTTTGACCGCTCAACCGACGTCGTTTGACCAATGCAATTTCGATAAATTACGCGACGATAAAAACAATATTTTGGGGCGCATAAAGTACCTGTTTAGGTTATCCTCATCTACCTCTTCATATACCCTAGGCACGAATCGTAAATTGTTCCAGGGCCGAGAAAAAAGAGCTAGTTCACTCACAAGGGGTAGCATAGCGAGTAAATACTACAAAAAAGAAAATAATAATGTGCCTCGATGTTCTTCAGCATTTCCTATACAAGATTCTTTAAATCATGTCCTACGTAATACTAATGCTCCAAAGGCAGAATCCTTCATAAATGTCAAAAATGTTACAAAGTCAAACACTTTACCGCATTCTTTTTTGGAAAACCACTCGCCAGTTCCATACCCAATCACCAAAATAAAGGGAGGTGTCGCAATTAAAAGACATTTTTCGGAGGATATTAACCAAACACGTCGGCGGCACCAAGTTGATGATTTAGTTAAAGGGGCACAAAAAAATGTTGATATTTTGAAAGAACCTTCTAGAGACAAAACTATACAAGTAACAATTTCACCAGCACTTTTGGATGGTTTCCGAGCTGGTAAGAAGGTGGTCAAGATGGAAGCACCTCCCCATCAACCCAAAGTAAGTCCCGATACGGGGAGGCGCTTTAAAACGTTACAGTCCATGAAAAGTTTTCGAATTAGCCGTAAAAGCCGAAAAACTTTGGCCGATTTGGATGTACGCCTAACTGACTCGGGTGGCGGGCTAGTTGTCGGTGGTGAGACAGGTCCTGGGGCGGGAACCGGATACGTGACCAACCTTATGAAACGGAGAAGCTATAGCAAAAAGAAGGAGAAAATGGCATCGAAGGAAAAAAAAGCTACTCAAACTTTAGCCATCGTTTTATGTAAGTATAATTAAATTACTTGTATTTGCGGGTCCCCTTATATCAAAATAAAGGTATGCCATATTTAGGATTTTGAGTCTTTTAAAAAATATTAATAATGCCCGCTTAAACAGTGAGATTTCGCAAACCGATAACGTAGGTTTTTGCCTTAGACTCTCACTTTAGGCAATCATTTAAAAAGAAGCTATCCATGTTCAATAGTCCTATGTCTGGGCGACCTACGCTTCCGGTCTTCAGTTTATTAATATAGACCGGGGCCTAAATACAAATAAGGTGGTAAATTATTTTTTAAGTAAAATTGAAATGAACTCTATTATGTTGGTATAAAAAAGTTTCAAGATGAGGAAATATTTCATAAGTTCGCAAACTTTTGTTAAAAATTTTTTTACTCCCCGGTCCTTATATTTTTGAATATCCCATTTTGGCCCGCTCCATTTTTCGGCCTTGTTAGCTATTAGGCATGTCGGGGAGGCTTTTGGTACCAGACATAAAAACTCTTTAAACGTACTTTCGGGGGCTTAACAAGTAAGTATGATCTGCATATTTAAGCAAATTTCCAAACTCCAAAAGGCATGTCATATTTGAAGTACTAAAGGCAATAGTATGGTCCTTTCGATTAAAAGCCATCAACTATTTTTATATAAAGTCAATACATGTATTAATCTAATACATTTGTTATGTATCCGATTAACAGTTGTTTTTCTCATCAGCTGGGTGCCCTTCTTCACCATCCAAATCCTCAATGCCATATGCCAAAAAATCGATTATGACCCTTGTAAACCGAGCATATTTGCCTTCACATTCACGACTTGGATCGGTTACGTGAACAGCCTCATGAATCCCGCCATTTACACCATCTTCAACATCGAGTTTAGGAAGGCGTTCAAAAAATTACTTTGCTGCAATTAAGAAATCACAAAACCCTTTTTTTAATTTGGTAGAAAAGATTAGTCAATTTTCTTTTCATGCTTAATGTAAAAATGAGAAATTTTATTACAAATATTTATAACAACTTGTGCATCTTTTGAATGAAAATTTGTTGCTAATAAATAAATACATACAAGTATATGAAACAAATACATCTAATTGTTTTAGGCGTGTTCTAAGTTATTATGATTCTCAAACTAAATGTATTAGAACTTGAACGTTTAGAATACTTATGAAAGCATGCTCCAACCATATGTTCCATTGAAAAGGAGCTGGGACGTCAGCTTAAAGGTTGAGGAGCTCCCGTTGTACACGCGCTGCAATGTACAAGACATCGTCAATCAATTCTGGGCCCTACCAGATGATCAGGCTCACTCTTGCGTGCTCGGTGAACGAGAATGGGCCGCGCCATTCAATAGGTACGGAAACGTTATTCCCTACGATTACAACATAGTGCCAATACCGCCCGGTTACGAGAATCCCTACGGGTACATTAACGCGAGCTTTATTTCGACTCGAACGCACGCGCGAAAGTTTATAGCGTGCTCGGCGCCTCTGGAACATACGATCACCGATTTTTGGTCTATGGTTTGGCACCACAAATGCACGAAAATCGTGGCCCTGACCCGGTGCACCGAGAACGGGATAGAAAAGGGTGCCAGGTATTGGCCCGAAAAGATTTCTTTCGATTGCGGCGACCTAAAAATCACGAAAGTGGCCGTTAAAACGACGCAAGATTACACGGTAACTAGGCTGGCCGTGTCGGACGGTCAGCATCAACGGTACGTTGTACATTTTTTATACCGGGCCTGGCCGGACCATACAATACCGCTGAGTAACGCGAGTTTTATCGTTTTCCTAACCTTGACGGAAGAATTCAGGGATGATGATGTTGTGATAAATGATGAAACAAACAGCTATCACGGGCCTGCAAATAATAGTTCGGTGAGAAAAAAGGAGGACTTAAAAAATGCGGAGAAGGACTCTTCTCATCGGATTACAAGTAATTGCCCTCCAGTCGTGGTTCACTGCAGCGCGGGCGTGGGTCGGACAGGAACGTTTATAGCGATACAAATTCTTAAAGAGATGGGCCTCAAAACGGGATCAGTTAATGTGTACAAGTGTGTCCGCATGCTACGTAATTTTCGAATGTACATGGTACAAACGTGTGACCAATACAACTTTATATACTCCGTCTTGCGAGATATTTTATGCGGTAACTTAAATACCGACGGAGATATTATATTGCGCCATTTATGCGCATATGATTCAAACCTAGTTGCCATGAGCCAAGAATCTTTGATGAAGGTAATAGCGGAAACCGATAAGGTAGAAGGAAGCCAACGACAATCATTTGGGGGCAAGAAAGTTACTAACACTTATTCCTCAGGTCCACTACAGGAGGCATCACCCAATCGATACGTGGATACGGACAAATCATACATTTTCAATTACATCAAAAGTGGTAGCCTAAAGATACAAGGTATGCTTAGTCGTCTCAACATAACTAATGATCAACAACCAACTATACCAAACGAGCGTAAAACCCTGTTTTCTCGCGTAGAAATGGATAAAGAATTAGAAGTTCCGTTCGAAATTCACGGGGCTATAATGATGGTACATACTCAAGTTACCAGCTTGTTACGCGACAAGAGACTAGAAGAAAAGGTGCTAAAATTTGCAACTAGATCAGAACAACCTGACAACGTGTATCGTGTAATGGCAACTCACATTCCGTACACGGAACAAGAATTATCACTCGGCGTTGGGGATTTCGTGCTCCGCGAAAGTAATTGTGGATATTGGAGTAGCGGTTACCTATGGAATCCGGCAGCTTGTCTTGATTTAGGCGGGGCAGCTTATTACCCGACTCATAAAAGCATAAAATGCGACTTGGATACCCTGCCGGTCGATGAAGCTGACATGGGGCATGTCCAATTCGTTTGTAATTACATTGAATCGGCACGCGTCACGTTTAGTCAGGGCAGCGAGTGCGTTATTAAGGAAATTGCTAAACTTTGTGCCCGAGATATAAAAAATTTGTCCCCCAAGGTCGATAATATGCCATTACGGCTCGTTACGATAGATGTAACCCACACTTGGGACTGTGAAAGATTGCAAGTTAAGTTACACCATGAAAACTACAAAGTAATAATGGATTATGAGGCTCGAAATATTTCCTACTGCGGTATGCATCCGACCCTCGATAGATATTTCGCCATAATCACCCGAGAAACAACGGAAAAAGGCAAAAAAGAGAAGCCCTTTAAATGTCACGTCTTTATGGCCGATTGTTCGTCGAAACCCATCGTAGATCTACTAGGCACACGTATATTCCCCAGATTCGCAACGCCAAAAGAACCATATGGGGTTATTCCGGGGGTAGATTAACATTTACCAAGCTATCGTGTAAAACTGTAGCAAGTTTATAATAAATATATAATTGTAACGATTCAAATTAGATTTACGCAAATATTCATCTGTATCATCCACTCATCCACGCGAAGAAACTCTTCTATTTTTAGAAGATTCACATTCAAACTTTTACAATATATACTCTGAATTATTTGAAAATAACATACACAATAAAATCTATTTTCTTATAATTGGCGACGAGGCGGGAGCTTATTATTCCAGAAGGACCTCCCGTCGGCCATAAAGTGAGATTGGGTGATACAGATGAATATTTGCGTAAATCTAATTTGAATCGTTACAATAATGATGTCAATAAAGGCATATGATTTTTAATAAATATATAATTTATTATATTGCCTAATTAAAAATATATGAGGAATGTAAAATAAATAATTTTTGATTTATAAATATGATGTAAATGCCATGATATGGTTAAACAATCCAATGAACATATTTAAAATCGGTAAAAATAGAAAAAATCAAATTTTATCCAACAACAACATGTCATATTGTGGCATAAAAGTCAAATAATAGTTGTGGAAGTCGAGAGTTGCGAGATTGTGGAAGGTTATGTTGAGAATCACAAATATATACTCAGTCAGGGCAAACATGGAATAAACTACAATATTAATTTTTTTATAAATTGTTTAAAAAACTACGAGCTAAAAAAAATTTTCATATTTTATAACACAGGTCAACAAAAATATCTAAAAAAAGAAAATTATGACACTGGTGCGAAATAATTCTTTTGAAGGCCTTATCATATATATTCCGTTTTCCAAAGTTTCTTTCGCCTCTGCCTATGTTCTGATATCGAAAAAATGGCCTAATTAACCAAATTGAATTGTAAAACTTTAAGATTGCCTAAAGAAAAAACTTAAAAATTTTTTTTGCACATTAAAATCACTTGTGGCTTATATTTTATTTTCAAATATGAAAAATAAAATTTTAAAGTATACCAAGCTTTCCCATCTACATTTAGGTTATACAAAATATATGGCACCCCAACCTAAATAGAAAACAATATAATCTTGGTTTTGAATAAAAATATAATTTGATTTATTTAACTTAGCTGTTTTAAATACAAAAATAATTTTTATTTTTTCGTTTTGGAACATTTTTCCACAAATTTTCTATTTTATTTATAGCTGGCTTACAAAGTTTGATTAGAAAAAATGGTAGAGTTTAAAAACCCCTAAGATGGCAGGTCTGGTCTTTAAATATTACTAATAATACCTGCTTAATTAAATACATTAATATAATGCAATTTGAACAAGTGAAAATATAAAAAGAATAAATAATACACTACCATATGGCTCACAATAAGTATTATGCCTGTAATAAAAATATAATGCTAAGGCAATTGAGATGAGTAGTCCGTTAAATATCTTTTTCTTTAATAATAACGATTTGTGAATTTTCTAAAACATTATTTTAAATAGGACATGCTTTCAAATAATTTTATATTAATGCAATAAAAAATTAAAAGTAAAATTATGTTAAAACTAAGTAAATGAAACATTTTGTTAAACACAAAAATTAAAAAAAAGCTGCATGTAAATAAATATGCAAAATTATACCTTATCTAAATCTAGCTCCTTGGTTACAATATTGTAAATCCAAATGTTAGCTATCATATATAACAATGAGGTTATTAAAAATGTAGTAAATGATGCAGCGTGGATTACTATAATATAATATTTACAAAAAACTTACAAAAATCATCTGTAGAACTGATGTATGTTAATAATGCTAAAGATATCAACTCAACAAAGTATAATATAATTGCGATTTTTGATAAAATTTTTAGATATGGGTGTGAACATTTTGCATAACTATTATAATATTGAAAATGAGTGTTATAGATAAATCCCAAATAAACTCTAGGACTCAAGTGAAACGCAATGGCTAATCTCCATATCACTCTCTCAGGATATTCATCACCAAAAGAAGAACTTAGGGAAGGCAATATATTTTTGACCTAAATATTATAGAAATTTTATATAACTTTACAATGGGTGGCAGTGGTAGCTTCAAAATGATAATATAAGGATATAAAAATACATATAAACATTGCACCAAAGGGAAAAGAACAAACAATCACCGCAATTTTGCCAAATGGTTGAGCATAACTTAAATTCTTATTTTTGAACATCCAATAAAAAAAAATCGTAATTTCATATCATCATTTTATCAGCTGGTTTTAACTAGGGATTGGTGATCACTTATATAAAGGTATATTATTTGGCTAATAAACGTGCTCTTATATTCAATTTGTTATACGTTTTGCTTTACATAGATTTATTCTTAGGAATGTCTGCTGTAGATGATAGCTTTGACAAAACGGTTAAAAGGAGAGAAAGAAATAAAATAGCTGCTGCTAAGTGCAGACAAAGGCGTATTGATAGGATTAATTACTTAACTGAGGTTATAATTTATGCCAAATAGTCTTATTAACTCTTTACTCTAAATTTTTTTGCCAAATAGCAAAAGTTTTAGTGGTTGAGTTGAGAATTTGTAAATTGTAATTTTGTGTCAGACATATTCATTGATCTGCATTATAATTATATATGTTATTAATCTGGCTTATTTTAAAAAAATAATCTAGTTTTAGTAGTTACTTTATAGTTATACAATCAAAGAATTTATTTACTAAATCTATAAGGCATCTTAGGTGTATTTAACATTATACTATTAGATAATCATTCCAGTCATTGAATGTAAAATTAGGTACTTGGGAGAACTCATTTTTTTTAAATGCTATATTATATGGCTAAAAAACTTTATATTTGGCAAGATAAATATTATAATAATTTATTTTACCCATTGTGTTTGTTATACAATCAAGATAAAATAATATTAGCAATGAATAAATATAATACTATTTAATATTAGGCATTGAAAATTAGATAAAGATTTAATGTGATTGTTTATTTTAAATTAATACTAGATTTTAAAATGTTTTGACTGCAATGATACAAATGTTTAAAAATAATAAAACACTGGACAACAAAATTTGGACGACCCTAAGCAACATTTATGGCAACTATCGTATTTTGTCAAGTTTTTGGCGTTGATCACAAATATGAAATCAGAATTTAAGCCAAGGCCTTAGGTTTTTAATTATTTGGTGTCAAAGTTGAGATTTTCAATTTTGGGGTATTTTGGGTTATATCATAAAACCTATGGGTAGTAACAAAAGTTTAAAAATACATTTAGATAACGAAAACATTCATTATTAACGTAAGGGGTTAAAATTAATATTAATTTTATATTCATTTGTAAAATTAGTGGTTTGTCATAACTTTTGATCCTAAATACTGTAAGTAAATTTCTAAAAATTAATGAATAACTTTTTTAAAGGTTTTATAAGGAATCTGAATATGAATAGATTTTGTAGAATAATAGTATAAAAATTGTTAAATTTTTCATCACTTTGGACGCGGTTTAAAAAAAATTGGAGGCTTTAGAGAAAAAAACTAAACCCGGGAGCGTTATCGCAAGAAAATTCTCTACAAAACCTTCAAAAAATCGTTTATGTTTTTTTTTTTGTCCAGTGGTATTTATGCAACGTATTAGATTACGTGTAAAATATGTAAGGTTGAATGTTTTATACAAAATAATATAGACTGCTCCACTCCCGTCTCATATTAAGTGATAACATATTAAATTTAATTAACTTTATCTATATTTTTATTTTATTTACATAAATCTATTGGATTATTTTTTTATACATATGTAATATCCACAGAAAGCAGAAGAATTAAAAGAAATTAGTTCTAAACTTGAGAGTGAATTAACACAGCTGCAAAACAAGCAAAACGCATATATCGACTTACTTAATAATCATAACTGCATTTTACCCAATCCATTAAAGTCACATGACCGCCAACAAAATCAAACCCCAGGTTTACAGACTGATTACAATCGTTTAGAAAATTCAACCACTATTAGTAGTCGATATAATTTGAGGCATTCTACGCCTAAAAAACAAACTAGCTCGAAACACACTAAATCAAATAAACGAAAAACAACCTTAACAACGGTAAAAAACCTTCAAGAAACCAATTCATCTACACTTGGATCCTACCCTACCCCACCTATTCTCAAAAGTGATTTTGTTGAGGCCTCCCATGCCGTTTTGATGGATTCAAATAAAATTTCAGCACAATTTGATAATGTCTACTTAACAACTTGTAATAACTTTTCATCCCCACTAAACACCAATTATAATCATAACTCTTCCCTTATTCATAATCCTGCCAATTATAATGATTTATCTCTTATTATCAATAATAATAATAGTTATAATAATTATGTTAGCACACAAATGCAATTTAAGCTTCCCCCTTCCTTACCTCACCTTCCAAATAACGATTTAAATAGCCAACCAACTTCACAGTTTTATAATATCCGACAGGACACATCTGATATATCTAAATATTATACTAATCCTACTTCATTTTACACTGCCAATTTTACAAAACCATGCCTGCCTCCAGCAAATTTTCAAACCACATCTAACAATAACATGAACAATACTAACGAATATCGTTAATAATGCTCTAAATTAGCTTATTTATTAATTTGCAGGAATGGGCACTACTAAAAATTTTGTAGTTTTAGTTAAATATTTTATTAACAATTGTTTAATTTTTTATGGGCTAGTTAAATTACTTTGTGCTCTATATGTATTTTTATTTAACTATGGAATAGCATAATTAACTTTGATTGTAAAACAATTTTTTAACAATGGCCTGCCAAAGTGTTTTTCGTTTTTTAGTTACAAAACAATGTTTGAACACTAAGTTTATGAAAAAATCTTTAAACTAAACCATATTTTTACCATTAGCTTAGTTAAATAAATTTAATTGAATAAAAAAAATTCTAAATAATATAACTCATTTATTTAAAAAAAATTTAATTAACTCTTAATTATAGTTTGAAAAATTTTATACGCGTTTAACTAGTAACTCTATGTTCGATAAAAAATTTATAAAGCTTAACTATAAGCATAATTAGTTTTTTGGTTTTGCCCATTTCTGTCAATTAGATACTCTTAGCTAATTAATTTATTATATTTTTAAAAAATACCCTATCTGTTATAAAATCTTTTAAAGAAATTTTTTTTATACTTATTAAAATCAATCAAATAAATATGCAACACATGTTTTAATTATATAAAATATTATTACATTGGCTCAATATCTTTTACGTTGTTTAATGCTCAAATTTTTAATTTTTAAAATATTGACGGAATTAAATTTGATTAAAAGTGCTTAAGGATTTTAATTTTTAACATCTTCTAGTTATTTTCACCGTCCCCGGCTATTGTGTTTGATAAACTGCTAGTCAATCTTAATTTGTTTACATTTCAATACTTAATAAAAAATTAAATTATTGTAATTTATTTTACATATTTTTATATTTATTTATTATTAAATAAAATTATTATAAAAAATACACATACATCTTGATACATGTATTCGTGTTATTTGTATATTATTTTTAGTTTTCAATACGACCTTAACCCCACTTGTGTCTAGGGTTTTGAATGTCGATGTTTAGCAATTTCAATGCCCTTTTACCAACAAAAAAACATTGCGACCTATATTTTACACTTTAACCTTATTTATTGTTAAAAAATCGGGCTGGCATAAAAATTTGAAATCAGATGACAGGCCGGGCAAACCAGGCCAAATAATTTCGGGATGGCCGGACCCGAAAATTCTGGAGCTAAAAACATCCACGAGGGTGCGTTATTAAATAGCTTACAATGGGTCTAAAATTTTCTTAACACACATGTAAAAAAATAGCTAAAAATTTTTTATACATATGCTGTAAATGTTTAATTTAATAGATAATCAACTTTTGAGCCTTTTTGTCTCTAAGAATTATTAAGGCTAGGATGTGGAAAATATAAATTAGTTTTGCCTCAAGCATTTATCCCATTTTCTTTGTTGAAGGGGAAAAAAGAGGAGGTGTCTAGCCTTTTATCTGATGTAATTTTTTTGGTCCCATTTACATAGATACAGGTGTTTGCCAGAGACAAAATGGGTGCAAATATCATTTCTGTCAAAGAAGTTATATATACACACTTTCAAACCCCTAACCTCCCTTTACAATGTAAAATCTATAACTATGATTTGAAAATTGGATAATCAGGTTTACAAAATTAAACTTGGTACAGGTAATATTAATATATTTGTTTGTGTCTTTACCCTCGTGTCGTTATTTTGTAAATCTATTAGTGTGCGTGCCTTAATCCATAAAATTGACGTTTTTTGCGACCCTGAGAATCATTAATTAAAAAATTTTTAAGCTTTGAAAAATAAATTATCAATATTTCACCTCTCGTATAATAATGTATATACTCTAATAATATATGGTTCAAAAATTGTACTCAAGCTAAAGGGTAGTAAAATTTCCTCCATTTTAGGATAGAAAATGTTATCCTGTATAGGTTTTGTAAATTATTTTGTGTCAAACCACATATATTTTTAAGTCTTCAAGTCAAAAAAACATCTCCTTTTTATCTCAACATTTTAGTTAACAGGCCTAGCCTGTATCTCTTTACTTATTTACTCTATGTTTTTTATTTTTTATTTAAAGATTATACTGTGCTTCTATGTCTACCATAAAAGGTTTTGTATGTCGCTGTTAAGGAAAAATGGCTAATATTGATTGGATGCACTAATTTCTAAGGATATTAATAACTAAGATTTTGAGAGGAGTATTTAAAAATCTAATTATATAATTTTTCAAAGTTTTCAAATTGATATGAGGTGATGTAAATCGTGACCTACTTAGTAAAGGGGAATAAGCCCTCTATCTATTTTTAAATGCTAAGCATTAAAGGCAGATTATTTATAGAGCGTGACTTTGATTTTTAAACGGGTGTATAACTCAAAATTAGATGAAGAATTTTAATTTTGAGATAAAGTTTGGATTTCCCTAGATAACAAATTGGATTTTAGGGCCAGTGCTGGTAAAACAATGAGCCAAAAAACTTTGGTTCATTTTTTCCCCCAACACATAAAGAAAGAAAGGGAGCTACAAAAAAAGGGCCAAAAAAATAATTAAAAAAAAGCCCTTACTAAGAAAAGGGACAAAAAAAATCCCACAAAAAGTGGCTCTTAAAAAGAGCCCCAAAAAGCTCATTGTTTGTTCTCTTTATACTAATTTCGAAAATTTTGATTTTTCCTTAATAATAATGATGGGTGGGTTATTTTTTCTTAAAGCTCCTAAGAGTTTTTTTAAGAAATGGGGCTTTTTTTAAACATGCCCCTTTTCTTTAAGCAAGAAAATGTGCTTTTCTTTTGCAATGCCCACGAATTTGTGGGCATTAGGAAAAAAACTCAAAAACTTGTTTAAAAAAAGCCCATTTATTTAGTGTGTTTATTTTTTTGTAAATTTTTTGAAAATTTAAAAAATTTATATTTTTTAAAAAATTTTTCGAATTTTATTTTAGAAAAAAACATTTTATGTGCATGAATCAAATTTGGGAACTTTTTAACGTTTTATTACAAAATAAATTTTTTAAAATTTTGAAAATTTTACGAACATAAAAACTCACTTTGCACATGCCCTTAATGAAATAATTTTAATATTAAATTCTTACAAACCTTTTTTCTCATTAGTGGCTGCTTTTTTATCCCTGTACTTATATTAACTCCCGCGGGTGGGTTTAATGAGGTTTAACACTCACTAAAGACCTAAAATAAAGGTTTTTAGGGGTTCTGCCGCTCAAGCCGGGTCAAATATTTAAACAAAACTCTGCATGGTCTATGGTGCTTAAAAAAGCGAAGCATTATTTTCTATCAGAGCTTAAAATGGTCAAGGAAGTTATATTAAAAACATCTTCACATATTTTATAATCAATTTATTTTTACATTTTACAAAGAGTTGTAAATTAACATGATTATTTAAAACTCATTTGGATTTGTTTTTTGTTATATAAAAAAAAGTCAAAAGAATCTCAACTCAAACAACAAGAAATATTCTCAAGAATGAGCCACGCTGCAAAGATTTTTATACCTCTGAACCAGGGGCAAAAACTTTTCTAAAGGGGGCAAATTTTTTTGGAGGAATTGAAACAATCTAATTTTAATATTAATATTTTATTTGCAAAGTTGTTAACATAGCAATTTTTTTTAACTTTAGCCTTTGATATGTTTGATATATAAATTCAAACGCTGATTACACCGTAAAAGTTAAAAAAAAATTTTAAAGGGCGGCAATTGACACCTTTTTACCTCCCCCCTTAATACGCCCTGCTATGAACTTAATAATGCTTGCAAATGATATACTTCTCCCAACCGCGGGTAAAGTCATGTCCATTTTTATTTTCCTTTTTTTTGAAAATGAGTACAAACGCATAATAGTTAAAGGCAATGCATTATTGCCTTGGCGCTACAGGGAAAACGCCTTAAAAACGTTATTATAGATAGAAAATCCAGTGTTTTCGAAAACAACAAACCATTTACTAGACACCGCCTATAAAGGTGCCCTATTACATAATTTAAACATTTTATTTTAACCAAATTTTTATGGTAAGTTAAGGAGCCATTACACACGAATCACTGGTTTTTCCTAATACACATTACTTTTTTACATTTAGATTTCCTTAGGGGCTTCTTACCTTTTTTAACAGTTTACCTGTGCCTCATTCTATATTTCCAGGCATATCATATTAATTGTCTTAAAAAAAATGCATTTCTTTTATAGGGTAACAACGTTATTATCCATTTATTTTAAAGACTAATGTCTGGTGTAGAGAAAAAGAGCCCCTAAAATTGTTACCTAAACGATGTATAAAAGCAAATGTCCCATATCTCCTTCATTATACCGTTTGACACATTTTTAAGCCCTCCTTTTTTTCGTCATATTAAGAATATATAATTTAAAATAGTTTTTTTTTCCTGGAAATCTGGATATATTTTTTTGTTTTCTGATACGATCTAATTCTGGAAAAAATTGGTAATTATGTTAAATTTAAATATAATGTATTGATTTGAGTTGAGAATTAAAATTGTAATTTAGAGTAGATTTTATTTTTCTATCATGAGCGAAACTGAGATTATAGGGTAACCTTAATCTAGTCGAGATGATTGAAAAAGTAAATGTTGGCATGGTTGAGCAGGGCTAATCATATTGTGCATTTGGGCCAAGAAGGCTATATTCAATATCTTTTATCTAATTTAATTAGGTGTTTTTGTTTATGAATGAGTAAAATATATTCATTTTGATTGGGTCTATTTAGAAGAAATAGATTACAGGCCCGATGGAAAATTTTGGCATTAGGTGATCATCAGCTATCGCTGAAAATTGAAATTTAACTAAAGGATACGGCTGGGCCCATTAAAAAACTTAACAAATATTATTTGGGTCTAATTTTGTCCAATGGAGACTACAAAAAATGCTTTTTATAAAAAATATAAACTTCTTAACAGATTCAGCTTGACCTTGAAGGACCAATGATAAATAACTTAAACAAGTTGTAGGAGTTTTAATTAGAGAATGAGAAGGCAAAAAAATAGATGACCATATGTCCCGGTCATATACCATTTGCCACTGTAAATCATTGGGGGGTGGAGAGGGGGGCACTGCACTTGTATTCTCGTTTAAGGGTGGTTTATTTGTAAGAACACACAGGTCAACAGAGTTTTGAGTTAACTACAGAGATCTAACCTGCCGTCTTAAGAAATATCAAATTCCTTACCATTTTTCCTAATCAAACTTAGTTAGTCAGTTAGAAACATTGAAAGTTTTAGAAAAGTTAAAATTTTATTTTTGCATATTCACAATAGTCACAATGTTAAGAAACTTCAAATAATATTTTCATTAAAAACCGATAACATATTGTGCGTATTTAGATTTTCGCGAAATATTTTGTAATATCTAAATGCCGATGTAAGAGCCTGATATATTAATAAAAAAAATTTCTATTATTTGTGATTAAAAATATAAGTTACAAAGGATTTTAATATGCAAAAAAAGATTTTTAAATTTTCTTTTTAGACTATATTTAGATCTGTCAATTTGGTCAAAAAAGGCTATTTCTCGTTATAGACGGGTCAAAGGAGCGGAAGGCGGAATAAATTTCACAAAATTCACGTACATAAATATTTGTTGACCTGTATCATTCAAGCCTATAGGCTATAGCGCCATCATGTTAAAAATTCCTTTCTCAAGCATTTTTACTTTTAAGAATAAAATACCATTTAAACCCCTCTATATATTTTCTAGTATGCATGTTTTTTGAAATGGGGGGCTTTTAAAATATTGATTTTGGCTGCATTTAAAAAAACAATGCAGGTTGGCCAGCTAACTTTTAAAACTGTTCTAGCAGTTTTTTCGTTCCCATTATTGACAAACTTGTTGTACAATGTCGCCATGTATGCATGTAGAGTGCGAATATCTTATAAATTAAAAGAAAACAAATTTATTGAATTTATTTATGAGGGTGCGTATAGATTTTATTTGATTTCCAAAAGAAAAAATTTAAATGAAAATATTGTTCTAGTGTTAAAAAAGTTTTTAAGAAATCTTTTTTAATGATCAGCAGCTATATCTGCATAAAATTAGATACAAATTCATCAAGATTTCTAAATTAACGTAAAGTAACTGCTCCGAGTAGAAAATATTATAAAAACAATAATTATTTAACAGTTTTCGCTGTAAAAACCAAACTTTGAAAATTTTGAATATAAAAAATTGACAACGATAAATAATTTTCGCTTTTTAAAAATCAAATTATTAAAATTTTTAAGAATTTCTTTATAAAAACGAAAGATGTCTGTAAACGCTCCCAATGAAAAAAATATTCCAAATAAATTATTTATTTGTCATAAACTTTCTTCGTACTTTTTTCTTCCTTGTTTAATTATTTAATAATCTACAAAATAAGAGTGATATTATTTTAAAAGCTTATTTAATTAAAGCTGGATGACTATTACAAAAAGATTTTGAAAACAAATTTGTATTAGCACTATTCTTTTTAAAATGTACTTAAATTATATTACATTTTAGCGGTATGAAATTGTTAATAGCAGCCGTATGGGTAAATTAATTATTTATCTGTTTAAATATTGAGTGTCATATTATACATAAATAGATATTCATGATCCATATTTATTTTATTTAAACAACAATACTGTGTTGAACATCCAAATTTCACCTTCCCCCAATAAATTTCAATGCGCCATACAATTTTAAAGAAGCGCAAAAACTTACAATCATTTTTAAACTTAAATTTATGTTAACTACAGAAATCAAACTTGCCATCATAGAGAACATCATATCCATTTACCGTTTTTCCTAATCAAACTTAGTTGGTCAGGTGTAAACATTGATTTCAGAAAAAAAGGTCAAAATACAAAAGAGATTCAAAATAAAAATAAAACTGAAATTTTATTTTTGCATATTCACAATAGTTTAATTGTTAAATACAAATTTAAAGTAATATTTTCGTTAAAAACTGATAATATATCGTGACGTATTTAAGTTTGGCGAAATATTTTGTATTATTTAAATGCCGATGTAGGAGCTTGATATATTAATAAAATTCATTTTTCATTATTTGTGATTAAAAATATAAGTTACAAGAATTTTTATATGCAAAAAATTTTTAAATTATTTTGTTTAGTGTATATTTAAATCTGTCAATTTGGTCAAAAAGGGCCTAATCATTAGAGACAGATCTAAGAAGCCACGGAAGAAACTAAAAAAACGAAAATTATATATGAGATTAGGCCATCAGGGGGATGCATTCTTTTATGTTTTTATAAATACGTCTCTGACATTGATATTTGTCGACCTGTGTTATTAGCATGACGGGCTTAAGGGCATTTATAGCCATAGTTAAGATCGCTGGGATATATTTACTAGTTTAAGTTTTCAAAAATAATTGTTTCAAAAAATTGAGTTTTGAGCACTTGCTAAAAGTTTACGCCGATACGCTACGCACCGTTCTCGGTTTTGAATTTTGAGTTTAACCAAGTGTAGATTTAAAATAAAGAGCACACCTGGATATTAATGTAAATGACACATTGATAGAAAAAGGAGAAACCGGAGCCTGGCCTCGTGCCGGCCCGATAAATTTGGGCCTGCCCAAAATTTAGAATAGCCCGGAAGGAATAGAATTTTGCGCCGGACTGATTATATCTCTTTTTTACTTTTTTTGGATATCACATGTCAGCAAATATCAATGACACAATCGTAAATTTTATGACATAAAAGAATTTATCCCTAAGATGGCCTTATCTTAAATATGTATTTCGTTTTTCTTAGTTTCTTCCGGCCTTGGCTCCTTATATCCGCCCAAATCAAAAAAATCGCCATTTTTGACCAAATTGACAGATCGAGAATACCCTAATAAGAAAAAATTTAAGAATCTTTTTTTCATAAAAAAATCCCTTGTAACTTATATTTATCATATCAATTAATGAGAATAAAATTTTTTAGTATATCAAGCTCTTACATCAATATTTAGATAATTTAAAGTATTTCGCGTCCAAACTTAAATAAGACAAGTTATATTATCGGTTTTTTAATGAAAGTTTTATTTGAAGTTTGAAATTAACATTTATTTGTTGTAAATATGCAGAAAAGATTTTAAAATATTCTTGTTTTTAAATGTTTTTTGTTTTTTTGGCATTTTTTTTTAAATTTTTAATATTTATGGTTGACTAACTAAGTTTGGTTAGAAAAAACGGTAAACGGATTTGAATATCCCTAAGATGGCAGGTTTGATCTCCGTAGTTAGTACATAACTCTCAAAACATTGTTGACCCGTATATTATTAAAATGGACAAAAATTGACAAATTTATGATTGTCGGACGGTTCCGGCAGTAATAATTACGGCGCGGACATTTTAGATGTACTTAAAACAAAATGCCCTCGTTGCCTTAATATCACTGCCTGATTTTGAGGAGCAATGTTAATCATTTTCGAAAAGGTGAGAGTTATATACCCAATATTAGAGTAAAAGAAAGCTTTGATTATTCAAATAACACCTAAAAATAAATTTTAAAAACTGTTTACTGGCTGATATTATTAATTAGTTTGACATCATTTAAAAAATAGATCTAATATAGTTGTTAAACAACATGTTGTTTTACCTCTCATCAATAAGGCCACGAATTCACGTGTTTCAAGGGGGCCAATCCCTTATAAATCTTTAAATAGTATATTAAAATAACTAATTTTTCATAATTATAAGGCATTCAAGCAGGTTCGAGGTCTATTTAGCGATTTTTAAATAACTTGGCACGTGCAAAGTGAATTTTTATCTTTGCAAATTTTGAAACATTTTATTTTGTATTAAAACGCAAAATTTTTAAAAAGTTGTCAAATATAGTATATGTAAATAATGCCTTTTCTGAAGTAAAATTGTAGAAAACTGAAGTAGAAATGTTAAAAAAAATTTTTTTTGTAATATTTTCATAATTTTATTGTACACAAATAAAATCTCACTTTGCACGTAGCCTACACGAAAAAATATTCGTTTTAGACTTTTGCATTCCTTCTATGAAGGGACACAAATATGCAGCAGACAGGCCTGCTAAGTTTAAATTTTTCTGCAAAACCTTAATTAAAATTCTGGTTTTTTTGTGAAAATTTTTTGAAAAAAAATTGCCAATTGGCATATATTGAAAAAAAACTTCTTTAAAACAAAGTTTTAAAACAAATATCTTATAAAATAACATGATATATAAAGGACAAACCCTTAAATGTGAAATGGACATTTCTTTGATTGCATATTTTTTGTCAGGGCGGGTTTAGAGTTTATTTTATTTTTAGGTAAGTTTTTTTAATTTGGAGTTTTTCTATTAATAATATTCAACCATTTTCTATTTTTTCCCGTACTCTTAATATAGATTATTAATTTTTTTAATAAACATAGCTGCAATTACAATAAATATTCTAGACTTTTAAAGAAAAATTAATATTTAAATAAATAATTTTTTTTCAATTTTACAAAATTTTACAAAAAATAAAGTAACTCCAAACGCACCCTTTAAAGCAGTTTAAAAATGAATAAAAAATATTTTAAAGTAGTGTTCTCAGTCAGGACCCCCAAGCCCGTCCAGCCAGGTGCGCCCCAGCTGGGCCGGGCTGGGCCTAAATATAAAATATCAGTCGGACGGGCGTCGGGCCGGGCCTTTTTATTTAATTTTTGATTCGGGCCGGGCCGGACCGATAATTTTTTATGCCTGGCCTATTTTTTTGCGCTATAATAATTGCTGAAAATAGTTAGATAAGTAGATTTATGGACATCTAAACAAAATTCAAATTTCATATAATTTTTTTAATCATTACTATAAATCAAATAATGCTCTTTATATCAATAATTTCAATAAAGCTATAGTTGATGTTCAATTGTTGGTAATATTTACAAGAATATTACAGGCCGATATTTGTAAATTCGGGCCGGGCCGAACCGGGCCTCTTAATAAAAAAATATCGGGCCATGCCGGGTTAAAAACAAAATTTTTTTCGGGCCGGGCTACACGTAAAAAAAATTTTGGGCTAATACGGCCCGTTGAGAACATTAGTTTAAAGTTATGTTTATTATAAATTTTACACATTCTAAAAATTTTATATTATATTTCTGCAAATCTGTTTACGGATAAATATTTTTGGTAATTGATTAGTGTTTTTTTCGATGCCTCGTAATTTAAGAGCCATTTTAGAGAAATTACAAAATATGATGGGATAGATATATTTTGTACGTATTTTAAATGAAAATTGTTTGATCGTCATATTTAGCATAAGCCATGACTTGGAATACAGGCGCATCTATATATAAAAAACGGGCAAAAGAGTATGTAGGGCTGCACAAATTGAATCAAGATTAAAAATAGCCCTAAATCATTTGTATAAAATCAATTTATTGCACAAAATGAACATTCACGCGTAAAAATAAGTATGTTTTTGTCATTAAGTTTTATAAAACTCCCATAAAACTTTGATGTCTGAACCAATATCTCCAAATTTTTGAAAAAGGGTAACAAATGCGTTCTTTTATAGTTTTGCATAGGTTAGAATCAACGATGGCATAGGCCATAGGGACGAGAGAATAGTTTAAGCTTTCGGCTAGAAGAATATACGGCGTATAACTGTGAAGGACGTTCCAGTAGTAAGGGCATCTCTCAGCGGTGTAGTACCGTAGTTTGGCTATGGCAAAGGGTGAAACCAGTGTCAGGGACACGAAACTAACGCCCGCGTTAAGCCACGCAAGCATCACGGCCTTCTTGTGGTTCCGACGGCGTATTTCGTTGTTTAGCATACTGTGCCTAAAGCGAGTGCTAACATCTTGCATGAAAAAGGTTTGATTGAGGAGGAGAATTGCTCGATGTGGCGTCGAAGTTTGCTGGACATTATTGTTGGGTTTGTTTTCTGTAGGTCCCGTCACGTACGGTAAAACGGTCGATTTGAGTCTATACACGCTGCCCAGGAAAAGGGCGCTTATGACAATTAAGCATAACCAGGGTACTATGAACAAAATGACTTCTCGCCAATAACAATATATTTTGGCATGAGCCGAATATACAGCTGTAAAAGTGTAATACCGGCAATCTGTATAGTTACCCCCGGGCATCGACGTATTTGATCCAATAAGTTTAGGAAAAAATTCTTGATATATCTTATGGGCACGCCATGGGGCAGCTACGTCAGTCCTTCGTGGACTAGGACAAATGGTGTTGTTGTTCATGTCTCGAATGAAGAGATCCATGTTAACGGGTGTTATTGAGTAAAGCCGTAGGAAAATGTTGGTAGAGTAAACCAAGAATATAATGATGAATGTAATGTAAGGCATCATTCTATACATCCTCGATGACCTGAGCCGTCTCAGAGTGAAGGGTTTAACCGTGCACATGTATTTTTCGAAGAAATATTCCACAGTTGTCATAACTAATAACTGAATAGGTAATATATTTTAATTATTTGTGCTCAGCTCATGGATTTCGTGCCATATAAATTAACCATTCTCAAACCTTCTTCACGTTTATACATATGTGACCAGCCCCTAGCTCACCAACCCTCTTTCTAAATTAAAGCATATTTTAATATATCCGTGCACCGCCTCATATATAGATTGGTCGTGCCTAGACAGCTCCCCACTAGGAAACTGTTGTCCTATAAATAAGACTTAAAACAATCACAAGAATGTGTGCCCAATTTTTATTGTCGAAACCGGCGTCGCATTTTTAAGTTTATGTAAGCAAGGTTAGACCAACCAAAGGCAAAACTGCCGTTCCTTGAATAAGCCAAGAGCTGATAATGGAAACAAAATGATTTACAAAACACGGATTTTGTGGCTACCTTTAGAAATTATCATCGTTATAGAAGCATTAGGATTTTTATCGCTATCTCACTCTTTGATTTTATTTTAAACAAACACTATATTTACTCATTATAAAATATAATTGCTGACGAGTTACCTTTTTAAACGAATCTTTGAATATGTTGTAAATTAACATTGCTGAGACTCGAGCGCGAATTAGGGTTAGGCTTGTATCAAAAGGATTGTAATGCTTTCTATACATTTCGTAAATCATGGGCAGGTAAATGAGACTGAGGGCGAGGTTTGTTGCCACCATAATTCGGGGCAAATTGTAGACCACATTTCTGCGATACCAAGGCGTCCTGAACAGTAGATGGACGAGAAAGGAGTTGATCACAATCGCTAACACTATCAAAACGGGGAATATCCTGAAATAGATCAATTTGTCAATATCGATATGATGTTCCATTTTTATTTTAGCTTTAGCAATTCAATTTTCTGAGCCTACAGTTTTGTTGACGGATTTTAAAAAGATTGAAAAAAAAACTTTAAATTGACAATATAAGACTACCTTGTCAGGTAAAACAAATGTTCGGCACAATTTTCCAGTCTTTGTTTTGCAACATAAAAAATACGATAAATTATTTATTACTAAAAATAAAAAACGTATTGTCTATTTATTAAATCCCCTGCCAGAGCTGAGTTTTCCAGAAAAAAAACTTGTTTTTATTTTGAAAATTAAGTTTAGCAGTCCAAAATGCGTCATTCTAAATAATTTATATATATAAAATATAAGAACTAAAGAAAGATCAAAACAACCTTAGCATAATCGCCTCTCAAATTAGAGATCATTTATGATCACCGGGGCGTACATAGAGTATTTGATTTCAAACGGGTTGGGTGAATTATTCATAGCCCGTTAGGGATCAAATCTACACCAAAATAAAAAACGTTATAGGTAAGTCGATACACCACAAGAAATATTTTGGCCAGGTGTATAAAAACTTGCATGTTTCACCAATATTTTAATACGTATTCAAACCAATATAACCTTATGACATCAATTAATGTTTAAACTTATAGCTTAACGCGCGGTCAAAATTAAATGGTAAAATTACCAAAAATTATGATTTTTTAGTCATATCTTTGCACATTAAGACAAGATGATCAAATATATTACAAAAGTGTATCTAAAAAATTTAAAATATGATGTTTTATTTAGGAAAAATATCTTTAAATGTCCATTATTTTGCAGGATTTCGAAATGCCTTTTTAATGTCAAAATAGAACAATTTATTGTTACTTTGGTGTAATTTGAAAAATTTATTTCCTTCTAATAGTTTTTTTAGATTTTAACGCACCCTAATTCACCATTATATAGTTCATAACCTGCGAAGCTGTTTAGGGGAAAAGTTTTTAAAGTTAATCTGAATCAAAACACTCTAAAACACATTCTTTACAAAGGTTTATTAGGGTACGTGCAAAGTGAGCTTTTCGTAAAATTATCGAAATTTTTAAATGTAATAAAACGCAAATTTTCAAAAAGTTGCCAAATTTTATATATGCACATAAAATGCTTTCTCTAAAAAATTTTTAAAAAAATTTAGGAAAAAAAATAAATTTTTCAAATTTTCAGTTTTAAAATTTTACGAAAACAAAAACTGACTTTGCACGTGAACTTACGCAAAATGAGGGCTATTCTCCAAGGTCTTAATAATTTATTATTCTGCTATGAATATAAAATATTTTAATAATTTAATTAACCGAATAAAAAGATAAAATATTGTAATTTTAAAAAATAAATCTTTGTATTTAAATGAGTCACTTCAATTACCTGTTGGATGGTAATTGCTAACCAAGTAATGGTAATACAAAGGACCTATAATTTTATTTAAACAATTGTTATTTCATCCAATCGTAATTAGGACAAATGTATTTTACAATTTTACTATATCTTACCCCATTAATCTAGATAATTGCAACATTAAATCTTACATTAATTCGGACACAAACCAACACAACAAGTAATTTTTTTAATCTCCAACCATGATTCCTTCACAGGTCGACATATCAATGTCAGAAAAAAGAGGTTATTAACGCTGAAATGAATGAATATCTCGTCGATGGCTTTATCTCATAACTATATTTCCTTTTTCGTATCTTTTCGCCAAGGAAGCTCAGTCCATATCGAAGCATATTATGACAAAATTTACTGATATTGCGACCTCGAGATCCAAAAAATAACAGGATTGATTTGAACATATAATTTTTTTTAATGAGAAATAAAATTTTGTTAGCATAACAAGCTCTTACTTCAACATTTAGATTATACAAAATATTTGACATCCTCAACTAAATACAATACGATAATCAATTTTTAATGAAAATATTATTTGAAGTTTGAATATAACAGTTTAGCTGTTGTAAATATACAAAAAATATTCCAATTTGTTTTTTGTTGTTGGATCTTTTATATTTTTTTAACATTCAAAAATTTTTAATGTTCATAGCTGACCTACCAAATTTGATTAGAAAACCGGTAAACAGATAAAAATTCCTAAGGTGGTTTGATTTGCTTATAAATCTCAATAGTTTGTTGACTTGTTTAATTAAAAGATAAGTGGGTTATATTTTTACTATAAAAATAGATTTGTGCTAATTTCACAGGTCGAACAAAATTAATGTGTAAAGTAAATTAGACACCGAGGAAAATAATTCTTGATGGCCTTATATCATATATAAAAACTTAAAAATTTTTGCCTATTACTTAAATTTTTCATCTCATATACCAAACTTTCCACATCAACATTTACAGAATACACTGGTCGACAAAAAATGGCGACCAATTAGAAAAACGTATATTTTAGAAGTGTTTTTTAAGCTGATTTCAAATATCTTTTCCATTTTTTCCGAATAGGTCTAGTTTTTTAACTATAACCGTTTAAAGTCAGCAAAAACTCCAATATGTGTCATTTTCAAAAGCAAATATAGTGCCCTTAAATTCAAAAAAATTGGACAAAAAGCTTGTAATTTTATAGGAAAATTCTTAAATAATTAAATTAAATCAAAAAAATTTAAAAAATCTTATTATTTAAGCACTTATTTAATTTTTAAGAAAAAATGAATTAGGCGTATTTGGCGCCATAAAGTCTAACGCTTAGAAACCTCTTCAAAGATTTTTGATAAGCTTATTTTTAATTTAAATTCACTCTAGAGGTTAATTAGACTTACTTTACCCAATTGAGATTGTTCAATATATAGTTGCCCCTATCATAATGTCCTCGATTACTTATAAACTTTTACCAGAACTTTTTTTACATAAATTTATTTGTAAGCAAGTGATTTATAAAGGAGATAATTATAATCAAATATTCCCAATAGCTTAAAATAAATTATCTAAACCTTTTTTATGGATTTGAAGCAAATAACATTAAAAATTAAATTCCCATGGACCATTAAAAAGGATTTTAAGAGATAGACTTAAAGGCGCCAATTTTGCCATATATAATTTTTCTTAAAAATTAAATAATTGCTTAACTAATTAATTTTCTCCAGTTTTTTTAATTCGAATATATTATTTAAGCCATTTCCTTTAGAATTACATTTTTTTTATTAAAAATTTTTGGATTTTAGGGTGTTAAATTTGCTTTTGAAAATGACATATATTCAGGTTTTTGAAGATTTTGACCGCTTCTAATTAAAAAATTAGACCTATTCGAAAAAAATGGAAAAGATATTTGGAATCAGCACAAAAAACTCTTTTAAATTATATGTGTTTGTAACTGGTCGCCGACAAAAAGTCGAAATTTGTCGACCAGTGATATTTGGCACCTAAGTCTAGCTAGGTATAATATCGGATTTGAAGAATAAATTTAGAATTGTTTAACTGTTTTAAATATTAAAAAAAAACAATATAATTTTTTTTGTTTTTCAAATTTGTTTTTTTTAATATTTCTTAAAAAAAATTTTATTGTTTATAGCTAGCTAAGTTTTATTAGAAAAAAATGAAAACGGTTTAAAAATACTTATGAAGTCAGGTTCTTTGAGCTAAACGTCTCATAAATTTGTTGACCTGTATTATTCGTTTTATAACACAGGTCAAAAATATCAATGTCAGAAACGATTTTATGAAAACATAAAAAATGCACCCCCAGATGGCCTAATCCCATATATGTTTTTTCTTTTTTCTTGGTATCTTCTGTCTTTGGCTCCTTAAATCCGTCTATCACAAAAAATAACCTTTCCTGACCAAATTGACGTAGCTAAATATACCCTAAAAAAATTTAAAAATCTTTTTTGCATATAAAAATCCCCTTTATTATATTTTTAATCACAAATAATGAAAAATAAATTTTATTAATATATAATGCTCTTACATCGGCATTTAGATAATACAAAATATTTCGCGTCCAAGCTTATTACGATATATTATCGATTTTTAATAAAAATATTATTAATTCGAATTTAACAGTTTAACTATTATGAATGTGCAAAAATAAAATTTCAGTTTATGTTTTAAATTTTTTTTGTTTTTTTTCACATTTTTTTTTAAATTTTCTATGTTTATACCTAATTAACAAGGTTTAAGGGAAAACGGTAAACGGATTTGATCTTCCTTAAGAGGGCAGGTTTAATTTCTTTAGTTAACTCATAACTCTCAAAAAATTGTTGACCTGTGTAATGAGGGTTTGTGTATGAAACATTTTTTATAGAAAATATTTGCAGCTGCACATTGTATAAAATAAAAGTTCAAATTCGTAACCCTAAAGCTACCCCCGGTTAAATTTAATAGGGGCTGGGCTGCCATGAACCAGGTAAAAACGGGCCTGGCCGTCCTTATTCTAATTCTCATTATTTCCCTATTGGTTTCAACTATTAATAAACAATTATCAATGGCAACACCGTGAATTATATGAAAACATAAAAAAATTTATCCCTATGATGGCCTTGTCTCATATATATATTTCGTTTTGGTTTTTTTCGGCCTTGGCTCCTTACATCCATCCATATAAAAAAATGGCCCTTTTTGACCAAATTGACATATCTAGTGCCCTTAAAAGTAAATTAAAATCATTTTTTTTCCATAAAAAAATTTCTTGTAACTTATATTTATCATATCAAATAATGAGAAATAAATTTAGTTTAAACTCTTACATCAGCATTTAAATAATACAAATTATTTCGCGTTTAAACTTAAATATGTTACAATATATTACACTGGACAACAAAATTTGGACTTCCAAAGCATCATTTATGACAATTATGGTTTTTGGTCAAGTTTTTGGCGCTGATCACGAATATGATATCAGAATTTTAGCCAATGCCTCAGATTTTTAGTTATTCGGTGTCTAAGTTGAGATTTTCAATTTTTTCGGTATTTTGGGCTTCTATAACAAATCTTATGGGTAATAACAAAAGATTAAAAATATATTTAAGTAACGGAAACATCCATTATTAACGTAAGAGGGTTTAAAATTTTTTTAAATATCATATTTTCTAATTTTTATTTTTATAAAATTAGTGGTTTTCGTCATAAAATCCGTTTTTTGATCCTAAGTAATTTGGTAAATTGCTAATATTTTTAGATAATAACCTTTTTTAGATATGTTTTTTTAAGGAATCTGAATATGCCATATGCCAATAGATTTTTTGGAAAATTAATAGTTCAAAAATTTTGTGAATTTTTTTTGAACACTGGACGCGGTTTAAAAAAAATTAGAGGCATTGGAAAAAAACAAAGCCCGGGATCGTTATCGCAAGAAAATTCTCTACAAAACCCTCAAAAAATCGTTGATGTTGCTTTTTTTGTTGTCTAGTGTTATCGGTTTTAAACAAAAGTTATATTTGAAGTTTGTTTTCAGTTCGTAATTGGCTATAGATGAGGGAAAGCGGTAAACGGATTTTAAAATTCCTAAGAGGACAGGTTTGATCTCTGTAGTTAGCCCATAACTCTCAAAATTAGTTGACCTGTTTATTAAGGGTTAAGATACAAATTTTAGTCATTTTGCCCCTAAAAAATCTATAGCCTGCATATGCTGCTCCACACATTTTGGAAAAAACCAATTTTATACAAACTCATATTTTTCGTTTTAAAATATGGAGGAATGATATAAACTTCATTAATAAGGAAAGTATTTATAAAATCGCAAATTGTGTATACATTTTGCATACTAATGCAAAATTTAATAATTTTTTGAAAAACAAAACACCGATTTTAATTGCAAGGGTTTAATTGAAAAATTAAGTCTTTTCCCCGCTCTAATATCACCTTCCCACGGCTCCAATTATTGGACAAATCAGGCTTTAAGTTAATTAGTGATTTCTTTATCGCTTAAAAGCAAGTTGTTATCTTGTTAAAAAACAACATTAAGTGTAGATAAATTCACAACCTGACTAGAACTCGGAAGTGTTGAAATAGGGAGGGGGATTTTCCAATTCTTTCCCTTCCTTCGCTAAGATAATCGAGCCCTAATTTTTGTGCCTTATTTTAAAAATTGGGAATAAAGAGATATGCAAAGGCATTGAAAATTTGTCAAATTATTTTTATACATATGGCCATGGAGCTGTATTATAAATGAATACTTCAGAATTCGACGCTACTGTTAGTTTATTATACACCAGTAAAATATTGGGTTATCATTTTTCTATAATTTATTTAAATATTTTTTTAGTCGCTTTACCCACAAGTAATTATTTAATATTATGCGCCGCTAATGAATATGCGATTCTTATATTTAGTTAAAATTCATTCAGATTTAATTAAGTTTTGTGAGAAAATATTTTAAAATAAAGTTGGTTTGATAGTAAGATACATAACAAAAAAATTACATTATACACATTACCATTATTTTTATTTGTCTTGATTAACATAAAAGATGATGCAACTCAAAACTGAAATAGTTTTTGCAAATTTGTTAAAAAAAAATTATGTCTAAAAAATATTATAGGTGTAATTTGCTATAACATAGTAAAATCCTCAATCATATTATTTATTTTATGGCCGGTGATGTACACGTTCAAAGTTAAACTTTGCTATTTTGCTCACTAAGCCGAATTTTGCTTCTGTATATCCGAATGAATGATAAACAGTAATTTCGTTATCGCTCTTTTATAAACAACTTTTGGTGAAAAATATAAAACGATTTTTAACGAATGAGTATTGGAATAATAAATTTCCATTTTTCGCAGCAAAAAAAAAACAAAAATTCATTTTAAACATGCCTCATTTTACCATATGTCTCATTTTTTATAACTTAAGGTTCCTTTGGACCACCATTTCCTTGTTCATTGCCTCTCAGCAACATTTCAACGATTACAAACACCACTGACAAGATTGATGAAGCTATGTCAGCCGTGTGTCTGACCCAGGGGACAATTGAGTATGTCGGTCATAGACAAAAAAGTACCATAACTATTGACGATAAAACTTATACCGAACAAAGATTTTCGTAGAATCATGTTATTGGCATTAGGGCACGTGCACAGTGAGTTTTATTGTGAAATTTTTAGTATTCCTTAAATTTAAATTTTTTTTCCACATTAAAAAAAATTTTGCAGAAAGAGCATTTTATGTGTATAAACGAAATTTGATAACTTTTAAATTGGCATTTTATTATAAAATATAATATTTCAAAATTTTGAAAATTTCAAGAAAATAAAAATTCCTTTTGCACGTGCCGTTATTGCATTTTTAAACTAACTTGCTTTAATTTATTTGTCTTTATATAATAAAAAAGATGTAAATTGAATTTGTGGGCCTAACTAAATTGCTTGGTTAAAAAATCTTAAAATAGCGATTTCAAATTTCTGGTTTTTAAACAGTCATTTTTTAACAATGCAAAATCCATTTGCCGTTTATAGTGATAGTGCTATAAAATGTATTTTTACTGTTAAGAGTTAACTTTGGTATTTTGCTTACATACCCCAGACCTGTTTACCCAATAGGGGAGGGCATACGCCTTAAAGCTTTGTTTCTTTTAATTCTTCAAGCGGCTCCGCAGGTTTTAATGAAATTTAAGCGCCAATGTTTTGACGGCTTCAGGATTCTTTGGCGGTCATCCATTTAGCTCAAGGGCTTATTTTTGTAGCCCCCCATGATCGCGCGGTCTTCCCACGTTTAGTAAAAATTTTAAGTCTTTTTTTAATATGCTTAAATTCGTATGCCTATGCAAGTCCGGCATGCAAGTAAGTCTTATTTTTGCCGAAAGTGAAAAGTATTTTTGTAGTAAAAGAATTTGTATAAAGATGGAAATTAATTTAGAGATGAAATTCCTAAAAATCTAAAACTTACCCGATTACTTTCGTTCCCTGACCATAAGCATACGTACTTAACCAGTTAGCTGTAACCAATTCACTCTGGCTTGTCGATTGATTGTAAATTTATCTGCCGTGTTTCGGTTTATTTTTTAATTAATCAAAGGTAGGAATAAAAACAGACAACGGAGGTATGTTAAATGAAACAGTCAATTTATGAATTTCTTTTAAACTAATTGTCTATTTGTAATCCAAAATTCTAAATCTATTAAATTAAGCGACTACCGTGATGCAGAAAAACCTATTTTGCGAACTTGATAAATATTAGGCAAAGTACCAATGAGAATGTTTTATAATGGTATTTGGTAAAATTCTAGCTCATCGGTCAAAAAGGCTTCGAATATGTCATAATTTTATAATAGGCAATCCTGGATTGTTATCATTTACCATTCGACACGATTTAATTTTTTAAACGCCTAACAAAATCTTTAATCAAGCAAGGAAATCTTAAAAAAGGTTTGCAAAGTCGTTGTTTAATTGTCTTGCACAAATTGGAATCCACGATGGAATAGGCCATGGGGATGAGTGAAAAATTTATGCTTTCAGCTAGGAGTATGTAAGGCGTATAACTTTGCAGCACGTTCCAGTAATAGGGACATCCTTTCATTACTAGCGTGTACCGTAATCGCGAGATGGCAAATGGTGAAACAAGCGTCAGGGACACGAAACTAACACCAGCGTTGAGCCAGGCCAGTCTAACCGCTTTCTTATAGTTCCGACGCCTTATTTCGTTGTTCAACATGCTGTGCCTAAATCGGGCCCGCCCGTCTTGCATAAAGAAGGTTTGATTAATCAGCTGAATCGCTCTGTGGGGCGTCGATGGTGATTGTTTCATTGTTGTATTAGTTACGTAGGGTAAAACGGTAGACTTGAGTCGGTAAACGCTGCCTAGAAATAAAGCGCTAATGACAAATAAACATACCCAGGGGACTATGAACAAGATTATTTCACGCCAATAAAAGTATATTGCAGCTTGGGGCGAATAAATAGTCGTGTAAGTGTAGTAATTAGGGTTTCCACTGTAATTGTACCTCGTGGCAGAGGTATTTGATTCCAAGTTGTTAACGAACATAGTCTGATATATCTTCCGAGCACGCCAGGAAGAAGCGACATCGCTCCGATATTTGCTCGGACAGACGGTATTATTAACCATGTCGCGAATAAAATTGCCCATATCTACACGCCTTATCCCATAGAGCCTTAGACAGATGTTGGTAGAGTAGGCCAATAGTATTATAATAAATGTAATGCCGGGCATCCATCTATAAGTCTTGGATGATCGGAGTCGCCTAAGCGTGAACGGCTTAACGGTGCACATGTATTTTTCAAAGAAGTATTCCACAGTGGTCATTACAAATACCTGCAAAATGAAAAATCACAAAATTAGATTCGTTTTTTTTTACAAAATATTTGCATCGATTAAATAACACACAGCAAAATTTGAACGACCCTAAGCATCATGTATGGCAACTTTGGTTTTTGGTCAAGTTTTTAGTTATGATCATGATTATGAAATCAGAATTTTAGCCAATGCCTAAGATTTTTAGTTATTCGATGTGAAAGTTGAGATTTTAAATTTTTGGGGTATTTTGGGCTTCTATATCATAAAATCTATGGGTAGTAACAGAAGTTTAAAATGTATTTAGATAACGAAAACATTTATTATTAACGTAAGGGGTTTAAATTTTTTTACAATATTTAATTTTTTTTTTATTTTCATAAAATTAGTGGTTTTTGTCATAAAATCCGTTTTTTGATCCTAAATAATTCAAAAGTAAATTGCTAATGATTTTAGGTAATAACACTTTTTAGATACATTTATAAAAAATCTGAATATGCCATTAGATTTTTTGGAAAATTAATAGTTAATTTTAACGCGGTTTAAAAAAAAATGAGGCATTGGAAAAATAAACCCGTGATAATTATCGCAGGAAAATTCTCTACAAAACCCTCAAAAAATCGTTGATGTTGTTTTTTTTTGTTGTCGAGTGTAGATATGAATTTTGTATTAAAAACTTTACTGGGTAAGATTTATGCGCTATTAACTGGCGGGGCTTATAAATTAGACTTGCCCAATTTTTTAAGCTGTGCCGCATAATTGACATTATGCTTATGCGCCCCTGAAAAATTATCAAGGTTGAGATAAACATGCGATAAAATTTTTAGGGGAGACCGGGTATACCCTTATATTACATCCAAATATTGGTTTAAATATTTAAAAAATACTTCATTACAATATCTAAATATGTACTTAATTAAAAATATTTATCACTTTTATGAATTATGAGTGGTATAACACAGGTCAACCTTTTTTTAAGAGTTATGAGTTAACTACAAAGATCAAACCTGCCATCTTAAGGAATATCAAATCCGTTTATCGTTTTTTAATTAAACTTAATTCGTCAGTTATAAACTTTAAAAATTTTAGAAAAAAAGGTTAAAAACAAAAAAAGATTTTAAAACAAAAATAAATTGAAATTTAATTTTTGCATATTGACATTAGTTAAACTGTTAAAATTAAACAAATAATATTTGTATTAAAAACCGAATATATCTTTTGGTATCAAGTTTGGCCGCGAAATATTTTGTATTATCTAAATTCCGATGTAAGAGCTTGATATATTAATAAAACTTTTTTTCCATTAGCTGTGATTAAAAATATAAGTTACAAGGGATTTCAGTATGCAAAAAAAGTTTTTAAATTTTATCTTTTTAGGGTATATTTAGATCCGTCAATTTGGCCAAAAAAGGCCATTTGTTGTTATAGATGGATCTAAGGAGCTAAAGACGGAAGAAAATTTCAGAAAATCGAAAAACTTATATGAGTTAGGTCATCATGGGGATGCATTCTTTTATATCACGTTTCTGACATAAATATTTGTTGACCTGTGTAACAAATATTAACTATTTCGCCCCATTACGGGATGAGAAACATGATAAGGCAAAATAAAAGTTGGCATAATTAACTATATGTTTTGATTATAAGTATATCTAATTAATATATACATATATAATTGTTCAAATTTATTAATTTTTAAAATTTATAATAGGGTATATAAAATATTAATCGTATATTAAACATTTAAAATGAGCCCATTCATAATTCTTTTACGCCCTTATATTTTTCACATTTAGTAAATTTTTTCAAATCAAAATAGTTGGTGTGCTTAAAGATCTAAATCATTCAAAGGTTAAAAAAATATATTCAATTTTGGGGAGAAAAATGCGTTTTTCATTTCGCCCCTGTATTCCCTATGCCTATAACCATTTGTAATTTTGATTTTTTTGTTGGCAGCACAGGCTATTAAACCAAATCCAAAAAATCGAATATATTTTTATTTACTTATACACCAAAGCCTTTTTATTTTACGTATAACTGGCTGAAGAAGAATGCCTATAAACCTTATGGCGACCTTTAACTACTCTAAAAAACTGGAGATTTGAAAGAGGACAATTGTCATATCGAAAAAAAAAATAAGTTTTATGCTGCTTCAAATATTTTTTTTTAGTTTTTACTCATATATTAATATAACTTTTTTGAACGTATCCTTGAAGATGTTGTATAGGATCATTGCTGATATTCGGGTACGGATCAGCGTGAGACTCGTATCAAAGGGATTATAATGTTTTCGGTGCATTTCATAAATCATCGGCAGGTAAATGAGACTTAGTGCAAGGTTGGTGGCTGCCATGACCCTGGGCAAATTATAAACCACGTTTCGGCGATACCAAGGAGTTCTATACAACAGGTGCAGTAGAAAGCTGTTCGTTAGGATTCCCAATACTATAAAGACTGGAAATATTCGATAATAAATCAAGTTGTCAATATCATGTAAGGCAGCGGCCATTTTATAGAAAAAATATGGGATTTATTGTTTAAGATCTTCGAACTATCAGATACCCTAAGCGTCAAAGATATTCTTAAAATCAAATCATAAAAGCTGGAGTTTTTAAGGCCAGGTTATGCAGTAAAACAATTACTTTGCGATTTTTTACTATACAATTATAGAAAAAATATAGTTATAAATAATTTAATATCCAAAAACAAAATTAGATTACCTATATTGTATCCTCCTTGTACAGATAAGTTTGCTGAAAGGAGAATTAATAAAATTTTCAGTCAATGAGCTAGGCGGCTTAATTAAGTAAAAGGCGAGCGAAACAATTTGTCATTTGAATAAAAAAGTCATAGGGGCACGGATTTGAACCCAAACCTCCTACTTGTAGAACAGCGGTGTTGCCATTGAGCTAACTGAGCCGGTATCCCTAACAGTGTGATAAGGTATCTAAGCTACCTAGAACAGAGTAGTGATATTAATTTTTCCGGCGCAAAATAAATATTGGGAATCCATGCTCTGCCCTATCCTTATTACAACATTCAAATAAATTTTACGGCATATGAAGCAACAGGTAAACACATTTTAGTCAATTAATCAAGTCTTAGAACTTTAATTATGGAAACCTGCTGAAAAATACGCCTTAAATTAGGTTAAAATCGGACACCTTGTTTCTACCGATTCGGATCAAAAAAAATTTTGGGTCGGAGGGAATATTGATCAAATGATCGAACCGGACCTTACCCAAAAAGTTGTCAAATAGGATCTGAAAACCAACGCCCATTAAAAACGCCAATTCAAATGTCAAATTATATATCAATAAGTAAAGAAATTTTAAAATACGACAATATATTTTGATCTTTAACTAATAACTATTATCAATTTCACTTAACCTTTGACAAGTAAGAGGACATTAATAATAATAAGTATAACTTAATCAGGTACAACGATATATTTTGATCTTTAACTAATAACTATTATCAATTTCACTTAACGTACAAGTTCATGGATTTATATAACCTTAAAAGATGTCTATATAATAAAACAGGCAAAGTCTTGGACCAGAATATATTAATTTTTTATAAATATATTAACATCAAACCTTCAACTATAATAAGACCAACTATTGATAAGAAATTCTTTCGTAGTCAAATTGATAAACAATTCTTATACCTTAAAACTGATTTACGCAAAAAATGATATCATGTTTATATATAAATTTTAGGTTATATCAAAGGCGCGCCATATAAAATACTATATTGCAGTTTAACAATTTATTTTGATTTTGCATTTACTATAACATTCTCTTCAAATTCAATTGTTACAATTTAGACATTTAATTCACACAATCACAAAAGATATAATTAATAGGGTATAGTTTAAAAAATATGTAAAGAAGTAAGTTGAATAGAAAAAATAATTAAATTGGGTAATAAAAAAACCATACATTTTAATGTAAATATGTCGCCAAAAATATAATTTTAGAAACTTAAAATTGACAAAAGGGTCAAAAAATCATGCAATAAACATTTTCTATAGATTTAAAGATACTATGTCTATGTATTATTTCGTTTGGTTATATATTATTTTAATATATTAAATATAATTTACTAAAAACACTTGTTTTAAAAATTGAAATAAAAATAGACATATATTTTGCTATTATGGAATAAATAAATGATTGAAAGAGATTGGCGAGTATTCAAAGGAGCATATAATTTTAATAACACTTAAAAATAAACATTAAACATTTGAGTATTTAAGTGCATTTTAAATATTATAAAAATAAATGATTGAAAATTGCATTGAAATTGTTTGCATAAATATAATTTTCATGTGGTTTGCATATATCGTAAAATGAGGTATCTGTTCTATTAAACAAATAAAAATTAATTATATAAAATATATTGATATAATTTTTTAATGACAATTAAAACATGTAAAAATTGTACTTGATTTTCACAGTCGTGTAAAAGGGGTTGTTAAAAATTCTTTGTCCATATTATCAAGAATCTAAAAACACAAACACCAAATATTTACATTCAAATCAATTTTATAATTTACACCCATTAATATGCAAGGTAAAAATATCTTAACATATAAAATCCTACAAAATAATCGATATAGTTTACCATTTTGAAGACTAAATAAAAAAACATATACATATGAAAAAATACATATAAACACACAAACTATTAAAAAAAGTCAAAAAAGGGACTTAAAAACTAACACACCGAAAATTATGAATCCATGAATGAATAAATGAAAAGTTCAAACCTGATGACGGCCTTCCATCAGTTCCTGATTGCGCGTTATTATGCTGGAGATGGGCCGCGAATTGACGCCCTCGGGACCGAAGATTTTTGAGGGGTGAGTGAAAATAATGCCTAGGGGTAGTTAGGGCCGGGGGAGAGGGTGGGGCGTTAGGGGTCCGAATTTTGTGAGATTTGGTGGAGGCGGTAGAAGGAGTGTTAGTGGCGTTTGCTTTGACCGGGCCCGTTTTTAAATTCGAATTGCTATTGGTGTCGGAAGATGATGGTGACAATAATTTGGGGGACGTGGCAATGCCGGCTTTGCTATTAACATCGGTATCGCGAGAATCCTCGTCGTCTGCTGTAGTTGTAGTGTCTTCTTGTGCCGACCCAGAGGAAGCAGATGATTCATAATAATTCCATAAAAAATCTTGCATTCTAAATATTTTAAAATTGTGTAAAAATATATCATGTGGTTTAAATATTTTATGTGATATTAATATTTAATAATGAAAAAAAAACATTTTTTAAGCATCAACACGTTAAAAATGATTTTTGTTTTCAAAATATAGGTTCGCTATGTTATTTAAATGTAAGATTAAACGTTTTAAATGTTAAGTATAACAAATTAATTTAAACTAAAGGTTATAAATATATCTTATTAATTATTGGTTTGAATCTGGCATAACATCGCATTTTTCGGCTAATTAAGTTTTTTTATATTTCATTGCGGCCTTATGACAATCCATAAATTATAATAATAAAAAAAATGCAAACTTTTCAAGAAAATTTTGTTGATGCCCGAGGATCGAACCAGGACGACATATACGTATCCAGCTGATAGCCTCAGGGGCCGTAAATTTATATCGACTCATGAGGTAGCAGGCTATAAGCGTTCCAGTTCGACCAAGACCAGCTGATATAATATAAACAGTTTAGTAATTACCATGACAGAACTTTAAAATAACTTTGCATATCGATAAAAATAAGGATAGCCTTACAAAAATGCTTTAATAATTTATAGAATCATAGTGCTCTAAGCCTTTATATATTCGGCGAATTTATAATTAGTCCAACCTTCCATTGATCAAAAAATTGGGTCATCAGGGATAAAAGAAAAGATAAATTATGACTTTCTTTTTATGACACAATAAGTCGCAAAACAAAAAAAATGTTAAAAAAGTTAAAATGAGAAAAATCTAGCATATACATCTAAATTTAAACAAAACTTATTATTTAGAGCTGAGCGGCATTATTTTTTAAATAAAAAACCTGATGCTTATTTTTTCGAATTTGGTAGCAGGCCTAAAGAATCCAGTTAAATAATATAATTAACATTAGCTATTGTGGTATCAGGGAAGATTTGAATAAAAATTCTGACTAAAATACAATAAGTAGACAATTATAAATATAAAAAAATATAACTATCGGTGTAAAATATCATTAAGTGTTATAAAAATTAATATACACGTAAATTTTAAGGAGATAATATTACGAATAAAAAAATATAAAATGTTTCAGGTATTTTTAAACACATACATAATTCGTATAATATCTGAGATATTAAAACTAATTAATGAGATCAATCCTAATATCTTGACGATATTTAAATCTATTAACCGTTTTTTCCAATCAAACTTTGTCCAGCTATAAACAGATAAATTTGTAAAAAATGTTAAAAAAAAACAAATAGAAATGAAAAAAAAAATAATAAAAACATACAAATGAGATAGTATAAATCATTATTTATAAAAAATAGAAACTAAAATGACTTAAAAAATAATTATTTTAAATTTTTTATATTAGGAATAAGGCTATCATTCTATCAAATTCATAAACCTCTAACAACATTGACTGAGTATTGGTAACCTGTGTATTACAAATATGTTTTGTTTATATAAAATAAATTGAAAAAAAAAAACAAATGAAATTAAATTTCACCTTTGCAATGGACAGCAATGGCGTCGTTCGTGTTAGTGTTTGAGGTGCGTGTACATCGAGATTTGCCATTTTCTGTTATTCAAATGTAAAAAATAAAACGTAAGAAATATAAGTTATATATAATTCATATAAAAACTAAAATTCACAATAATCACACAAACATTCAAATTTAAAAAAAATTGTATATTTTTAGACTAATAACCAATATTTTTATATGTATTCAATTATTTCTCATGTTTAAATAATTCTCCCCTAAAAAAAAATTTTATTTTTTATTATTACTAAAACATTGTCAAAGCCTGTCCTTTTATTTTTAGTTCTTACATTACTAAAAACATGATATAAGTAAATTGGTATACAAATTTCTGGTACGATTTTTTCGCTATATTTATTTGGTTGATTAACATCGATTTGATAATTTACACCAATTTGATTATAAATGGTTAGGTAAACCGAGCCTTATATTGGCGATGGTTTTTATATAAGGGTTACTGATTAAAATTGTTCATTTAATGCACACTCTATTTTCCATAATTAAAATAGCGTTTAAATTATGAAAAGGTTGAGTTTGTTTGTTGAGTAATTTTGATTAAGGAAATGCTTTAAAATCCAGAAATACAAAATATAACGTTTATTTTGAATGTTATAATTAAAAAAATGTGAATCCTTTTTGAATATTTGTTATTCTTTATATACGTAAAATTTATCTACTCGCCAACGACCCCTTGGTTTGTTTGCCAGGAAATCGAGATAGATGCAAAAAAGATTTTGGGAGTTTCTACGACCCCCAACATAAACTTCCGACTGCTTCAAGTTTTTTTAAATTTAAGGATGATTTTTTGAGGCTGAATATGAATTTGAAAAAAAAAACAAATTTTTAGTTATTCTAGGTCAAAAATGAGATTACACATTTTTGTGCTACTGGCTTTAATGAAACCAAAGGGATAAAATAAATATTAAAAAAATATTTTTTTTAATACATTACCTTTAAGTAAAAGCTGTAGTTTGTGTTCATCCGCCAGGGCACAAAGATTTAAGAATTCACGTACGATGTGTTCGGTAGGAATTGCGCCATCTGGGAAGTATAAATCTTTGTGAGCGATACCGTGTGTCGTGAATTCACTCGGGTTGTATTTGTCTGGTTCATTGAGTCTTACAACGAGCCCTACTCGGTATTTTTTAAAGTAAGGCACAAAAAATTCGGGCGGATGATGGTTACAATTGGCATTCGAGACGCCAGGAGTTGGAGTTTCTTAAATGTTGAAATAAAACAAAATGTTTATAAAATTTAATTATCTTAATTTAGGTCAACAAAATATATTTAAATATCTAAAATAATATCGATTTTAAAGACTTAAATTTTAATTTCCATAATTCAATGGCCTAACTAAACTTTTATATATCTATCTATATATAAAATCTCGTGTCACACTTTTTGTTACTATAATCCTCCGAAACGGCTGAAGCGAATCCCATAAAATTATATATGTAAATTCTGTATGAGTGAGAATAAGGTGTTATCTATTTTTAATACCCCTAATTCATATGAGTCGCCGCCTTATGCATTTTAATTTGTTTTTTATTCATTTTTGGACAAAATTTTTTATTTTTGCTTTTATCTTCTTAAGCTTAATAAAATACATATAACCCTAAAATTTGACCCTTCTACCACAAACCCTCATGATTTTCTAGCCCTTATTTTATTTTTTTGGCCAAATTGTAGACAAAATTGTTCATTTTCATTTTTTCAAGATGTGGCATTTAAAAACACATAAAAACCTATATCATGAACCTCCTATTACCAACCTATATTTTTTAATATCCGTATTATTATACTTATTCGGTAAATCTCATAATACAGGTCAACAAATATCAATGTCAGAAAAATTAAATTTTTTGAAATCCAAACGCGATATGGTGCTATGGATAAAATGCCGAATTGTCGTGCGCTTAAATTAACAATGAGCCAGCTAGACCCAGCAATAAAAAATCACTCTTATTGGCCAAAATATAAAATTCTTGGGTCTAAAATCCGCGCTTTTCCTGATAGCGGCTTTTTAAGACATATTAGGTGATAATTGTTATTAAATAAAAAAGCCTTTGTCCAAGACGCTAAAAGGATTTCATACAAATAATTTATGATAAAATAAATGTTATAAACGCCATCTGTTACATATAATTTAATCTGTTTATTGCTAATATAGAGTAGATTTCAAACCAGTTCTCGAAATTGTTTATATATTTCGTGTAATTATAAATTTATCAATTTTCTTGTTAATAAATACAGGTCAACAAATTTTTGAAAGTTATGAGCTAACTTTAAAGACCAGACAGGCCATCTTAGGGATTTCGTTTAGCGTTTTTTTAATTAAACTATGAACCTAAAAACATTAAAATATTTTTAAAAGTGTTAAAAAAACAAAAAAGATTTAAGAATAGAAAAGTACTAAAAATAATTATTTTTTATATGCAGCTAAAATACTAAATTTAAACATATATTATTATTATTTAAAACCAAATGTCGAGTCCATATATTCATAACATAGATGCTACCACCCTATAAAATAACGCTACGAAAGAGGTGAGGCAAAACGATTGGTGGGCAAAGTTGCAAAAAATTAATTTCTAAAGATTTTTTTTTATTTAAAGTTATATTTGTATAGCCTACCTAAACAATATTATTGATTCAAATAATTAAGTTTTTGAAAATTATTCATAAAAAAAAAGATTTTTTTGAGAAAACATAGCGTTTGTTTGTCACTGTTTTGTATTTTATTAAAAAATATTAAAAAATCAAATCTAATTTGAATTTTTTAATTTGTTGACTAAAATTTCTTATAAATTAGCCCGCGATTGTTAAAAGCTACCCATCTGAGTTAGAATTGCATCTAAATTCTCCATAATGAGTACCGTGGGACAAGTAATCTTTGTCTTTTAAAATCTATGAACGTATCACATTAGGTCGAAGTGCCCAATACACTGTATAACCTAAATGATCATATAAAAGCTTGATTTTTTAAAATTGTCATTATTTAATATTATAAGGTTACAATTTTAAAATAACAAAATCTTAAACTTATCTATGGGGTATTTTTGAAGCCGCAAAATCTGTAAATATGTTCAAAAACGACCATTTGATAATAAACCTAGGAAAATGGCCGAAGTTTGAAAAAATTCCGGAAAACGGAAAATATTTGTGAGATAAAACCACCAGTGTTAAAATTTTCCTTTTTTCACTCATTAATTTTTGTTGAGTAATGGTTATAAAAAATAGGGCAACATGAGATTTTATCTTTCGCTATATTTAACCTAATTAAGGTAGTCGTCAAGTTACACCCAGAGCTCTTAAAAAGCCCATATGTGGGCTAAACTAATTTTTTATTTGTAATGTTTTAAAAATAAAAAAAATTAGTTTGGCTTAAATATCAATTTATGCTCAGCTTTGGTTACACTATTGCAAATACATTTGCAATTATTTTATCTCAATATAATGTTTTTTCTTTTATAATCGTAGGCTTATTTTAAGTTAATTCACTTTTTTAAATTAAATATTTTTAGAATGGTCTTTACATCGAAAATTATTATATTTTACAATAATTCCTTATATCCTGAGCAATCTTTGTAAAAACTTTTAAAATTAATGTCTAAACCTAAGTAGCTAAAAATATTTTCAAAATAATTCAGCTATCAAAATTTCCAGCGTTTGCAAGTTTGCAAAAAAATAATTTCGTAGTATTTGTATCCATGCTTTTTGTGCTTTTGGATGCCACCCATTTCATATAAACCTCAAAGTGTTACACTGAATTTGATGCATACCTTTAAACATGGTACATATATGTGATCCTACTATCAATACTATTATATATCAACCAAATTTTTCCAATTGAGATTATTACATTTACAATAGAAAAATAAAATTTTGTGTCTTATATTTAAATCATTCTTTGAACCCAACCCAATTAATATAATTAATAGGTTACAAAAAGATTAAATTTGCTTTATATTTTATTTAAAATTAGTATAATTTTTTCTTAATTATTACAACTTAAATTTATATTTTTGTTCAAGCTTGAAATAATTTTCATTAGCAAATATACAATTTTCTTTAATTTTTGGCATAATTTGTTAAAAAAATTTAAAATCCATTCATGCATTATAACACAAGAAAATTTAAATCTCATTATAAATAAGAGCTATTAATTGTAAAAAGTTTTAGTCATTTCAGTATGCAATAACAGCAGCTTGGCCATACAGCAAAAAAATAAATGAATACAAAATGATTGAAGGCTCTAGTGTATAAAATATAAAGTTTAAATTTGAAAATTTAAAAAAAACTTGAGAAATATTAAAAATAATTGACAATCAATAAGATTTAGAAAAATTGGTAAATATTATTTTAAATAAAAAAATAATATAAAAAATAATACATTTACCTTTTAAATTTTTAAATATGGATGTTTTGTTGTGATTAGATTGGGTTGACTCAGGTCCACAAAATGCCAATATTCTTCCAGGAATTATCCAATTCATGTCACCATTTTCAACTTTCTAAAAAACAAATGTAGCATCACGCAATAACTATTACACAGGGTTTAAATGTTATAGCAAAAACAACCTCATAGTGTTCATATTCCTTGACATTAAAATTTTGAAAATTTAAAAAGCCAAGTGACAAGGCTTTTTCTACACCTTCAAACACATTTTTTAGAGTAAGTGTGAACTGGGTGGGCATTAAAGATGCATCTCTATATCTTTATATTAAAATTATAGCTACCTAAATGGTATATATCTAACATCCAAGTCATTCAAAATTTTAAACATTTCATGTGCATTTTTGTCCAAGTAAATAATCTAAAAATAAAAATAAAATAATAAAAACAAAGGATTAAAAAATTTTAATTACTTACTGCATAAGATCCAACAAGGTAAGCAGCATTGTCTAATTTTTCTGCTCCACCATGAGAATAATGTAATAAAATATTGTATTGCTAAATTAAGTTAAAAATTATTTTAATACCTTTAAATTGTCTTTAACAAGAAGACAATATTTATACAACTGAGCAAGATTTAGAGGGCCAAAATCATTATTAAATCTATAAAAGAGGATTGTAATGGCAATATTAATAAACAATTAATTAAAATAATTTACCCTTCATATATGAGATCATTGTCTACACTAAAACAATGATATTTCAGACCAACCTTTGGTTTAATGGGTGAAAAATAAAAATGATCTAAAATTAGAAGTGACTAAAGTACCTTTAATTATTTCGGCCGTTTTTTGATTGATAATACCATCTTGGCCCATTGGAAAGGCATATTGCTTAACGAGGTAAATAATTGCAAGTCATACCTTGCCCAAATTTGAAAATGTCCTATTTTATAAAATAAACAATAAATTTATAAAATAATTGCTTGCATTAGGCGCGTTCAGACTCGTTATCTTTAAATTCTAAAAATTTTGAAATTTTTATTTTTTTTTTAAATTTTTAATTTCAGAAAACTATTTAAATGCTTATAACAAAAATTGGCAACTATGTAAAAAAAGCTTTCAATGTCAAAAGGTAAAATTTTTAATTTTTTTTAAAAAATAAAATAAATATGAACGCGCCTTTAAGTAAAAAAAAAAATGGGTAAATCTGATTTTAACGAGATTTCTATCAATAAAATACATACTTAATTTTATATTATTGCATATAAATATTTTTCTGATGTCTAACTATAAAAAATATATTAAATCAAACGTAGTTATTCATTAGAGGTATTTTATTCATCGGTAGTTATTCTAAAATAACCTTACAAGTTTAGCTATAAAACAAATATTAAACAAAATAAAGTTATACATTATACCTATCAGAGGTTACGTAAAAGCTTTGGATGTAGTTTGAAAAACATTTTTAGTGTTGTTCTACACAAAGCCTTTTTTTATATTTTAAAACAAAATACATATCCCAAATTTTGGCCAATTAATAATAAAATTATTAGAATTTTATACACTAGCCGCTTTAATGTTATTTAACGTGTAATGTTTTTCGTCAAAACTTTTTTTTCTATTAGCCGCAGCCATATAAAATGGGACATTCAAATGAATCTATGAAAAATATATTTAGCGGTAAATAAATAGCGCGAAAATCCGTTTTTAACAATTTCTTTATTCTTAACATAATCCTTATTCTTAACAGTTCCTTTATTCATAACAATTTGTTGAAATATATATAATATATGTATCGTGTAAAAGAACCTTTTTATAATAATATTGAAAATCATATAAATATGGAATACGGATTTGGTAAAACCAATAAGATTAGAAAAGCATTGGAAGAAAGTCACATTTCGGTAAATTTTTTTTTAATATAATTATTTAGAATGCAGGAGAAGCCTTTTTACCTAAAAATGCTCAATCACTTAAAAAATCTAGTCATAAATTTGTTAGACATCACACTTTGCCAAAACCTATATCTGCTTTAACAGATGACTTTTCAAAAGATTTTGATTTTGAAGAGTTTGAATTTAAACAATTGAAGCAAGAAATCGAAGATGAGCCTCTTCTTAGACCCAATCCTAATAGATTTGTCATTTTCCCCATACAATATAAGGATATATGGAAATTTTATAAAAAAGCTGAGGCTTCTTTTTGGACAGTTGAAGAAGTTGACCTTGGAAAGGATATGGTTGATTGGGAGAAACTTAAGCCTACAGAAAAACATTTTATTTCTCATGTTCTAGCATTTTTTGCTGCCAGTGATGGTATAGTCAATGAAAATCTAGTATACCTATATAAACCATACATTTTTAGGTTGAAAGATTTGCTCAAGAAATACAAATTCCTGAAGCTAGGTGTTTTTATGGTTTTCAGATTGCTATTGAAAATATACATTCAGAAATGTATAGCTTGCTTATTGATACTTATATAGGTAATGTTTTAAGTGCCTAAATTTTTAGTTGACCCCAAACAAAAACAATTCTTGTTTAATGCAATTGAAACACTGCCATGTGTGAACAAAAAAGCCAAATGGGCATGTAAATGGACTCAAGACAAAGCAGCTACTTTTGCTGAAAGAATTATTGCCTTTGCTGCTGTTGAGGGAATATTTTTTTCTGGTTCATTTGCAGCTATATTTTGGCTTAAAAAAAGGGGTTTAATGCCAGGCTTAACATTTAGCAATGAACTTATAAGCCGTGATGAAGGTCTTCATTGTGATTTTGCATGCCTCCTTTACCAACACATTAACAATAAACCTACCACTCAGAGAGTTTTAGACATTATATCTGAAGCTGTTTTAATAGAGAAGGAATTTTTAATCGATGCATTACCTTGCTCCCTAATTGGGATGAATTGTGATCTTATGAAAAAATATATAGAATTTGTTGCAGATCGCCTCTTAATTGAACTTAAATGTCCAAAAGTATTTAAATTTAATTTAATTAATTATCTAGATTTATAATTCAGAAAATCCATTTGATTTTATGGAACACATATCCCTTGAAGGCAAAACAAATTTTTTTGAAAAAAAGGTTGGAGAATATCAGAAGCTTGGTGTCCTTAACCAAGACAAATCCAGAAGAATGGATGATGACCATTCATTTACATTAGATGCAGATTTTTAATATTCATTATAAAGTTTATGTTTAAGATTAAAACATATTATAATATAGTTATTAATACTCTATTCTGTATATCAATACTTAATTTATTATATACAATAATCAATAAGGATATCAATGTAATGGTTTATATATTATATCACCTCTTTTTAGGCAAATTAATTTGCCCATGCTATAAATTGTTACTTGAAATAGCAGAAATGTTCAAATATTTTTTGGTCTTGTTAAATATATTGCTATAACATGACCACTTATTTTATGAAATGTTTTACAATGTACTATGTATACATTTTTAATCAATGTATAATATGTTTACCCCAAATTATTTATTCTGTACAATAAATTTATTCATTTAATATAAATTAACGACAAACAAGAAATAGGACATTAATTAATAATTAAAAAAAGTCATCTTCATCAGTTTCAGCCAATTGTTTGGCTATCTCAACTTCTATTTGTTCCTTTTCACGGCGACCCTAATAAATTTACATAGAAAATTCAATGACCAAAGTCATAAAAAATTGATAAGCCATTGAAATTTAATTCAAACATCGCCAAAAAATTTTAAAAAATAAGGTATTACCTGATTTATAATAAAACATATATTACTTAAATTCCTTTTCAATCTTATCAAATTTTCTTTGACAAATTTTTTTGTGAAATGTGCAAAATTTATTAATATTAGTATTTTTAACTTTGCCCATCTAGTTTTTGCAAAAAATGATAGAGATAACAATATTATTAAGCAATTATTCAAAATTAAATCCTGCCATCTAAAAAAATTCAAATATGAGTTCAGATGTGTAAAAAAACATTTAGGGCCAAAATTGTCTAAAAAAATTATATATTTTTTACAAATTTTGAGTTTGGTCAACCATCGTAAAATTTATGTAGCGGGAGTTTGGAAAAGCGTCAAATTTTATCAAAATTGTCATGTCTCTATTGCGAAATATTTAAGCTAATCATTTATTTTGTAGAGCTCTCTTCCATCGATTGTAAAAAAAACATATACCGAGGTAAAATTTCTTGTTTAAAAAAAATGAATGTAAAGGAATATGTTTAGATTATATGGGCAAAAAAATGAAAAATCTTTATAAATAAGCCTTGAGTTTATTTGAGAATTAAATCAACGCTTAATATATTTCGATATTGAATTTCAGCACGTCAATCAAAACACCTCTTTACTTTTTCAAAAAAAATTTTGTAGGTCTGCTACATTCAAAACTTGAAAAATAAATGAGATTAAATTATAAAATGCCGAATAATTAAAAAAATTCTTTTACATAAAAATGACATTTTTTTCAACCAAAAAAAATTTTGCCATTTAAGAGCTAGATTGCAATACATTTCTTATAGACTAAAAAGGTTTAGCTAAGTAAATTTAAATTATTTTAATATAATTTAAAATGACAATATATTTATAATGGAAGTACGAAAACGGAGGCTTCACCTTTATTAAAAGCATTATTAACTCTGACAATTATAAACGTCAAAGATTAATAATGCTTCATAGAAAATTTTATTGGAATAAACGCTTGTTGAATTTTGTTGACCTAAATCAAAATCAGTAACCCCATCTAGAAACGTAAAAATCGAATTGGTGTAAATTATAGAGATTTTATATAAACAGGAAAATTGATATCAAATTCTGGCCTAAAAATGATTTTATATAAACCCAGGGAATTTATTTGGCTTAAACAAAAAAGGCATAAAATTTAAAACTTCATTAGTATCGCCCTCATCTTTGTTCTTCGGTGGATAACGAAGGGACTAAAAAAAGAATATAACTTAATATATAAAAGCAATAAAATATTTGAGCAGCTGGCTTTTACTAAACGTTATTTATTAGCTATATGTATAGAGGCCTTTGTTTATGAAAAATGCTATAAAAAAGTTAATCTTAACATTGTATATCCCCTTGAAAATACTTGAAAGGAATATATAATAAACAGGCAAAAAATAGCTCAATATAAAGTAAGAATAAAAAAAAATATTTTAATTATCTTTTATATTTGCATCAAATAAAAATAAACAACTTGTTTTATGTAATTATAGCAAATATTAAAAAATCAATAATTCTCAACAAATTAACAAATCATTTTCTATAAATAACACTAGACGACAAAAAAACTTAGTTTTGTGTAAAAAATTTATTGCAATTACGGCTTCGGGTATTTTTTTCCAATGCCTTCAGTTGTATATATATTGGGTCCAAAGTAAAGATCCATAGAATATTGAAATTTATTAAAAAAGATTCAATGTAAAAAACTAGCAAACTACATAGCTCAACAGATATAAATGGCACAACCGTGAATTTTTTGAAAACATAAAAGAATTTATCCACATTATAGCATCATCTCATATATATATTTCGTTTTTCTTAGTTTCTTCCGGCCTTGGCTCCTTACATCCGTCCATATCGAAAAATGGCGATTTTTGACCAAATTGACTAAAAAGAAAAAATTTTAGAATTTTTTTTTTCATATAAAAATCTTTTGTAATTTATATTTATCATATAAAACAATCAGAAATTAAATTTTTTAGACAAGCTCTTACATCAGCATTTAGATAATACAAAATATTTGGCGTCCAAACTTAAATATGACACGATATATTATCAGTGTTTAATAAAAGTTTTATTTGAAGTTTAAACTTAACAGTTTAGCTGTTGTAAATATGCAAAAAAAATTGAATTTATTTTTGTTTTTAAATCTTTTTTGTTTTTTTGGCATTTTTCCTAATATTTTCAATGTTTATAGCTGAGTGATTAAGTTTGATTAGAAAAAAACGGTAAACATTTTAAAATCCCTAAGAGGGCGGGTTTGATATCCGTAGTTAGCTCATAACTCTCAAAAATTTGTTGACTTGTGCTATAAGCAATTTATTTTACAGGTCAACAATATAATTATAAGCTAACTACGGAGATCTAACCTGCCATCGTAGGGATTTTCAGATCCGTTTATCGTTTTTTCTAATCAAACTTAGTTAGTCAGCTATAAACATTGAAAATTTTAGAAAAAATGCCAAAAAATTCAAAAACAAAAATGAATTGAAATTTTTTTTGCATAAAATAAAACTTTGATTAAAGACCGAAAATATTTGTGTCGTATTTAAGTGTGGACGCGATACATTTTGTATTATCTAAATGCTGATGTAAGAGCTTGATATACTAAAAAAATTTATTTCTCATTACTTGAGATGATAAATATAAGTTACAAGGAATTTTTATATGAAAAAGAGATTCTTGGATTTTTCTTTTTAGGATATTCTCGATCTGTCAATTTGGTCAAAAAAGGCCATTTTTTTGATATAGACGGATGTAAATAGCCGAAGCCGGAAGAAACTAAGAAAAACGAAATATATATATGAGATAAGGCCACATGGGATATTCTTTTATGTTTTCATAATATTCATTTTTATGCCGATGATATATTTTGACCTGTGTTTTAATAATTAATATAAAAACAATTAATTTTATGGAAAAAACCACTTAATTCAGAAAAGCAAAAAAAAAGGTATATTTTATAAAAAAAAAAACCTTATGCCTGACGTTATTAATAAATATTTAGTTGATCCAAATATAATTTTAATTTTTTGTTACCCGTAGATTTTCTAATACAATAGCCCAAAATAATTCGAAAACAGAAAAATCTCAATTTTGACAGCAAATAACTTAAAATCTGAGGCATTGGCTAATATTCTAATTTCATATTCATAATCAGCACCAAAAACTTGACGAAAAACGATAATTGCCAAAAATGATGCTTAAGTTTTTCCAAATTTTGTTCTGGGGTGTGTAATTCATAAATGTATGGAGTGGGGAAGGAAGTGTGTTACTATAAAGCTTGATTTCAAATAATTTTAAAACTTTGTTTTTTTTGAACTTTTTTCTTCAAATCAAGTTAGAAGCAGGTGTTAATAAATATATAGGATAATTGACCTTGACACAACGTTCATGAATGTCCAAGCAAAAGTTGATGCGTTCATGGAAAATTTTAGAAGGTTCTTCAGCTTCTTCACCTTCACCGGTTATTCCGTAGGAGGTAATCATATCGGTATAGGTGTTGAGGCTCTTACTTTCCCTTCTACCGCCAGCCTTAATGCCATCAAACGAAGAATCAGCCTCCAGTGCGTATTTTCCATTGGCAAGAATGGCTTGAGCGCTATTAAATGGTTTATAGTGAAAAAAAGTCAAATGATAATATTTTGTTTATAAGGGCACTCACAGATGATATTATTTTGCCAAAATAAAAAAATCTATGAGAGAATAAGTTTTTTTTTTACAGAATTTAAACTATTTTTGCGAAAACAGACGTTTATTTCAAATGCGTCCTGTATAAAAAAATTAAATTTATAAACCAATTCTTTATATAGATTTTTGGTTAAAAATAAAAGATATCGACGTTTATTTGGGACATTTTTAACACTGAATACATCTTTTTAGGCAGGAAGGGAAAAAATCACGACAAAACTATAAATTCTACCCTTTCCCATTCACGTTATCGGCATTGTGTAAAATAACGGCCTGCGTGATAACCTTATCCCGAATGGCCTTTGCAAGTATGTACTCACAATCACCCACACCACTCGATTGGGGTTGTCCCCCGCGTTTGGTATCAGCTGTGGTGGCCGGTTTAATAAGGCTAAGCTTACGGCCAATGTCGAGCATAGATATGCGTGCGTAAGCCGAATTGATCTTTTTAATTCCCGTTTTTAGTACGTTTTGTCGAAGCCGAATAATGAGGGTGTAAGTCGAATCCTTGAGAAACTGGGCCTCATATTTGGAAAGCACGTCCGAAAAAAAATCCAAATCGCCTAGGCGGACGGCTGCACATATAAGAAAAAGGACAATAATTTAGTTTTGAAAAATTTTATATCAGGAGAATGTGTATCACTTTTATTTCAGCAATATAAATTAATTAACTTACCACACATGGATTAAAGTGGTATAAAAGTCATGATATTAAAAATAAATGAAAGAAGTATTAATATTAAATAAACGTCAATCGTGTTATTAATGTTAATAGTATAAAACCTTGCGTAAGCTCAAAATAAGGTTTCAATGACTTTTTTAAAGTTGGATCTTTGAAAAGATTACGTTCGGGAATTTCTCCGAGCAAAAGTTGCACAACTATAGCAAGCTTGTTTATCTAAATAAATTAATAACACCTTTTCATTAAACAATAAAAGACAATAACTTAATATTTGAATTAAAAAATAAAAAAAATATCATATATTCCATCGTTGATTTTAGGAGTTTAAAAATCAATTTAATAATATAATTGTAAAAATTGAGGACAAACCATTTTAAATAACCAAATATTTCGTAAAAAATTTAATTTAAAGTCATTTTAATAAAATAATTTTTTTTCTTAACTTCGATCGGTCAATTTACCATCAATTATCAGGTCATTATTAGGATTGATTGATATCAAAATGATATACCAACATAGTTCAGACCTAACATATTTATTAAGTAAAAAAAGCCATAAAATTAATGACCATAGGTGGCGCAAACCAGAAAAACATAATTCACGAATATCGCTGTAGGAAAAATAGGTTAAAAGGCTAAGCGCCGACGGGTAAGCCATGCCGCCTCTTCTAGAAAGGGTTTAATCCAGTGAAAGCGAAGTCAAAGAGGTCTACTTAATACTACTGATCCAAGTAATAAAATGCTGCCTCTCTCCTTTTTAGCAAAACGAAAAAAAAGATGAAAAGTAGTTTAGGTATATAAATATATAAAAAAATATAAATCTTTGTAAAATACATAACATTTGTAATGAATAAAAATAAATATATAATATTTTAAATTTATATTTTACGGCCTGTTTGAATCCAATAGCCAACTTCTGGGGACCTTTACGCGAAGCTTGCGTCAAATTTTTTTGTGCCACCGAGTATTCCAAATGAATCGCTTTAATATGGCCTAAGGTTTAATACAATAAACAAAATTAAGTATATTAGAAGAGTGTTTCGTATTCAAATTTTAAAATGACAAAAAAACCGTCATATAAACATTTAAACAAACTGTAACCATAGCAACAGTTATATTTAATCCATTTTTGCATGAGATCGAAAAATATCGCTAGTTTTGATCAATAATTGTTGAACGTAAATTAAACAAATTTGCCCTTAATTACTTATTCTACATGATTTAAGCAAAATAATTATATTTCATCAATGTCCAGGAATTTTTAAAAAACAGTTTTCTGTCTCTAACCTTAATACCCACCCCAATTGGTTAGAAAGGAGGCACAACAATTTCTCAAGAGGTCAATAAAAACAACGATTGCAAATTTAAGTTAATTTAATCGATGCCTTAAGTTGTATTAGATTTAAATAGTTAAACTAAGGAGTGAGAAATCAAAAACTAGAAAAACAGTTTTCTTAACTTGGTTATTATACTAAAATAGTTAACTATAATAGAACTTATGTAAAGCCTGATCTATTTCAAATTGACGGATCACAAATAAAAGCTTGCTTAGAAGTAAAAAAAAATGTTAATTTTTTGAGTGTGATATTTGTTCTCTGCATCTTATCGTTGTTACAACAAAAGGATTTTTAACCAAATAAAATTCTGAGAATTATATAGTGTATACTAGTATAAGATTTAATTGTGAAAAAGCGATTAATTTTTCTCGAATAAAATGGAGTTAGAGGTAAAATTATAAATTTTTATGTAAGGTGGTTAATTTAGCTTCCAAAGAGGCTTAAAACAAACACATAACCCTTCTACCAACCAATAATTTTTTAGGATTATTATAAAAATTAGACACGCTTCACAATAAATTAGGGTTTCTTGATTTCGTCATGTTTTTGAAAAAAGATTCAAATAGCTAATTAAAATTTGGTATATAAGACAAATAATATTCTGGATATTGTTTTAAAGTAGGTTTACCCAAACACTGTTGAAATTCTTCATATATAGCATGTTTTAGATTAAGATATAATCCCAATAAAATGGCTAAACACATGGCCATCCCGTGACACAATAACGCCCTTACCTATTTAAAATCGCCTAGCGCCTCGCTTGCGCTGCCCTTATGGACGGACCGGCTCGGGCTAAACACTCCTAATAAAATTTACTTTCAATCAGGTAGCATATTTTAAATAAAAAATAAAAAAAAATTATTATAAGTTATTTTTTGAGAAAAATAAATAAGTTGGAACTTTTAAGTTTCACAAAATTTTTCATAAAAAAAAAGTTAAATTAAATTATATTATTTATGAAAACAAAAATTTGCATCATTATCATTCTAAAGAATATAATTGAAAAATCTTCTAATGATATGCAAAATGTGGTTCTTAGAATAAAAATAAAAAATCTTCTGGTATTATATGTAATTCTTAACATTTTATTAGGTTAAAAATCGTTTGAACGATAAGATACTCAGAAAAAATATCACCAGCCTACTTTTGACTAGGCTAAAATTGAATATCACATAAAGATGAGAAAAAATATACCCATGTAATAATAATACCGGGCCCATTCATTGTTTGAAGCCGTTTGGGGAAAGGTAGTTTTAGACGCAAAAGTGTCGGCCAAATTGTAAAGCTTATAAAGTATGTAGTTCCGTAAAATGAGGTTCATCAACACAGCCATCCCATCAAAATCTTTGCGCAAAGTACATGTTCTGAATCGGGCAAAGAGTAGTCTAATGTTTTGTAAGTGAAAAAAAAAATATGGTACATATGTCAGGAGCTTATTAATGGTTTGAAAATGGATTTTATGGAAATATAACAAGTACAAATAAATTTTTTGATTATTTTATTTATAACCAATGATATTTCTTTAATCAAAATCGTTAATTATTTGAAAGCATATTCATAAATTTAAAAATGTAATTTTTATTGATACTCCATTATATTCTTTGTTAAACTGTTCACATATGTGTATAAATATTTTGTTTTTTTAACTTATTTATTAAAGTAAAATAAAATTAAATGCAATTTGTTTGCCAGGAAAGAAATTAAATAAAATTTAACAAGATTATTTTAAACATTTTTTAACAAAAATCAAAATATAATATTAAGCTTCCAAATTATTGACTCAAAACTATATTTTATGTTAAACTTTAAGCACAAAAAAAACTAAAAACAGATATTATATTTTCAGCAAGACTAAGAATAGAGGTATATATTTGAACTTAGCTTAAATAATGGTCATTACTACTTACATGAACGGAAAAGAGTGGGCACTAAAAAATTAACTATGCTATTGTGTCAATTTTTTCAGCATATAGTTAATAGTAAAACTGTTATATTATTTAACTTATCCATATAGTAGTTAGTCAATTTATTACTAGGCTGACCATAATTTTTTAATTTTGGTAAACAATTATATTTAATTCACAATATTTTAACCTATAAAACTTGCCTTGAACCTTTTATAAACTATCCCCAATTCTATTGTTTTTATTCATAAAATATTTAAAAACTATTTTAAAGCCAAAAACCCAAAATTAAAATTTACATTGACTAAAACCTTAAAATTTAATAGAGTTAAGCTATTTTATAGATCATATTTTTATCAAACCTATAGTTTAAACCATAAAAAATTAAACTAAGCTATAGTCATTTATTTAAAAATCTTCAATAACTCAAGCTTAGTTAATTTAAAAGTGCCCATATAATGCCCTAATAATCACAAGGTATTATTAGAAATAAAACAATCTAATGTAAGTTTTTATATCATATTTTTAATTATTTGCAAATCACAAATTTAACTTTCTGATTTGATCAGCTTGACCATTAATTTCATAGATACGAGCATAATAAAAATAGCATTTAGATGCCAAAAGATCAAGCGTTCTTCTATTAAGTGACACAATTTTTTCCATCATCAAATTTGCACAAGATTGAGCCTAATAATTAAAAAAAAGGTAAGTACCTTTTTGTAATCTTTTTTATCAATGAGATGTAGCAACACAAGCAAATTAATAAATATGTTGACTTCAGGCAAAACATTACCTTTTCCTTTAGAGCTTTTGGTTGTCTCATGGGTAAGAAGCTCAGGCTAATAACAAAAAATACAAAATATAAAATTTATATCTATATTATGCAAAAAAATTATATTTTATACATATATCAAGGTATTAAATAATTATTTAACAATTTTATCTTTACAATTATTCTACTAAATAACTAACCACCATGGCAATAACAATAAATTAATTTAATACCATTTTTGCATCATGTTCAATAAAACTATTAACATCTTCCTTTCCAACAGGATATATATATTTGATAAATTCATTTAATTTTTCTTCCGTTAATAATTTTCTCACGAATATCAAAGACCTAAGGACTCTTATCATAAATCTATTGTCACGTTGATTGACAGCTTTTTCAATGTTTTTTAACTGATCCTTTAGATCACCTATCAATTTTTAATCAATTGTAAACCTAATATATTTAATTTAAAAGGCAAAAGTTTGACTAACTTAGTGTTTCACCCTTTTCATTATTTTGTTGAACATCTATTACGGTATCAACTTCCATCGACATGCTTAAAAGTTCGATCGAAATTTTATCAGCTGAAATGAATGAATCCGAAGAAGAAAATGTGTATAAAATTGAAAGCCTATGTCCCCAATGTGAGGGCAAGGTATGGATTTTATTTGCATCTTTGATGTTTTTTACAATATTAATAAGATTTTTTTTTTAGGGAATTACGCAAATATTGCCACTCGATGTGCCTTTTTACAAACAAGTCATTGTTACATCATTTGAGTGCCCCCATTGCCAATACAAGAATAATGTAATAATGGAAGGACAAGAAATTAAAACATACGGAATCAGATTTTGTTTAAAAATTTCATCTTCTAAAGTTTATTTAAAATTTTAATTTTTAAGGATTATGATAGAATGATAGTATGTACACAATATACTAATATAAATATACCTGAATTGGAACTTGATATACCACCCTCTTACCAAAAAGCTGGTTTATATTATTTTTGTAGCTTTTTATTATTAACAGTTTTATATAAATTTTACTATAGAAGTTACCACAATTGAAGGTGTAATTAGGAAGGCATATGAAGATTTAAATAGAAATTATGGTGACAAAAACAATCCTCTTTTATCTCATTATGATCCTCAACAGATTTCTTTATTAATATCATTTATGGCTCGCTTAAAAGACATCCTTGATAAAAGGCCTACTGATATTTTAAGCATAACTTTAGATGATCCAAGTGGCAATTGTTTTATAGAAAATCTAAATGCTCCTAATAATGATAAGTTTCTCACTGTCACCAAATATGATCGCACAAATGAACAAAATATTGCATTGGGCTTTTCAAATGTATGATTTATTTATTTATTTCTAAATCAAAAATTATTTATTAAGTCAAATCTAAGGATAAAATACATTAGATTGATCAACCAATAAATTCTAATCAAGCCACACATTTTAATGAGCCATTCAATGACACAAAAGATGTGGAGAATGAGGTATTAGATATGTCTATTTGTAAGTATTTTATTTTTATTAATTTGAGAAGGCCTAATTAAAAAAAATATGATTATTCAAAACCCTATGACTTGCAGTATATATGATGTCAATTAATTTTAACTTCGTTTACCTTTTAATTACATATATTAATCTCAAGTTATATTTATTTTTTCTTTTATGCACCATCAGGTTATGCAATTTCCAAGCAAATGCCCAAGTTGTCAAGACCCTATTGTCACAAACATGAAAATGATAAGTAAAGAGGCCTATTTATTGTTTCTTTTAAGACAGGCTAACATTTTTAAACCACGGGGGTTTTTTTCACAAATATTTTGTCAATTGAACAAGATAAATTAGAAAAATAAATTTCTTTTTGGCTATAAACAAAGAAAAGATATTTATATCAGGCTGGTCCATAATTTTTTGGCGCCCTCAGCGCATTGTTTTTTTAATGCCCGTTTTAGCTATGACTCAAACCAGCTGATTAATCGTATTCTTTCTTATATTGATTCCTACTTATTAATTTAATTTTTCTAAGATCTTTTATTAATACAAGGCCCTCAGGTTCCTTATGGGATTAGAAAAATAGGACCATACTGGCTATCCTTATGGCCTATTTTTTATGTTTTAGGAATTTGAGTAATCTTTCTTTTGTTAAACGTTATCTATCCGAATTTATAGTCAAGTTTTTTAAGTACCTTATTTATAATAACAAAAATCGATGATAGATTTATATGACAGGCATAATTAACCAAACTATTAATATTTGAAAGGGCAGAAAGTATCAGCTTAATATCCTTATTACTTAGAAATGGGCTTGGCCAGAAACGTTTGTTCTATTTTTGCTGTAAACGCTTTGGGTTGATTCATCTATTTAAGCAATCCAAATATGAATGAGAGACGTGTTAATCATACTGACCCCAGGGTTAAGGAC
>CM060243.1:9997844-10023314 GCA_030555515.1 Acutogordius australiensis | reverse complement strand
ATTATTAATCAAGATGCAAATATTTTGTAAAAAAACTGATCTACTTTTGTGATTTTTCATTTTGCAGGTTTTTGTTATGACTACCGTGGAATATTTCTTTGAAAAATACATGTGTACGGTTAAGCCCTTTACGCTCAGGCGACTCCGATCATCCAAGACTTACAGATGGATGCCTGGCATTACATTTATCCTAATACTACTGGCCTATTCTACCAACATTTGTCTAAAGCTCTATGGGATAAGGCGTGTAGATATGGGCATTTTTATTCGCGACATGATTAATAATACCATTTGCCCGAGCCAATTTCGAAGTGATGTCGCTTCTTCCTGGCGTGCCCGGAAGATATATCAGACTTTGTTAGTCCACAGCTTGGAATCAAACACTTCTTTTACCACGAGGTATAATTACAGCCCTAATTACTACACTTACACGACCGTTTATTCGTCTCAGGCTGCAATGTATTTTTATTGGCGTGAAATATTCCTGTTCATAGTTCCCTGGGTATGTTTGTTTGTCATTAGCGGCCTATTCCTTGGCGGCGTTTACCGACTCAAGTCTACTGTCCTGCCATACGTAACAAACACAACCATGACAAACAAACCCATCAGGCAACAATCACCATCGACGCCCCACAGAGCGATTCAGCTGATGAATCAAACCTTCTTTATGCAAGACAGACGGGCCCGGTTTAGGCACAGCATGTCGAACAACGAAATAAGGCGGCGGAACTATAGGAAAGCCGTTAGACTGGCATGGCTCAATGCCGGTGTTAGTTTCGTCTCCCTGACGCTTGTTTCACCATTTGCCATTTCGCGATTACGGTACACGCTAGTATTGCAAAAATGTCCCTATTACTGGAACGTGCTACAAAGTTATAGGCCTTACATTCTCCTAGATGAAAGCATTAATTTTTCACTCATCCCCATGGCCTATTCCATCCTGGATTCCAACCTGTGCAGGACAATAAAACAACGACTATGCAAACCCTTTATAAAAGCTCGCCGCTTGATTGTGGATTTTGTTAGGCGCCTAAAATATTATTTTGTCGAATAAATAAATGATAAAAAACAAGCTCGTTTGTTCAAGTTTAATTTTTTTTTTGATTTTTTTTTGCCCGAGATACAAGGCACCGACCTATCAAATTATCAAATGCCATTTAATACAATATTCTTATTTAAATTATCCTGTCAAATTATTAAAATAATTGCAAAATAGTTTTTTTTAGCATCATGGTGGTCTCACCCATTTTGAAGGATAAAAATTTTTGGATTATAAGATAGCATATAATTTTAAAAAAAATTCATTAATTTACTGTTACATTTACCATTAAATCACCTCTATTTATTTCACCTATATTATTTTAGCGGCATAAATTCAAATTTTTTAATCAGCTGACAGGCCAAATTATATTGATTTCAACTCACTGGTTAAGCACATTTAAAATGCTTACGGCGAGGAAACAAAATTAATCGGCTGATTTTTAGGTTTTGAGGTTTTTCACATACCTTTTTCCTAAATTAATGGGCGCCGATTATAATTTAAATTCTTTGATTTCGTTAGGTTGAGTGTAAATAATTTGCATGCAACAGACCTGGCGTACGCCTACAATTAGGCATATCGATACCGCCATAGTATGTAACTCAGCTTCCAAGTGGTTGTACATGTGTCTATATTCAATTTTAAAGATAGCCATTGGAGCGGCATTAACCTTTTTCAAAAAACTTAATAATGACGTGAATTTCGGATAATTAATATACCAGCGCTCACTTTTACCAGAAAATTTTTTACTTTAAAAACACTATTTAACGAGCTATGTATCATCTTTTTATTTAAATGGCACATATACTTTACAGTTGAGTTTTGAGAAATCTTGTTGGAAAAAATGACAGAATTTTGAGAGCGATATTTTACAAGTAAAAATTTCGTTCCGAGCAATTTAGTTTCGCCAATTATTTTAGCATTAAAATTCTATTTTAATCAATAATGACATAAATTACAGAAAGTTTTATTTAAATATAATAAATAAAATATTAATAATGAAAATGACATTAATGTTTTATGAGAATCGTTGTTCGGTATAAGTTTTATCGTCGATGGTTATAGTACTTTTTTGTCTATGACCAACGAATTCAATTGTCCCCTGGGTCAAACACACGGACACATCATCGAACTCGTTAGTAGTATTTGTGATCGCTGAAATGTTGCTGGTGGGCAATGGACAAGGAAAGGGTGGTCCTAAGGAGCCTTTAGTTATAAAAATAAGAAAATGTGTTTATAAGAGCAAGAAGATGAATTTTTATATTGTAAAAGATATTAAAATTTATGTTGTATTCCTCTGTTTCTTTCAAAGACCTTCTACATTTTTCACAAATATTGTTTTACAAAGAGCGAGTGAACATTAATTTATAATTCGTTTAATTCTTACATTTTTTTTTTGATATTTTGAATTGATAACATTTAACTTCGATGCAAAATATGGCATATATATGTGGCTAACTAAATTATATTTTATATACAAAATTAATACACATTTTTTTTTAATTTGACCATGAATAGGTCTATGGCCATGTCTTGTAAATGGATTGTTTTTTGCGTAAATTTCTGAGCAATGGATTCCTATTTAACAAAACGCGTTTTTAACGTGTTCTATCAATGGTGCCAAGGCAATAATGCAAAATGCCTTTAAATAAACAATTTCATGTATTTAATACTCATTTTTTTAATAAAAAACAAAAGAAGATATGGCCTATAAAACCAACAACTCATAAAATTAATCTAATTGTGGATCCTAGCCATATAGCAGATTAAATATTTATTTTGATTTAGGCATATAAAAATTATTTAAACAGGGCCATAAAAATAAAATTTTTATTATTAAGAAAACAAATAAAATAATGGCAATAAATTGCAAGCAAGATGTACCTTTTTCGCTAAGTATCTTAATAATTTTAAAATCAATTTAAATTTGAAATATTATTACGAAACTTATGCTGTATTCGTTTAATAAATACTTCTGAACTCAATATCGATGCATAATATGTAATGATTACTTGTGGGTAAAATGGCTAAAAATATTCAAATAAATATATAAAAAATTGAATTACTCGATGATTTACCAGTATAGCACTAATTTATAAGCATAAGTGGACTAAATAGGGGAATATTAACCCTATTTAATAGATTAGATAAAGCTCCGTGACCATATACAAAGGAGTGGGGGGGGGGGGCGAAAGCGTTAGAACCCCAACTCCTACAGGCACAACCCAGGAGGTTTAATAAATATTTATTTTTGACTAAAATTGAAAAGATAAATAAATTACGATCGAATTTTATAAATTAAACAACCTGGTATAATTAATACAATTCTTTAAAGCAAAAAAGGGGAAACTAGTAATTTTAGGGTAGGTATCAAACGCAAAATCTTAAAACGCAAAAAGCGAAAGTCATAAATCATTATTAATGAGTTTTTGCGTTTCATACCTACAGTTTTTGCGTTTGATACCATTTTGGTATGAAAAGCCTAAAATGCAAAAAGCGGATGATCAATTTTTTTAAGAGTTTTTGCGTTTTGAGTTTTTGCGTTTCATACTAAAAATTTTTTTTCCCGAGTTTTAGGCTTAAATGAGTTTCTAATGGTTTATAATGGGGAAACTAATAATTTTTTTCCGCGTTTTTGCGTTTTAAGATTTTGCGTTTCATACCAAAAATTTTTTTTAGGGTTTTCGACTTAAATGAGTTCCTAATGGCTATTAATGGGGAAATTAATAATTTTTTTCCGCGTTTTTGCGTTTTGAGATTTTGCTTTTCATACCAAAAAAATTTTTTTTTAGATATGACTTAAATGAGTTCCTAATGTATTATTATGGACCGAGTACCCTACCCGTTTTTTCCGCGTTTTTGCGTTTTATACCAAATTTTTTCCGAGTTTTTGCGTTTCATACCAAATTTTTTTTTTAGATTTGACTTAAATGAGTTCCTAATGCATTATTATGGACTGAGTACCCGTTTTTCCGCGTTTTTGCGTTTCATACTAAATTTTTTCCGAGTTTTTGCGTTTCATACCAAAAAAATTTTTTTGACCTAAATGATTTTCTAATGCATTATTATGGACCGAGTACCCGTTAATTCCGCGTTTTTGCGTTTCATACCAAATTTTTTCCGAGTTTTTGCGTTTCATACTAAAATTTTTTTTTCGACTTAAATGAGTTCCTAATGCATTATTATGGACCGAATACCCGTTTTTTCCGCTTTTTTGCGTTTTATACCAAATTTTTTCCGAGTTTTTGCGTTTCATACCAAAAAATTTTTTTTTTAGATTTGACTTAAATGAGTTCCTAATGCATTATTATAAACTGAATACCCGTTTTTTCCGCGTTTTTGCGTTTATACCAAATTTTTTCCGAGTTTTTACGTTTCATACCAATTTTTTTTTTTTAGATTTAGCTTAAATGAGTTCCTAATGCATTATTATACGAATACCCGTTTTTTCCGCGTTTTTGCGTTTCATACTAAATTTATTCCGAGTTTTTGCGTTTCATACCAAAAATTTTTTTTTTAGATTTGACTTAAATGAGTTCCTAATGCACTATTTTGGACCAAATACCCGTTTTTTCTGCGTTTTTGCGTTTCATACTAAATTTTTTCCGAGTTTTTGCGTTTCATACCAAAAAATTTTTTTTAGATTTTGATTAATATGGTGTCCCTTTAATATTTTAAGTAAATTTTCGCTGTTTTTAAGGTATTTGACGTTTTTTGGCCGATTCAATTTATCAAACTTTTTTTTGCGGATTTTCATTTTGATTGATTCATATGGTCACCACTTTTCGGGGATTTTGCGTTTACAATAAAACCAAAATTATAGGAATAGGATCAAGTTTGTAATTAAGTAAACTTAATAACATCATAAAACTAATTTAGTTTAAAGGCGTGGAAAAGATTAGAAATGGAGGTAAGGTGAGGAATATAAACCAATTTATATTATTTTCTTTGAGCGGGGGGCGGGGGGGCGGTCAGATTTGCTCCCGGCTCTTTGTTGTTTTGAAAATATAATAAAAAGGTATAAAAATGTTGTTCACCGTTTAAGTAATTTTGATTCATCCTCCGATATCCAGAAATAAATAAATGGTAAAAACAATATTAATTGATATGTGATCACAAGAAGTAAATAAAACAGAAATACTAGATGGCGTTATTTGACTAATTTTCGACACATTGATTTTAAAAAAAAAATGAGTTAATTAACCCTCAAAATGCAATATATGTGTTATCCTGTATGTATCAATAAATAATGAAAGGTTTTGTTGCTCAAATAAATTGATTATTATTTCCAAAAATGCAAAAAGTAACATATTGGGTTAAATCAAAGGTAAAATATGGCCTACATTACATTACTGAAAGGGTTTGTTTATGAAACAAGCATTTTATTCAAAATAATTATATAGAATGTTCTTGAAATTCTATTATTTTTTACGTTATATTTTACATTATTTATTATTACTATTTTTTTATATAATTTTTCCCTCTATTTTTGGTCCTTCTGAGGCCGGATATATTCTCTTTATACATCCGATTTGTGCTACTCTTACAAGGGACCAAATCAAATACGTGCAGCACTCTCTCGATTTAGTTCGTGTCGGTATGTCAAAACGACGCAAACGATACTAATCTGAAAAACCTAAAGCTACGTCGAGCAAAGATCGAATATTTGTTCACCGAATTCGAAGAATTACAAGCCAAATTAGAATCGTAAGGTAAGGAGAATGATGGTAATGTAATAAAGGAAGTCGAGAATTAATATTTTGAGTTGATGGTTCAGACCGATGAATTATTACAACAGCAATTTGAGGTAGCATCTTATTCCGAACAGCTAATACGTCTTCCTAAGATTCAACTTCCAACATCTGGATCGTATGATGACTGGTATAACTTCTACGATAAGTTCAACTCATTAATTCATTCACCAGGTATTGGAAAGTTCAATTACCTCATAGCGTCTGTCAAGGGAAGCGCAGCGGAAGTTTTCCAATCGCTCGAAATCTATGAAGCAAACTACCAAAAAGCGTGGAATGCTCTCAAAGAGAGATACGATAACAAACGACTTATATTGCAAAAACACCTAGATGCAATACTCGAGCTTCCAGTGATGCATGAGGAAAACTATCAACTATTACAAAATTTCGTAGACGGGCTGAACAAATACAAGAGCGATAGAAGCCATGAAGCGACCAGTAGAACACTGGGACGACATCTTGATATTTACGATCTCCAAGAAACATCAGTCACGATCAAGGCGTGGGAAACATCGTTAGCGAATGATGAAATTCCCACTGAAAAGCAATTTGTTGAATTTCTCAAACGCCGTTGCCAAATTCTTAAAGCCACTTATATTGCAGAGGTAGACAATCGCAAGAATACAGTCCACAGCTCAACATCTACAACATCGATGCAGGACATTCAAAACATAAACTGATGCAAATACAAGATATCAACGGAAGATCGCGTACAAGCCGTCATTAATGAACGGCCAAGCGCAAAGGTAGCGATCGTTGCCGACTTGCAGATGTGTCGGCAAATTCTTATGCACCAGTCGCATTGCCAATTACAGCGGATTTTTGGGAAAGAGAATCCCTCAGAAAAGGTAGTTTTTGTCTATTTGAAGACAGTTACATACGATACTTCTTCAGCGCCCGATTTAGCGATCAAAACTTTACAAACTCAAACTCACTTCTACATCCAACTTTTTAGGTCCAACGAACAGGGGCTAATAACAACAACAACATCAAAACTTTACAACAGCTTGCTCATGAGGAAGCCAAGGAATTTCCCATCGGTTCAAAAATAGCTCTTAGAGATTTTTACGTTGGTGATCTCCTGACAGGAGCCGATACGGTATCTGAATCTCTTGAAGTCATACGGCAGATTAAAACTATGCTAAACCATTAGGGTTTGACTTTACACAAATGGATGTCGAACGATCTTTGGTTACTTCTCGATACTACAGAAAATCTGACTATAAAAAGCCCTATCTCCATGAGCGACGATCAGAACGATACCTGCGTATTAGTATTAGTTCTAACACAATCTTTCTAGCAACGAAACGTAAAATATCTTCGACCATTGCCCGAGTTTTCGACTCATTGGTAGGACCCATCGCCGTCCAAACTAAAATGATGCCGAAATTATGGGTCTTGAAATGGGATTGGGGTGATCCCATAGACAATATCAATGCTAAGGATTGGTTCCATCTTACGAGTCAACTGTTGCATCTTAATACGATCAAAATTTCGCGACTCACAACCAATCATCTTAGCCCACAATGCATGGAAATTTACAGATTTTCGGATGCCAGTGAGAAGGCATACGAAGCTGCAATTTACTTGGTCAGTATCGAAGGTTCTAGTCGAAAGTTTCAATTATTCTGTTTAAATATGTGTGTGGCATATTTAAAGGCCGTTCCCATTCCTAGACCTAAATTGCGCGGGGCATTACTGACAAGATTGCTCTCAACAACTATACGAACACTCCCAATAGATTTCGATAATGTATTTTGTTGGTCTAATTAGCGTCTCCTACTCCGGGGGGGGGGGGGTATGACGAGCGTGGCTCATAAAAATTGGCCGTGGGGGGTAGGTTGTTCATGGGGGTAGGTATAACAATAGGGGGGTTAATGAGGAAAAAGACCCCCTTGACCAGCAATATTATTTAAAATTTTTTGTTATTTTTACAATTTATTTAATATATGTTTTATTGATTTATTGCCGTCCAATAAACTTCAATTAATTTTAATATTTTGTTATTTTTCTTATTTATTTTACATATGTTTTTATTTTTAAAAATTTATATAACATATATAATTAACTCAATGCTTTACAATAAGCTCAAATTAATTTTAATATTTCTATTTTTCAAATTTATTTTACATATGTTTTATTTACTCAATGCTTTCTGAGCTTAAATTAAATTAAATATTTTTATTATTTTTTTACATTCATTTAACATAATAATTCCATTTTGATAACTTTAAAAAAATTTAGCCTGGATCGCAACTCCAATACGAGAATGGAAGTTTTTTGTATCCAATAGAGTGTCTGAGATATAGCAGCTCTATAAAGAATGGAAGTGGGCACATGTATCGTCCCAAGACAACAGTGCAGATTTGTTGTAGAGAGGCTGCTCCTTGAGCTTGGATAGAACTGTGTGGTGGAACGGTCCTCAATTTTTAGTTTTATCATCTAATTCATACCAAGATTCGTCTTTTTGCGTGTCAAATAACACACGAAAGAAAGAAATAACATTGTTTCAATTATATTCTAAACTTAAAACGCTAACCATGTTTTTATCTGTAGATAATTCATTGTTTTCTACTCAACTTAATCGTTTACTAAAAGCGTACTGTTTACGCTTCATTTACATAGAACTGCCTACTCATCGAATTAATGCTTTTCCCCGTTCGCCTCTACCGGTGTTGACTACTTTGGTCTTCAATGTGAAGAAAGGCACACGAATACCGGCAAATCAAGGGTTATGGAGCTATATTTGTCTGTTTTGCCACAAAGGCCGTGCATTTGGAATTAGCGTCCGATTTGTCCACTCAGGCTTTTTTGAATGCTTTAAAGCGCTTTATGTCTCGAAGAGGCAAACCCATTAACATCTATTCCGACGACGGTACCAATTTCATCGGGGCCAACAAGGAGCTCAAGCGACTCTTGCAAGGTTCTCTTAATCATATACAAGAATTTGCTGCAAAAACTTTAGCACTCGAGAGCATCCAGTGGCATTTCATACCTTCTCGTGCGCCACATTTTGGCGGATTATGGGAAGCTGCTGTCAAGTCAACCAAACACCATCTTAAAAGAATAATCGGTGAGACCCCCTTAAGAAGAAGCAATTACGTTGTTAACCCAAATCGAAGCAATTCTTAATTCTCGGCCCTCGACTCCTATGTCAAATGACCCTAACGATTTGAGCATGCTGACACCGGGTCATTTTTTGATCGGACGTCCAATAACACTCTCACTGTAGCCAAATCTGACGAAGATCCCAATCTCTCACCTGACGCGATGGCAGCATATCGAAATGATGCGTTGCCACTTTTGGTCTCGATGGTCGCACGAATTTTTAACGCATCTACAACGTCGAAACAAATGAGGGGCATCTACCAATTTAAAACTAGGCCAACTTGTACTAGTTTTCAAAAACAACTTACCCCCTTTGATGTGGAAAACCGGTCGAGTTATATACTTACACCCAGGCAAAGATTCGAGAATTCGCGTTGTCACAATAACCTGCGCTAACGGTACCTACAAGAGGCCCGTGATCAAATTATGTCCCTTCGCAATTACAGCTGAACGTGATTTATTGGAAGATTAATTTTTCCAATCCCGGGGACTATGTTTATGAAACAAGCATTTTATTTAAAATATTTAATTATATCGAATGTTCTAGAAATTCTATTATTTTTTACGTCCTAATTTACATTATTTATAATTACCATTTTTTTTATAATTTTTCCCTGCAGGGTTCATTCTTTCTTTTTTTCAGGATTTTTCATGTAGATATATTCTTATCAATAACCCTTGCTTTCCACCTCCCCAAAAACGTTTCATTCTGCAAATGGAAAAAATTTAAGACTTAGCTAAGCCGATATTTAAAATATGGCTTATTCGCACGTACTACTTCTACTCCTAAATTGTAATTTTATAGCAAAAATATTTTAAAGCTTGCAATATTATTTTCTAGCCGTATTTAATTGGTGCTAGGGGGGGGGGGGGGGGTTGCTAGTCAGTTGGTTGACTTGAATCCCTAGTTTTAACAGCCGACATAAGATATATTAAAACAAAATGTTAATATATGTGAACCAAACCTCCAAATTTTTTAGTCTTAGTACCCTAAGTGTTACTTCATTTAATTTGGCCGAAAATTTTTGGTATTGCGGCTCGAAAATAATTGTTTTTAGGGTTGGATCATAGATGCCCACAATTTTTTCCAATAAACAATTTATACAATTTATTTTTCTCTAGTAACACTCTTCAATTTATAAAAAATTCAAATAATCAAAAAAGGATTTTCGTAATTGTGAAGTAACAACTTTTAAACTACAATTTGCAATTGTTTTGCTATGCGCTCATATAAATTTGCCAATTATAATTTAAAATTAATTGATCTTAGGAAATGTTGGAATTATTTATTTATATTGCTTTATTATAAATAAAAATATTAGGGGTAAGGAGCATCGGCGTATGGATGGGGGGGAGGGGGGAGGGCGTGAACTTAAAGCTTATAGTGATATTGCTATCTTTCAAAAAAATTGAACCTGCATCCCTTTCTCCAATTGTGTCTAAAAAATCTTACTCGCCATAGGCTCTATCGCTAGTGATTATTAAAATTTCATATATGTGTATAAAACAGGGCTGGGAAAACAATGAGCCAAAAAACTTTGGCTCATTTTTTCCCCTAAAACATAAATAAAGAAAGGGGGCTACAAATAAAGGGTCAAAATAAGAATTCAAAAAAAGCCCTTAGCAAAAAAAACCAACAAAAAGTGACTCTTAAAAAAACCCCCAAAAACCCATTTTATGTTTTCTTTATAATAATTTCAAAAAATTTTGATTTTTTCTTTATAATAATGAAGGGTGGGTTTTTTTTATTAAAGCTCCTAGGAGTTTTTTTTTAAGAAAAGGGGCTTTTTTTTAAACATGCCCCTTTTCTTTAAGCAAGAAAAGGGGCTTTTCTTTTGCCATGCCCACGAGTTTGTGGGCATTTGGAAAAAAAAAATTAAAAAACTTGTTAAAAAAAAGCCCATTTAGTTTTTTTTCCTAGCCTTGGTATAAAATACATTCTAGAACTACTAAGTAAAAAGTATCAATAATGTGTTCGTGTCATGTTAGATATTACAGATTACAACGTAAATATTATTTTGTGTGATTAAAAGGCTAGTTTCTTATTTAATTTTAATCAATTAAAATTTATATAAAAAAAATTAATGTTATTTGCAATAATAAGTAGTATAGCTTATTAATCTAAAAATTTTGAATAGTTAAATATCATATATTAATTATTTTTTAAAAAATAAATTATATTTAGGGTAAAAACTTAAAGTTATACCATTTAAAATAACTACACATATTTAAACTTAAAATCAAATGCAAATATATTGTCTGAATTATTAAATTAAGAAAACTCAAACTTCCGGGCGGCAAAATTTTACCATACATAAAAGGGGAAACCATCTTAATCAATTGTAATCAAAATCAAAAAATAAATTTATCGGAAAAATTACGGTATCGGCCAAAAACGCAAAATTCCCAAGAAGAGGGTGAATATTACCTTACAATATTAAAAAGACACCATATAAATTAATTAAAATCAAAATCTAAAAAAAAGTTTTGTCTGAAATGCATATTAAAATAGCAAAATTCTTTAGAAGTTAATTGAAACATCAACTTTAAACACCGACCAACGTCAAAAAACTAAAAAGATAATTTTGTGTGAAATGCAAAACCCTAAAAAGCAAAATCTCTAAAAAATTATTCAAACATTAGAGTAATGATAAAAATACCGACAAATGCCATAAAAATGAAAAAAAAATCGGCGCCAAATTTTAAAAAAAAAATTAATTACTTACGGTTTTACGTTTTAGGATTTTACTTTCTGGGATTTTGCGTTTTGGGATTGCTTCTCAGACCCACCCAGAATTCATTAAATCAAATCTAAAAAAAATTTTTTTTGGTATTAAACGCAAAACGGAAAAAATTTGGTATGAAACGCACGCGGAAAAAACGGGTACTCGGTCCATAATAATGCATTAGTAACTCATTTAAGTCGTATCTAAAAAAAAATTTTTTTTGGTATGAAACGCAAAAACTCATAAAAAATTTGGTATGAAACGCAAAAACGCGGATATCGGTCCATAATAATGCATTAGGAACTCATTTAAGTCAAATCTAAAAAAAAAGTTTTTTGGTATGAAACGCAAAAACGCGGAAAAAACGGGTAATCGGTTCAAATTAGCATTAGGAACTTATTTAAGTCGAATCTAAAAATGTATTTTGGTATGAAACGCAAAAACGCGGAAAAAACGGGTATTCGGTCCATAATAATGCATTAGGAACTCATTTAAGTCAAATCTAAAAAAAAAATTTTCTGGTATGAAACGCAAAAACTCGGAATGGTATGAAACGCAAAAACGGGGGAAAACGGGTATTCGTTCCATAATAATGCATTAGAAACTCATTTAATTCAAATCTAAAAAAAAATTTTTTTGGTATGAAACGCAAAATCTTAAAACGCAAAATCTTAAAACGCAAAATCTTAAAACGCAAAAACGCGGAAAAAAATTATTAATTTTCATTATAAACCATTAGGAACTTATTTAAGTCGAAAACCCGAAAAAAAATTTTGTATGAAACGCAAAATCTTAAAACGCAAAAATGCGGAAAAAAATTATTAATTTCTCCATTATAAACCATTAGAAACTCATTTAAGCCTGAAACCAGAAAAAAATTTTTTTGGTATGAAACGCAAAATCTTAAAACACAAAAAAGCGGAAAAAAATTATTAATTTTCCCTTTATAAACCATTAGAAACTCAAAGCCTAAAACACGAAAAAAAAATTTTTAGTATGAAACGCAAAAACTCCAAGCGCAAAAACTCGTACAAAAAATTGATTAATCACATCCGCTTTTTGCATTTTAGGTTCATACCAAAATGGTATGAAACGCAAAAACTCATTAAAAATGATTTATGACTTCCGCTTTTTGCGTTTTAAGATTTTGCGCTTCATACCTACCCGTAAAAAGGGCTATTTTTTATTAAACCCCATTGTTTTGTAAAAATTATAGAAAATTTTATAGATCATGTTAAAAAATCTGAGATTTTATGAATATTTCTCGAATCAAGCAAAAACTCTATATTTTTTTATACACAAAAGTATGAGTATGACCAAAAAAAATTTTTTTCGGCTGGGTGTTGAACCGCATGAATGATTAAAGTTTCATTTTTTAAGCAGTTTTTCGGTGCAACTACATGGGTAAAAATTTTCAAATTCTTATTCATTTAGATATAAACTTCAAACCGGTCTATGATATACCTGCCTATATTTTTCAACCTTGACCTGGCCCTTTAACCTGCGGGTGTGCATTAGACCATATCGGTTTTTTGGCCCAGCTTGAAATCAAAAATACATCCCGTTAATATATAAATGCAAGCTATAAATTTTTTGCTATAAAATTATTTAATGGCAAAGTGTGTTAAAAGCGATAAGACAACAATGTTATTGAAAATAGGTCAGGCCAGGCCGCTTTTGGCCGGCTCAGCTCGATTCAAATTTTGGCCTGTCCCAAATCTTAGGTGGACCTGGTGGACTTTTGGGTTTGGTTTATATTTCTAATGTACATATACAGCGTATGCGCAAATATTAAAAATGTCCTAGTTATTAGAAACACCAATTATGTAACAAAATCTGTATTTTAAATCAATTTTTAATAAAAATATAGTCCACTCCTTTTTTTTTAATTTTCAAAAAAATCATGGATAGAGTTTATAAAAAAAATTACTTGTAGTGTTGGTCTGTGTCCGAATTAGTGTGAGATTTAATGTTGCAAATATCTAGAATTTGATGGGGGTAAGATATTGGAGCAAATTTGTAAAATAAATCTGACCTAATTACAATCATTTAAAAAAATGAATAGTTCAAATAAAGTAATGGCCCTTTTTAAATGTGTAAAAATTACAGTCTTAGTCGATTGCCAATAGCAATAACTATTTAGCAGCTAACTTAAACGACCCTTTTTTAATCTATAGACTCTTATTTTGGATTAAATAATATTATAGTTTAATTACGTATTAAAAAATTAGTGACACATGCAAGTTTTGGTGCACCAATCGCCAAAAAATTGCCAATGGTAATCAACTTACCTATAGCAGTAATATGGTGTAGATTTGATCACACGGGATAGAGTTAATTAACTCGACCCGCCTGAAATCAAAAATTCTATACTGGTAATAATAAATGATTTTAAATTGACAGGTAGGTGAGCATGCTAAGGTTGTTTTGATCTTTTTTTGCTGCTTATAATGATATTTTATATACAACTTATTTAAAATGACGAATTTTGGAGTGACAAATAAAATTTCAAAATAAATACGAGTTTGTTCCGAGGCTCTGGCAGGAGATTTAATAAATAGACAATACGTTATGGCATAATTAATAATTTATTAGTTTGTTTTTACAAAACAAGGGCTGGAAAATTATGCTGATCAATTGTGTTACCTGGCAACAGAGGGATAATATTGTCAATCAAAAGTTTTTTATATTTTTTTTTGAAATCCACCCAAAATTATATCAACTGTTCTAGGCGAAAATTAAAATTATTTAAGCTATTAAAACAAAATGGCACATCATATCGATATTGACAATCTGATCTATTACAGGATATTCCCAGTTTTGATAGTGTTAGCGATTGTGATAAATTCCTTTCTCGTGCACCTGTTGTACAGGACGCCTTGGTATCGCAGAAACGTGGTCTACAATTTGCCCCGGATTATGGTGGCAACTAACCTGGCCCTTAGCCTCATATACCTGCCCATGATTTATGAAATGTATCGAAAACATTACAATCCTTTTGATACGAGCTTAGCCCTAATTCGCGCGCGAGTTACAGCGATGTTCATTTACATCATCTTCAAAGATTCGTTTAAAAAGGTAACTTCTCAGCAAAATTATATATTTTATACAAAAAAATCAAACAATGGGATTTTAATATGCCAATAAAAATCCTACCGTTTGCTTTTTTTTGATAACTTTGATAAATTTAAAAATGGATGGTTTATAAACCATTTTTTTCCCTTTAACAAAATTATGTTTACTCGCCTTTTCGCTCATTTAAGAAACGACGGTCATGCCTCTGCCAGATTCAACCCTGTTGTAAAACTTATTAAAATTGTTCTAAATCTAACTGTATAGGTCCTTCAAGAACTCTCAAGTGGATGTGGGGGCAGAGCTGGTCCGTCCAAAGGGGCAACCCAGGCAGGGTGACAACAGATACTAGAATTTTTTAGCTTTAAGGTCAAAAGATAGCTGTTTTAAACAACTGGAGAGAGTAGGGCTAGGAGAGCCAGGGACCGGTCCGTAGGTATGTCCGTGAACGAGATTTGCGAATTGTAGGTTAAAGGTTAACCACTATGCTACTAAGCCCATGAGCTGAACTTAAATAACCAAATTTTTTTCCTATTCAGTTACTAGTCATGACAACTGTAGAATATTTCTTTGAAAAATACATGTGCACGGTTAAACCCTTCACTCTGCGGCGGCTCCGGTCATTGAGGACGTATAGAATGATGCCTTACATTACGTTTGTCATTATATTATTGGTTTACTCTACCAACATTTTCCTAAGGCTTTACGCAATAAAAACCGTTGACATGGATCTCTTCATTCGAGACATGAACAACAACACGGTCTGTCCTAGCCCAAGGCGAACTAACGTGGCAGCCCCATGGCGTGGTCATAAGATATATCAGAATTTATTTTCAAAAATTGTTGGATCAAATACGTCTGGAAGTAACTATACAGATTGTCGATATTACACTTATACGGCTGTGTTTTCGGTTCGGTCCCGAATATATTGTTATTGGCGAGAAGTCATCTTATTTATAGTACCTTGGCTGTGCTTGATAGTCATAAGCGCCCTTTTCCTGGGCAGCGTGCACAGACTTAAATCGACAGTTTTACCCTACGTGACGGGACTTGCGGAAAACAAACCCAACAATACCCAGCAAACTCCGAAACCCCATAGAGCAATCCTCCTACTTAATCAAACTTTTTTCATGCAAGATGTTAGCACTCGATTTAGACGCAGTATGCTAAACAACGAAATACGCCGTAGGAATCACAAGAAGGCCGTAATACTTGCATGGCTTAACGCGGGGGTTAGTTTCGTGTCCCTGACACTCGTTTCACCATTTGCCATTGCTAAACTACGGTACTTTAACGCTGAGAGATGCCCTTACTACTGGAACGTCCTTCAAAGCTATACGCCCTATATTCTTCTTGCCGAGAGCTTAAACTATTCTCTCATTCCTATGGCCTATGCCACCCTCGACACTAACTTGTGCAAAACTATAAAAGAACGCCTTTGTGACCCTTTTTCAAGATTTTGGCGCGATTTGTCCAGACTTTAGTATAATTTGATCGAAGCTCGCAAAACAATCTAATTTTCTATGTTAGGCTGTGACCGATATGCACATTTTTTTCACATGATATATGGCTAATTTTATGTATTAACACGTTTTTTGTTAAAGTTTAATAAAATAAAAACATTCACCAAAATTTCAACAAAAAAAAAACACAGCCATATATATATTCATTTACATGTTCCCGTTTATGAACGTGCCTTAGAGAAAAATGCAATGCAACACACGGTATACGTCATATTGAAGTAGTTATATATGACAATAAAAAAAGGAAACTTTCAAGCAAACTTTTGCTTTTTAGCAAAAAAAAGTTAATATGTTTCCTTTGCATTTTCGACAAGTTTTTTTTAATTTCAGGGGTATCAAACACAATTACCATATATATTTGTTTAAATATATAGATTTAAAATATCGCATTATTTTATTATTAGGTTTTTTCATATTAAAATATGATGTTGAACGTGCCTTAATTCTATTTTGCAGTAAAAAGCATTAAAAAAAACAATTTTTTGAGCTCCATTTAAGTAGCTCTTAAAAAAAAGATTAGGTTTAAATATACTCCAGGTAGAAAATCTATCACCCTTAAGATTATAATAATTTTCAATATATAATAATTCTAATAATTAAAATTTCTTGTTGGGATTAGAGCGTTGCAAATATTAAAATTTTTTATTAAAATCTAACATCCTATTTTAAATATTCTTATGTTATTTTTTGAAAATTTTTTACTTTCAATTAAAACGCCTTTAAACAAAATGTTGCCAATCTATTACTGAAAATATGAAATAACAATAATCTAGAATTTATAAAAATAAACATAACTACTCACCCTCATTATTTTTTTTTATCAGTGAAAATGCAATCTGACAAAAGAAATGGGCAATTCTAAAAACTTACATTTAAGGGCTTGTCATAGGTTTTTTGAAACATTTTTTTTAAATTTACTTAACATCAAAATTTTTTATTTATTTTTATAATGTAAATTTTTTGTCAAATTTAATTTAAACAAAAATAAAACAAAATTTTAAAATTTTGCAAGAAAGCCCGGTCTGTGGCATATTGGTACCCTGAAAGACACTGCTTTCAAGCGCCTGAAACAAACATTTCTTCTAATAATTCGATGTTTAACTTTGTTATCTTAAAAATTGCTATATGAACAGACCGGCCCTGCTTAGGTACCTTATATTAATAACCAATTTGGTATTGAAAAATTAGTTGAGTTGTCAAAATAGGTGTATCAAAGATTTATAAGACTATGTACCCTTGAAACACGTGAATTCGTCATCTTATTGATAAATGATAAAACAACATGTTTTTCAATTGAACAAATAGATTAGATCTATTTTTAAAATGAAGTTAAACTAATTAGTAATATCACCCAGTAAATAGACTCTGAAGATGATTTATTTTTAAGTGTTAAAATTATTTAAAGCTTTATCCCCGTTTATTTCAACTAAAGGGGCGACAACCTTCAAACGCCTTCTCAGTTAAAAAGTTTTATACTGCTATTTAGGATTAAGCAGGAGGTTTAAGGTCCAGGCTGGCGTGTTAGTTTTCATATAAGACTCCTAGGTCATTTCACAATCCATCTCAAAAGTCCGGGCCGTGATTTTTACTGCCGGGCGCGCCCGACATACCTTTATCATAAATTTGTCAATTTTAGTCCTTATAAATATTAGCTAAAAATTAAGGAAAAAAAGGAGATGTATAGAATCAGTCCGGCACAAAATCCTTTTTTTTTCAGTGCCCGGCCCGCTTTAAAATTTGGCCAAGCCTGGTAGGTCAGCACCGGGCTGGGCAATTAGTCGGTTCCCGACTTTTATATTATATGTCATTTGCCATAATATGTTAGTATGCTATTTTTTAAAAAATAAAAATATCCTTTTAAACCCATCATCCTTATCGGCGCAAACTTTTACCAAGCGCTTAGTGCGCACATTTGCACTAATTTAGTTGAGAAACCTTAAATTACTTAATATTCGGGGCTTCTAAATGCTTCGATTAATCTTACTACTAATAATTATTGAAATTGATGGTATCAAGGTTTTATGCCCTTTTAAATAATAAATTTCGGTGCAATAAAGTTTTAAGGGGGAAGGTAAACTTTGAAAATACACAGTAATGTTGATTTAATAAATAAATAATGGACCATGAATATTTATTTATATATAACTTGACACTCAAAATTTAAAAATAAAAGAGAAATTAATTTACCCATATGGCTGCAACCAACGATTTCATATCGCTAAAATATAATATGATTTATTATATACAATGTATTGAGAACTTACATTTAAAAAAGTATAAAGCTAGTATAAATTGTTTATCTAAATCTGTACGTTTTCGTAATCATAACAATTAATAGGTTTTTTTATTGTCATTTAAGATTGGACAACAAGTGTATTTTTAGCGTCAATTTCTATATAGCTAGACTACAAACAAGGCCGTGTAGGCCCGACCCTGTTAGATCAGCCCAAAATTTGGTTTTATATTAGGGCCGGCCCGAATACAGAAATACGACAAGAAAATTTTATAATACATGCTAAAATTGTTTGCTTTAAAATTATCATAAAGTGCAGAATGTACAAGCCCTTCATCGTGAGATAAAATATGTCATTTAGTTCGTGTTAATAATAGTTAAAAAATAAGGCAAAATGAGAAAAAATCGGCCCGGCCATTATTTCATTTTTTTCTAATTCAGGGGCCAGCCAACCCGTCATAAATTTTGGCCCAGCCCGGCCGCGGGCTTGCATTTGGGCGAGCTTTCTGGTCTCGACATTAAACTCTAAGATAGTTTATAGAGCATGTTTTATTAACTTAATTAAGTAATTTAGTTTCATCAGTTGTGCTGCAAATTAAAAAATGAACATCTAAAAGCTGCAAAATTTATAAGGCTATAAATTAGGACTTATGTTAGGCGCAAGGTGGCATAGCCGTTTCTTCCCCATTTTCTCAACAGTTGATTCGAATTTAGTTTCAAGAATAGTTTGTCGTTTTTTATAGTTTACGAAATAAAACGTAAGAAGGAAAGATAAAAGTTATTGAGATTAGCCTATTTTATTTAGACGCAATATAAATATTTTATATATTAGAAAATAAATACAAGATTTTATCAAATTTCTCAATTTTTGAGATATTGACTGAACATTAATTATAAATTAATAAATAACTGTCACAAAAAAACATTTAAAACATAAGCACATTGCTAAATAAATTTTTAAATAAAATACTGACTTAAATCAAGGAAAAAAAGAAGTATAGCGTTTTCCCAATACCCTCGACCACATTTAACATATCCTATTAGTTATTAGGCCCTGTAAAAACTCAGTATTAACTTCAAATTTACACTTTTGATTCTCAACTCAATACATATTATTTATATTTGACAAAGAATTACCAATTTTTTCCAGAATTAGATTATATCAAAGAACAAAAAATAAAAATTCGGATTTCCAGGAAAAAAAAACTATTTTCAAGAAGATATATTTTTAATATGACGAAAAAAAAAGGAGGGCTTAAAAATGTGTCAAACGGTATAATGAAGGAGATATGGGACATTTGCTTTTCCATCGTATAGATAGGTAACAATTTTAGGGGCTCTCTTTTTCTCAACACCAGACATTAGTCTTTGAAATAAAGATCTAATAACGTTGTTACCCTATATATAGGGAATATGCTTTTTTCAAGACAATTAATGATATGCCAAGCAAAGGTAAGGTGAAACACAGGTAAACTGTTAAGAAGCCCCCTGGGAAATCGAAATATATAAGATATTAATTTATGTCAGGTAAAATCAGTGATGCGTTGAAATTCTTTGGTCAAATTTGGTAAAAATGATTTTAAATTATGCAATAATGGGCCTTTTTACCCTAGAAAAAAATGAGAAAAGTGTAACACCAACAAGATTTGTATCAAACAGAGGTTCATATTTTTGCATAGCGTGGTGAGCTCACTCATTTTGAGAATAAAAGTCAAGCAATTTATTGCAATTTGAGTTAATGCTCTTTTAATATTTATCGGTAAAGAACACTTTTCCATATGAGTATTTGAAACTCAAAATATTTTATCTCTAAAGAAATATTAGGAAATAAAATTGGTTAACGATTTTAATACATGTGGAGGAGTTCATTTTAATTTAACACAAATAAGAAGGACTGATTTTAAGCTTTTTAAACATGGTAAGCTCTGGTATAAATTTAAGCCTCATTTTTTTGAGCATTGTCAGGTATGCAGAGTTTGAAAATTTATCCCGGCTTGATCGGGAAACATAGCCACTGAAAAACATTATGTCCATAGGTGTTAAATCTTATTAAACTCACCCATTGGAGTTATAAGAAGTACATTAATAAGTAAGCAGTCCTTAATGAGGAAAAAGGTTTGGAAGAATTCAATATCAAATTTTTTTTAAGGAAAATTTGTTATTAAAATCAAAACTTTATCACGTAATTATATTTCTTCATTTAATTTAGAGCCTACCTGTTTAGGAATCAATGTCACCCTTAATAAAGAAACTGCCGCTAATGCTTAGTTTCCAAAAACAGAGGCATATGCCCCTTAATTAAATTAATATCGCTATTTAAACACTCATCTACCATATATCAATTTTTTATCCAATCAATTTGATTAATATAGATTTTTGAAATTTTCAAAATCGTTAAGTTATTAATTAAATGATATTTATCAAATATCCTTAATTGGTGAAAGGTTAGTACTTCAATCAATATTAGCAAATGTCCCTAAGGAGCAAAGTGTTTTCTAAAAGACCTTTTATAGTAGCCCGAGAAACACTGTATATTTTCTAAAATCGTTGTGCATTTTGAGAATTTAAGTTAAACTATAGGTTTGTTAGTAGAAAAAAAGTAGACCGACAGTAGAAATACAAAGGAAATAGAAAATATCGAATTTAGAAACCACAGCATTACAGGTCTTTGGACTAAAATTTTAAAATAAAAGTTACTAATCAAATCATAACTTTTTTAGCCGTTTCCTCAGACCTAATCATAAATTTGAAAATGTTGAGTAAGGGGACATTTTTTTCAACCAAAGACTTAATGACATAAAAAATTTTATTACAATATATTTAATTAAACCCTTATAGAATAACAATGTCTATCCTAAAAATATTTGAGGAAATTACCATATAGCATAAGTACAATTTTCGAACCCTATTTTAATAAAAACTGAGAATATACATTATTATACGAAAGGGAATAAGTTATTTTTAAAAGTTTATATATTTTTCATTATGGACTCTTAAGGTCGCAAAAACGTTACTTTTATGGATTAGAGCAGGCGAACACTAATAGAACTTAAAAAAGATCAAATGGTAAAAACTTAAACAAATAGAATTATCAATATTGATAGTTTTCAAATCATTCTAGACCTCAAAGTTGAATATTGTAAACCTGTGTTATCCGATTTTCAAATCATAGTTATATATTTTACATTTTGAGAAAGTGTTTAGGGGTTTGATAGTTTGTAAATTCTAAAACTTCTTAAGCAAAATATTTATTATGCACCCATTTTGTCTCTGAACCAAAACTCACCTGTATTTATGAAAATGGGAATAAAAAAATTACATCAGGTAAAAGGCTAGACACCTCTACTTTTTTCCCTTCAACAAAGAAAATGGGATAAATGCTTGAGGCAAAACTAAATTATATTTTACACATCATATCAATTAAATAGGTCTTAAAGCGAGACAGAAAGGCTCAAAAACGTTGTCCACGAGAATTTTAGACCCAATGTAAAAATCGCTTCCTTAATCAGGCGGCCTCGTGGATGTTTTTAGCTCAAAAAATTTCGGGTTGCCAATCTGAAATTTTGGCCCGGTGTGACCAGCCTATCAATACAAATTTATAGACTAGCCAGACTGTACACATTTCTTAACAACAAATATTAAATTGTTAAAAATAATAGCTCGTATGTAAAATATCCAATTAACACGATTACACAGGTCAACAAATATCAATGTCCAAAAAATAAGTTTTTGAAAATACATCCCCATGATGGCCATATCTCATATATGTTGTACGTTTTTCGTAGTTTCTTCTGCCTTCGGCTCCTTAGATCCGTCCATATCGAAAAAGGCTCTTTTTGACCAAATTGACAGATTTTGCGACCTCGAGAATAAACTAAAAAGAAAATTTTAGAATCTATTTTTTATATTAAAATCTCTTATAACTTACATTTATCATCTCAAATAATTAGAAATAAAAATTTTCGCTTCCAAACTTAAATACGACACGATATATTATTGGTCTTTAATAAAAATGTTATTTGAAGTTTGTAACAGTTTAGCTGTTGTAAATATACAAAAAAAAATTTCAATTCATTTTTGTTTTTTGATTTTTTTTTCTAAAATTTTCAATGTTTATAGCCTTACCAAGTTTGATTAGAAAAAACGGTAAACAGATTTGAAAATCCATAGGAAGGCAGGTTTGATCTCTGTAATTAGTTCATAACCCTCAAAAATTTGTTGACATGTGTTATATATTAGCAAATATGTATATTTATTCCACAGGTCAACAAATATCAATGACACAATCGTGAATTTTATGAAAACATAAAAGAATGCAACCCCATGATGGCCTAATCTCATATACAATTTCTGTTTTTCTTAGTTTCTTCCGTCTTTGGCTCCTTAGATCCGTCTATAACGAAAAATGGCCTTTTTTGACCAAACTAACAGATCTAAATATACCCTAAAAAGAAAAAATTTAAAATTTTTTTTTGCATACAAAAATCCCTTGTAACTTATATTTTTAATCACAAAAAATGAAAAATAAATTTTATTTATATATCAAGCTCTTACATCGGCATTTAGATAATACAAAATATTTCGCGTCCAAACTTAAATACGACACCATGTATTATCGGTTTTTTGAATTTAACAGTTTATGTAAATATGCAAAAATAAAATTTTAATTTATTTTTGTTTTTGAATCTTTTTTGGTTTTTTGACCTTTTTTTCTAAAATTTTTAATGTTTATAACTGACTAACTAAGTTTGATTAGGAAAAACGGTAAACGAATTTGATATGCTTTATTGGCAGGTTTGATCTTTGTAGTTAATTCATAACTCTCAAAAAATTGTTGACCTGTGTTATAATAATTTTATTTAATAATAAATAAATATAAAAATATGTAAAATAAATTACAATAATTCAATTTTTAATTAGATAAATTGTAAACAAATTAAGATTGACTAGCAGTTTATCAACACATCAGCCGGGGAAAGTAAAAATAACCAAAAAACAAAAATATTTAAAAATGAAAATTATGCATTTTGTTCAAAATTCAAATCTAATTAGGTCAATATTTAAGAATTAAAAATTTGAGCATTACGCAATTACACAACGTATAAGATATTGAGCCAAAGTAATGATTAAAAATGTGTTGCATATACATTTGATTGTGTGTAATAAGTAAAAAAATCCTTCTTTTAATAGTATTTTACAGTTAGAGTTTTATTTAAAAACTAAATAAATATTAAGAGAAATTGACAGAAATGGGCAAGTCAACCAAAAAACTGACTAAGCTAATTATAGTCAAGTCTATCAATTTTTTTATCGATCATAAAATTAATATTTAAACCTTGAAAAATTAAACTATAAATAAAAGTTAAGCTAAATTTATTAACTAAAACTATGAATTTTTAAATTTATTTGGGTAAAAAATTCAATTTCTTTAATCGCTTAAATTTAGGTAACTATGCTCTTAAACTAGGTGGAAATATTATTCTAATAGTTATTTACCCCTTGTTTTGTAGCTAGTAAAACAAAAAATACTTAGTCAGGTCATGTTTAAAATTTTTAATATGATTATTATGTAAATTATGCTATTCCATAGTTATATATAAAATATTAATTAAACTCATAGTCCTTAAAAAACAATTTAATCAATTGTTGATAGTTTTTAATATTTTAACTACAATTTTTTTTTTCGATTTGTCCATCCCTGCAAATTAAATAAGTTAATTATTATAAAGTAGAGCACTGTTAACGATAATCGTTAGTATTGTTAATATTATTATTGTTAGATGAGGTTTGAAAATTAGCTGGAGGCAGGCATGGTTCTGTATAATTGGCAGTGAAAAATGAGGTAGGATTAGCATAATATTTAGATGTATCAGATGTGTTCTGTCGTAAATTATAAAACTGTGAAGTTGGTTGGCTGTTTACAACGTTATTTGGAAGGTAGGGTAAGGAAGGGGGGAGCTTAAATTGCATTTGTGTGCTAACATAATTATTATAATTATTATTATTATTATTATCTTCAATAATAAGATTTGGATCATTATAATTGGCAGGATTATGAATAAGGGAAGAATTATGATTATAATTAGTGTTTAGTGGGGATGAAAAGTTATTACAAGATGTTATGTAGACATTATCAAATTGTGCTGAAATTTTATTTGAATCGATCAAAACGGCATGGGAGGCCTCAACAAAATCACTTTTGAGGATAGGTGGGGTAGGGTAGGATCCAAGTGTAGATGAATTGGTTTCTTGAAGGTTTTTTACCGTTGTCAAGGTTGTTTTTCGTTTATTTGATTTAGAGTATTTTGAGCTAGTTTGTTTTTTAGGCGTAGAATGCCTCAAATTATATCGACTACTAATAGTGGTTGAATTTTCTAAACAATTGTAATCAGTCTGTAAACCTGGGGTTTGATTTTGTTGTAGGTCATGTGACTTTATTGAGTTGGGTAAAATGCAGTTATGATTATTAAGTAAGTCGATATATGCGTTTTGCTTGTTTTGCAGCTGTGTTAATTCACTCTCAAGTTTAGAACTAATTTCTTCTAATTCTTCTGCTTTCTGTGGATATTACATATGTATAAAAAAAATAATCTAAAAGATTTATGTAAATCAAATTAAAATATAGATAAAATTAATTGAATTTAAATTTGTTATCACTTATTATGAGACAGGAGTGGAGCAGTCTATTTTATTATAATTTTGTATAAAACATTCAACCTTACGTATTTTACACGTAATCAAACGTTGCATAAATATTTTATTATTTTTAAACATTTGTCTCATTGCAGTCAAAACATTCTATGTTAAAATCTAGTATTAATTTAAAAATAACAAGCACATTAGATCTTTATCTAATTTTCTACCTAATATTAAATAGTATTATATTTATTCATTGCTAATAATATTTTATCTTGATATAACAGACACAATGGGTAAAAAATATTTTAATTATTATAATATTTATCTTGCCAATTATAAAGTTTTTTAGCCATATAGATGTAGCATTTAAAAAAAATGA
>CM060243.1:9944204-9997644 GCA_030555515.1 Acutogordius australiensis | reverse complement strand
TGAAGGTTTGACAAAGAAGTTTATGAAACAGGAAATTTACAATGCGGTCTAATGTTTTTTTTCGTTTTTCCACAATCAGTAGGGGAGAGCGGGGCGAGATGGTTGTTTTTTCAATATTTGATCATAACTTTTTTTTTAAATGATCTATTCAATCATGGTATATCTCAAAAAATAGGTATTTTAAAACTGTATAAAAATCATATAAAACTTTAATTCAAACTGTTATATTTTAACAGATATTTCGAGTCAAAAAAATTATTTTTTTCCGCCACTTCGCCCCAACAACGGGATGAAGTGGTGTATAAAGGGGGCGAGATGGTTGGTTAAAAAATTAGTTTATAATAAACCATGGTAAATTCGTGCAGCTTCTAGTATATATTCTACTAGATCCTTTTCTTCTTTAGGTAAAAAAATAAATTTAGAGTCCTTATTAGGAGCAGACTTATATCTTCTTATAGTTGATTCGCTAATGTTATATCTTAATATAATAATATAATAGATCACTTTTTACATATTTGGGCAATTGTATTATTACCGGTTTATAATTCCTTTAAAGCTAATTGTATGGTATTCTCGTTTGGTAAACACGTTTTTCGTTTGTAATATCTCATAATAATAAACAGCTGATAAAAATTAAAAAAACCACCTCACCCCCAACCACATCGCCCCACACCCTCTTTGATCTATGAAATCAATATATTTCAAATAATTTAGCGTTTTTAGGAGGCTTAGCATATAGAATAGTTAAATAACATTTTTTTTTAATAGAAAAACCCGATTTTAGTTATTTATTTCATTGATATTTTGACCAAGCGTGAAAACAATATAAAAGTTTTTTCAATGAAAAGTGCCCAAAAAACAGTTTATTTACCATATTTTTTTAATAAGAGGTTTTTTAGAATTTTTTTTCTCACATTCAGGTTATGCTTATCAAAATATATTTTAGAACCCAATTTCAACCAATTGAATTTTACAGTGCCCATTTGAAAAAATCACTTCGCCCCATCCGCCACCTCGCCCCGCTCTCCCCTACATTACAAACTAGAGAACGTAGAAAGGAAAGTTTGACAAAAGTTTGTGATTTTGCGACCTTGAGATAAATTTAAAATAATAACGCTTCAACTACAACATGACCCATGAAATAATGAAATATTGAATTTTAAAGTATTTTAAATAAAATTAACGATTAATTCTATAGTGTATTTACTATCTTTTCTCTGTTTTTTTTTTCATTACAATTTTTCTATGTTTATAATAAATAAAAGTTAGCAAAAATGCCATTAATGCCTAAAACTTTAAATAAAAACATCACAAGTGTTATATATAAATTAATTATTTAAAACTTTAAAGTGATTAATGTTTTTTGCCTAATTTAAAATTTAAAATATTTATAAAATTATAAAATTAGAATTTGTTTATTACAAAAGTTATCAAAATTAAAGCTGACCTTTAAAATATTAAGTTAGACCAATGTAATATAAAAATTAAAGTTGGGACCCGAAAAATTCCGGTCGGGCTCGGCCTATAGAAATAAAAGCTCATTTTTTAATATCATTATTACCTTGTTGCTTTCAACTATCATTAATAAAGACTAAATTAGACAAATGTTATCTCACGATTTGATTAATAAATTTTAAAGCAAAAAATATATGTATTGCGATATAAAATTTTAGGGGCTTCTTTAGTTCTGACAGGCCGGGTCGACAACAAATTTTAAAATGTTTGGGGGGGGGGGGCGAACAGCACGGCTTGTCTTTTAAATGGCAACATTTTGGTTAAAACAAAAATATTTTAAGATAAAAAAAAAGCTGAATAAAATAAATTTAGTTTTTAAATCTTATTTGTTTTCTTATCATTTTTTATATATAAAAATTCATTGTTTATAGCAGGCTTACATAGTTTGATCAGTTAAAACGGGACACCGAATGATAGTACTTAATCTAATAAATTCGTTTATATATCTGAAAATTGCCGAACAATGTAATTTCATAAAAAAAATGAGACTACCCAATCGGGGTTGGTATTTTTGGGCCATTTAGCAATAGCTAGTACCAAGATGTATACACTTCTATCCAACAAAAGTTTCGTTTATGGCTAAGTTACTTTGAAATTTGGATTATGACCTAAATACAGACTCGCGAGAATAACATTTTGGTAAAAGGGTTTATATCCTAAAATCCATAATAATGATAAACATTTGAATTGCATTTCTTACGAAAATTTATTTTTATAACTATCTTGCAGGGTAAAACTGTTACAAACACAAAACATTAAAGTTATTAAGCTTAATTTGACTCTAATAAATCAGATTGGAGCTAATATTATTAAAATTAAAATTTATATTATAAATTATATAAAGATTATTTAAAAAATGTAAAAATTTTAAAATATTGTTAACATAAAATAAGACAATTTTTTCGAGAAGCGGATTGAAATCTAATATGCGAAAATAACATGATGTCACATATTCCTTTTTTTCATGAAAATAAATTACTATTGCCCATATAAAACACTAAAAAAACACGTAAAACTCAATTTCTCTTCACAGTTATCGAACCAAATACTAAAGTGACTAAATCTGGTAATGACATTATTGGGTAAACGTATGTCACTGTAATGATATAGTTTTATATATATTAGCAAATGCTGAGTAAATTTGTCAATTTTTATTTTTTACCTATCGACACTAATTGCCACGAGGTTAAGGATAGACGAGGTGCTCATACAAACGTCACATGCGATGTAGAAATCGCATAAGGTTTCTCCCAAATTCCAGGTACCCATGGTGAACTATAGAGATTAATATAAAGAAAATATACATTTAATATGATCCGGATTTATTTCATATCTCTGAAAGTTTCACAGCCACATAAAAGCAAAATTATAAAGAATAAATAACACTGGACAAATTTGGCCGACCCTAAGCATCATTGATGGCAACTACGGTTAGTATTTGGCGCTGATCACAAATATGAAGTCAGAATTTTAGCCAATGCCTCAGATATTTAGTTATTCTGTGTCAAAGTTGAGATTTTTCAATTTTCGGGGTATTTTGGGCTTCTATATCATAAAACCTATGGGTAGTAAGAAAATTTTAAAAATATATTTAAATAACGAAAACATTTATTATTAACGTAAGGCGTTTTCATTTTTTTATTATATTTAATTTTTTTTTATTTTTATAAAATTAGTGGTTTTCGTCATAAAATCCGTTTTTTGATCCTAAATAACTTGAAAGTAAATTGCTAATAATTTTAGGTAATAACCTTTTTTAGATATGTTTTTTATAAGGAATCTGAATATGCCAATAGATTTTTTGGAAAAACAATAGTTAAAGAAATTTTGTGAATTTTTTTCCGAACTTTGGACGCGGTTTTAAAATAATTGGAGGCATTGGAATAAAAACTAAACCCGGGATTGTTATCGCAAGAAAATTTTTTACAAAACCATCGAAAAATCGTTTATGTTGTTTTTTTTGTTGTCTGGTGTAATCAGCGTCTCCTACTCCCAAAATTCCAATGACGAGCTACCCCCCATGGGTAAAAAATATACACCGGGGTAACAACCCCCCCCCCCCCCCCATTGTTTTCTTAATTATAAACAAGGTGCTCTTTTTTTATCAACTGAGGATAAATAAAGAAAATATTTAAATTATTAAAAATTATACGAAAACATATATATGGATATAATGTAAAATTATTATTATTAAAGTAATTAAAATGATTGTTTAATGTGCTACCACGTAAATATTTAAAAGTTAATAAAAATAATTGATTGCAACAATTAATCTTGATTTAGATTACAAAAGGACTAGTTAAAGTAAATTATTGAAATTTGGATATAAATATTTAAAATTATCTATAAATGTATCATTATCTAATTCTAACAAAATATCCTCTTCGGACTTTAACAATATTAAATTTTGTAAAAACTTATCTCCCATTTTGTTGCGAAGATAAGTTTTAGTTAATTTAATCTTGCTCATGGAACGTTCAGCGCTGCAGCTCGTGATAGTTAATGAAAGCAAGATATTATAAATTTTTTTTAAGTCAAAATTGTTAAGTATTTTATTGAGCGCTCTATAAGGTAGCAAGAAATTGTCCTCTGAGCTATTAAACACTGTTTCAGCATCATCCTCATCATCGTTTTCCACGTCTTCGTCGGAGGAGTTATCTATATGCTCAGAAATTTTTGAATCTATAAATTAAAAACAATTTTTACCATATGGAGATTCTGTTAAAAGGATACCATCTTTTAAAGCCTGACGAAAGTAATAAACATTTTCATTTCTTGAGCAATTGCATAAGGGTTCATATCATAAAAATAACATAGGTCCTTTATGTTTTGCACATGTATTTCCGTATATTTCTTTAATGAGGCTGTTGTAAAATACGACGCACCCTTATAAAACTCAAGGGTATCATTAATAAACCTTTCTTCAACATGCCCTAGAATTAGATCCAGAGCTGCGAAAAATGTTTTTATACGGTAACTTCAAATTATAACTATTTTTACTTTTTAGTTACATCTTTTATTTCACCACGTTTACGTTTTAAGTTAAATTCAATATTATTTTGTTCGCAAAAATTATTTGTTTCCCTTATAATTAATTCAAATTTGTCTTGATCTAAATTTTAATATAATAACACCAACTTCTTAATTTGTGCAAATTGGACATGGTACATTTAATAAGAGATATTGTAGCTCCCATATCGAATAAGGGGCTTTGAAGTTGGAGGCTTAGACTGTGCGTTTTTTTTTAAATTATATTTAGGCTTAATAGATTTAAAACAAAATTAGACGTACATCGCGATACAGTTGATCGGTGGGATTACTATCAGAACCTTTGTGATCAACAATGATATATTGATGTTTAATTTCATCCCACTTTTTATGAGAGTGCTTTATTTTACAGTGTTGTTTAAATTTATCTAACCTTATTCTTTGTCCTGTGCATAGTTTAGTCATACGACATGAAATAATCAATTGAAGTTTATTTAATGGCATTATAAAACATATGTTAAATGAATGTAAAAAAATAATAAAATATTTAATTTAATTTAAGCTTAGAAAGCGAGTAAATAAAACATATGTAAAATAAATTTGAAAAATAGAAATATTAAAATTAATTTGAGCTTATTGTAAAGCATTGAGTTAATTATATATATGTTATATAAATTTTAAAAATAAAAACATATGTAAAATAAATAAGAAATATAACAAAATATTTAAATTAATTGAAGTTTATTGGACGGCAATAAATCAATAAAACATATATTAAATAAATTTTGAAAATAACAAAACAATTTAAATATATATATTGCTGGTCAAGGGGGTCTTTTTCCTCATTTAACCCCCCTATTGTTATACCTACCCCCCATAAACAACCTACCACGGCCAATTTTTATGAGCCACGCTCGTCATACCCCCCCCCCCCCCCCCTCCGGAGTAGGAGACGCTGGGTCTAATAATCATACGCTTACTTATGATATTTCTAAGGCTATAATTTATAAATTTTTAAAACCTACTAATTTTAGTAACTAAACACATAAATAATTTTTTTTAGTTTAAAAAAAAAATAGAAAGAGTTTGAATTGCAGAAATAACATTCACTTTGAAACCTGTTATAATAAAACACAAATAAATACCTTGTGAATTTATGTTGTTGGTCACAGTACTTTATTATTATATACACCAAAAGCCTAAGAGAATAAGCAATATGAAAATTGGTGTCATTAAGGAAATGATATGCAAGGCAATTTTATTATTCTTTGTTGCGAGTGCATTGTAAAAGAATTAGGCATTAGATAACTGTATAAGTATATTGCTTGCTTACATGTGACATTATTATATTTAGATTATAGACCTCTTATTAATTTCGACCAAAAATGTATTTATATCTTATTTCATATGTGTCTTCTTATTATATCCTAATGTGTTATTACAAATACAATTAAAATATGATATATTACATAAGGTATATAATTAAAATAAATTAGGGGCTATGCCCTGACGGGTATGCCGTCTCTTTCAAGAGATGTAGGGCAAGGGGGCATTGTTTTAGCAGGTGAACGATTCTGGCTTTCGACTTTTGCTAGAGTTGTAAAGCCTGCATGCTATAATATTCCGGAGAGTGCGGCGTCATTTCGATGGATATTGTGGTATTGGCGGAGAGACGCGCTTAATCCTATTGACCCTAAGGGTTATGAACGTCGCCGCATAGCAATTTCAATGATCCTCACCCCCCCCCCAAAAAAAAAAAATAAATAAATTGTATTGCTTAGTCAGCACTAAATGAATAAAGATTTTAAATATAATATAACAATACACAAAAATTCAAATGTTTGGTCGACAGAGGGTGGTATTCTAATATTTAGGCCAGATTTTTATTGTTTTTGTAAATGTAGTTAGGCTTTGGTTAAGATGAATGAAATATAATAGAGCATAATTTTGTTAATTAACCTTGTTAACGCCTGCTAAGGCCATGTGCTATTCCAAAACAATAAAATGCCTATGGATTCTTATTCTTTATATAAAAAATTGTGAAAGAGTTAACGATTTTTTAGGGTAATATAAATATGGTCGAAACATGTAAAATTTATTATTTCCTACAATATAATTTTGTAATTTAACAATAGAAATCAATTCATTTGTGCTATAGAAAAATAAATATAGATACATTTATATAATAGACATTAAAATAATATAAATGAAGTTAAGATAGAATTTACACCAGACCCAAATTTTATTTTTCTAAACCCGGCCCGGCCCTGAAAATACGGAGACATAATTATTTATTACAAGCTATAATTTTTTTGCTAAAATTATTAATATGATTCAGAGTGTAGAACAAACTTTGTTGTGTGATAATATTATCATTTTTGGTTCTGGTTAATAATAGTTTATAAAAAATAAGGCAAAATAATATTTTAGATCGGCCGAGCCTGTATTTTTGTAAATATATGTCCGGCTCACCCGGCCCTTTCTAAATTTTGGCCCAATCCGGTCTATTTTTTGAGCGGGACGGTGCTGGGCCGGACGGGCATTCGGGTCCTGACTTTGATTTCTAATTTGAATAAAATTTATAATAAAAGTAAAGAAACTAAAAATGTGCAAAAGTTTTTTTTGAATCACGTGTATGTTCAAAATCAAAATGATGAGTTAATATATAAGTGGTGAAAATTTTTGGGGCAATCTAATTTACGTTTTTTGCAAAAAATTTTTTTTATTTTAATTATATTATATTCTGTAGAAAAAACATAACTCAATCTTATTTTAATTTTCATTATTTTATGCCTTTTTCTTGTAAAACTTATTGTAAGTTTAATTGCCGCCAAACAAATAATGGCGTTATTAGCATTGTCACGTTTTCACACTTCGAATCTTTGACATTAAATAATTAATGATGCCATTCTCTAAGTTCGGTTTTGAAAATCTCATCTATATTAATTAGACGGTCTCTGAGAATTACAATGTAGATGCATGAAGCGGTTGCATTATGAAAATTATAAAACAAGGTTTTTAATTAATATTCTAGGAAAAATGAGTCAAGGTAATAATTAAGAATGACTTATCAGTCAAGGTGGAATTTTGATAGAATATTTTATTCCTCATTCCTAATAATAAAATTGGGTTGACCCACTGACATAGGAACAAAAACATGAGCATAAGATCTATAATTAACCATTATTCAGTTATTGAGCGAAAAGGCCAATATTACGACAAGGAGTGTTTCAAAAAAATGTATATAACCATAATAATGGCGACTGATTAGATTATACCGTTGGAATTTGACCAATGACAAGTCAGACGCAAGAACTAGCTCATTTTTGAAGCTAAACCAATAATAGACCCCCTCTAGATATTCTTTAACTCTAAAGAAACGAAAATCTAATTAGTTTTTTTGTGTGTCTTGTGCATATATTAATAAAATGGATATACAACATCGATGAAGGTAACACGACTTGCTTGGAAACCTTTTTAAAAATGATCAAAACGCGAGTCTCTGCGTTTTTTTCGAGCTGAATAGGATTAATATATCATTTTGTATATTCTTTTATTCTATTTTGCTTTTTTCCTATACCTTTAAAATCTTTAAAATTAACATATAATATTACTCTGTAGTATAGTAAGATAGGGCCAAAAAATTTGCATAAAAAATGGAAGGGTGAGCAGGATTTTTGAAGGAAATGTCACATAGGGATTAGCTGTACGAACATATTGGACGTTGTATACTCTCCTGGGCCAAGCAGTGAGTGATTGATTTATGAAATTTTACGAGATTTGCTGTAAAAGGAGAACCCAAGCCTTGCAGCTCTCTTTCCGGAATATATTGGCAAGTGTTCAAGTTTTTCGATAAAAATCTGGACATTTAAAGTGTTGAGCTCAAAGCCCTGCCTCGGACAGGTGGAATGAATGAACCAGACCTAGCAGTTCCGTTATTAGGACTTGTAAAAGGAGGATTTGAAATTCTGAAATAAAATTTTGCCGTTTACAGGTGGTTCTTTTTCAGATTTTATTGTAAAAGGCTAGATACATGCAAACTTTTGGAAAATTAACATCAAAAATCCTATTAAAAACTAAAATTCTCCTATAAAAGGGGAGCACGCCAGATTTGACTCTTTCTAAAAATATTTAATTTTCTATTTAATATATGTGAGCTGTTCCTCCTTTGACTGTAAAAAATTTCCACTATTGAAAAAATACTTTAAAGATTATTAAAATGTAGTAGGCACTGTAATCTTATGACTCTAAGAAGAATTAATCAATATTGATTGAGCATTTTTAATTTATTCATTTTCACCTTTTTTGAGTAATTTGCCCGATCTTAAAAGACATCCTTTTTACAACATACCCCAAATTTTTATGATTTGAATCACAAATCGGGTGGTAAAAGGCCACCGATTAAATTAAAGTTAAAACTATAGAGTTTTATTTCGCAAAATAAGCTTTTTATATAAATTGGGCCATGGACATTATATCAGAGTGCCATTTAAGTATTTTTACATCACATGTTTTGATTTTTTTTTTGTCAGAAAATAGATTTTCCAAAAATCAACAGCTTAGGAACTGAAAATTATAAAAATATTAATTAAATTTTAAGCGAAATAATTTTTTTTACAAAATTGATATTTAAAGAGAGTTTGAAGACCTGCCCTATAGATACTCTCTTTAGAGAGGATTTAAATGCACCAAGCTTTGACAACCTCTAATGAACTTTTGTGTCTTTGACAGAATTAATTAATATTTTTAAATAACACAAGCTGTTTGAACATACATTATAAACAGGATATTGACCCATTTCTCTTTGTATAAATAGAATGCGCCAAAATTGGTATTTTTGCATTTATTTTTTTTGAAAGCCAGAAAAGAGTGTCGTTGCCCCGACAATCAATTTGAAAATGTTTAATTTTCAATTTTCCAAATGTTTAACACAAATTTGATTAAAAAATTTCAAGTAGTGACTAAAAAAACACCATTTTTACAAGAGTTGTTTTTTTATATCTTTACAACAAAAGAGACGCGCAAAAAAGAAGCATAAATTTAAATTTTGATTAATAAAAATCAATAATTATTTTGATGCTATTAAAAGTTGGCAAGTTTAAATCTAGCTTTTTATCAAGGCTATGATTTATATAAAATCAATTAATATTTAGAAAAGGGTTGTTTAAAGAAATCAAAATTTAATTTCATCAAAATTATATATTATTAAGAAAAATGGAGACTTAGGTCGAATGGTGGTCTTTGATTCTAATTTTCTTCAAAAAAAAAATCAAAAAAATTGCCTTATTTTCGAATTTTGTTTATAAATTTAGTTTGACTTAAGATTAGTTTTGCAAAAAAAAAATAAAATAATTAGTCTTTATCCTAATACTGACCCGACACTATATGTTAACTATTTGTTAGGATTTTATTTTGAACCCTGGCAACAGAGAATAAGATTTAAAAAGAAAATTAATATTTTCTTTGTAAATTTAGGCCAGTTCTTTGCGTATTAACGCCCGATGCAATCTGCTGTGTAAAGCCCAAACAATTTCTAAATTATTTTGTTATTTAAAACCAACTGTATAATTGTTTGGCGCTTGGGTTGCTCTTTTGAACAGAAGGGCCCTGAAACCCCAATTTTCCTAATACCCGGAAAAAAATAAGAAGTTTTTCTACGTTAGGCAGTTACAAAAACAATGTTAAAATTCAATTTTTTTAAAATGGCGTACGTGCCAAGTAAATAACAATATGGCGAAGGTGTTTTATCCGTGCTTAAATCCAATTTCAGTTCATTAAATTTTATATACTTAGAGATCGACCCTGAGATATGTATATAATAGACAAAGAAAAGCAGTATTTTCAAAAAATAAAAAGCGGAAAAAACAGTTGCTGGCCAATAAACTGATAAGAATCAACGTGTGTCATTTAAACGTCTAGGCCTAATGGTAACAAAAATGATTTTAAAAGACGCACTGAAAAAAACCTCGTTAAAAAAACCAAAAGTAGCTGCGCTATAACTGTGGTAATACCTTAGATTAGCAAAAATCATATTTAAGGGCGCGTTTAATGTTGAGTATTTTTTTTCTCCAAAATTTTAAAAATTCAGTGTTATATGAATTTATTTTGATTTCAAAGTATTTTTAAAAAATTATATTTAGTGATATTTATTAAATCGGCAACTTTTAAGTAATATTGCATTCTATAATTTTTTTTTAAATTTTTCCAACATTAAACGCGCACCCTAAAAGGTTAATAAAAAATGATATCAATTAAAAGACTGCCTACGTTAATGGTTTAGGAGAAAAGTATTGCAATGGAAAAAGAAAGAAAAAGTTTGAAAATGTTTATAAATTTATAATGTAGGCCAGAAAACCTGTGGACCAGGTGTCAAACAAAATTAGGCGTATGGAAAGAAAAAAAAATTTTAGTGGAATGTGAAATTTTTACTTTTTTTAACTTTATAATTGGCTTTATACCGTTGTCCTTTCACGTTCTTGTCAAAAGATATTAAACTTTTTGACGTGAGTTCTATAGTTATTATGCAAAATTTAGATAAACTGAATATAACTAAAACATTATGTTTTCATGGCGCAAGTTTGGACACAATCTAAAGACACCAGGAGAATAAACTACCAAGTTAAAAGTTAATAATTCAAAATTTAATTAAATAAGACATTTAGTTCTTGCTAAAATATAATTTTTATGGTAGAAAATAATTTTTTTTTTCAATTTATTTGTGCCTGTATTGATTTATTTTTTATATCTATCATCATTTTCATTTATTTTCATTTGTCTTCTTCCTTTTTTTTCTCCTTTTTTTCGTTTGTCTTTTCCAACATAACTAGATATATTAAATCATGTAGGAATCAATGAAATAATATATATTAACCCGCATATGCCAATGTGTTTATTCCCGCCCTTTCTCTTCATCAAAACAAAACAACGTTTAAAAATTTATATATATTTTATACATATGCTTCCTCAATTTTATAAAATACATTAAAATTAATGTTTTTTAACAAGAATAAAAATATAACTTAATTCAGATTTCTTTTCTCAAACATTTAGAGCTCAATCAGATTTTTCAAAAAATCATTAAAAAAAATTCTTGGCATAAAAAATATTTTACAAAAAGGCCATTTTTTGAATTAAAAGTTTTATAAAAAAAAAGAAATATTAAATTTTTTAGAAAAACAAGAATGAATGCACGCGCCAATATAAAAATAAATTTATTGTCTTTAGGTTTTAAATTATTTGTTTAAATAAAAAACAATCTAACAATTAAATATATGTAAATTTAACATGCCCAACATTTTGAGCTTTATTTTTTTAATAAAATTCTATTAGTTTTTTTAAAACAATTTTTTTTTACATAAGAAAATGTATTGCTAATAATTAGGATTGGCGACATTTTGTAAAATGCGTTTTATGTCAATGAAAAAAAAATTGTAAAATTTTTTGTAAAACAGAAAAGTCTAAATTATGAAATTAAGCATAGGCAAAATACAATCAATGTCTTATTCTATAAATGAATCTCGTTAATTCTTAATGTAACTGTATGCTTTAACATCTTGGCAATTTTTTTATTTTTTTTACATAATTTATTTACGCCCTCTAAAGTTTCTCACTCAAAAAGTTCAGATGGTCTGGGAATTGTTTCAAAAGTTATTACACGGGGTTGGGCTTAAAATAACAAATCTTAACTGATTTAGAATTATTTGATCCAAGATTATGAATTTCATGTTGACCAACTAAAACATATTATCTCAAATATTTTGCTTGGATTTGTCGTAAATATAAAATATAGGGTAGGGCCGAGCATGCCAAATTAAAAATCCACTAGCAAACTAGGGCGGGAGGGCGGGTGGAAATATTTAATTCAACTTACTGCCTAAAGCCAGAGAACCAACGTGCTTATCACTATGAAAGTTTACTTAAAATTTGTATATTTGATAAATTATCAAATTATAAACGATTTTTGCCAAAATTACATCATTTATAGTTCATATTTTATAAAAAATATTTAAAGCTGGAAAATTGTAAATGGATTAAGCCAAAAGAAAACAGATATATTATAGTTTAGCCTAGCCAGATTAGTAATAAAAACATGTCAAAAAATTTTTTTTAATGTTTTAAAAATATCCCGCCTACTAAATTTTATGTCAGTTGACAGGCCTTCTATAATTATATAGTATCTAGCCTTAGTCATTATCTAAAAAAAAATTGAAACAGGCGTAAAATTAAATTGTCAAAATATTGATAACACATCCTGTTTATTTTTAATAACTTCCTAAAAGATGATTTCTGTAGCACTGTGGAGAATAGCATACCATGAAAACTTCAAATATCTGTCAGTCATCCAAAAATATTAAAATTAAGAGAAATCTGTATAAATTTGGTCGTAGATGCCTAAGTTTTTAAATAACAAATATTTTTTACTTTCAGAATTATTTTTCCGTACTGGCAGCCCGAAATTTATTATTAATCAACAATTACCATTGTTTTAATTTAATTATTGAGGTTGTGAAATGGCGCGTACAGAGTTTATTCATTTTTTCGGAAAATTTAAATTTTTTTTTGGGTTTTTACATCAAAAATTATTAACCAAAAAATTTTTTTTAATTCTGAACAATTATACTTAATGTATTTACACAAACCTTATTAATTTTTATCTATCCATAGAAACATAGCTAGCCATCATTATATAATAACTCCTTTAAAATTCTAACGCTAAAAAAATTTTCAAAACTAAAATAATATTTTATTTTAAAAAATATTAAAATTTTTAGAAATTTGTTTTAAAACGAATAAACACTGAACGCGCCCCAAGGTGGTATAAATTTTGTTTTTAAGGGCACGTACAAAGTGAGTTTTTATTTTCGTAAAATTTTAAAAATTCTGAAAATTTTAAAAAAAAATTTATTTAATTTTTTTTAAAAATTTTTTGTTTCAGAAAAAGCATTTTATGTACGTATACTAAAAATGGACAACTTTTTAAAAATTTGCGTTTTATTTCAAAATATAATTTTTTAAAATTTTACGAAAATAAAAACTTACTTTGCACGTGCCTTAAATCAAATTTTTTAAAATAAAAATTTATGACTATTATATTATGCATTGGTTAGTCCGCCAACTAACGCGACGGTGTTTAGGACGAAAAAAAACATTACTCTATTTTAAACGAAAAATAATTAAAATTAAAAATATATATAAACATATACACAATAAAACCAAATTTTGTAAATTTATAGGCTTAGTAGCCTTTTAATATTGAATTTGTTTTTTTTTAAATGTTTCTACATGCTTAGGACCTCATGATTCATTTATTTTTTTGTTGTAGATTGAAGATCAGCAAGTTACAATATTTCTTATAAACTGATTGTCATAAGGTTTTTGCTATAAAGTAATTGAATTTATTTATGTATGTTTTGAAATTTTTCGAGAATCAAAATCAAAATTTGTTAATATTGAGCCTGGCTCGAAACTACAAATAAGTCTAAACTATAATTTAAGCTACAAAATTGTCAAGAAATTAGATAGATCTAAATATTTATCAAGGGGACAAATTTAGTCTAAATTATTGCCCGGCACACCCGGCCCTAATTTTAATCGGGTAGGGAAAGAGGGGGTGCACTTGGCCAAACGGCCTTTATGGTCCCAACTTTGAATTACGATTTTAAACTTTGGGGCTCAATCTGCCTCCTTATTACAATAATGTGGGTGAGATTAACGAACTCAAAGCCTCGTATATTTATAAGTCTAAGAACCCATTTGATTTTTAAGAATGGCCAAATTGCTTAATGCCCCAGGGCAATAATTTTTACACTGTTCGTTTAAAGCGGGTGCCAGCCAAACAGCGTTATATGAAATACCTCTTTAATCAATAATGCGTATATATTGAGTCCTAATTATTCCATTTGTAAGTACAAACTTGCATATATTACCAAGATTTGGGCATAACTAGGCAGAGTATTTACAAAATATATTTGCATAAATATATATATATAGCTAATAACTGGTTGAAGGTAAAATTAATGACCAAATTATGATATTTCGATGCGTATTACTATTGACCCATATAAGTCAACACGAAATTGATCAAACTTCTAAATAAGTTTATTGACCGCTAAAAGGTATACCCTCCTTGTTTATGAAAAGCTACATTTATTACCACGAGGTTTGAAAAAAATAATACCTTCTAGGTATATTTTTGTCAAATTCCAGAGATTTTTTTTCCATTTTTGTAAAAATCTATAAATTTTTCTGAGACCACCTTCTCTAATGTTTTTTCTTGCTTTGATAAACCAACTCTAAACTTTTAAAAAGAGGTCAGGGCTTGTTATTTAATGTCCAGCTTTTATTAAAATGTCAACGAGAAGACTCCTATTTAAGTAAAGCCATAAATTTTATTATATTAATACTCTAAATAAAAACTTGCACATGTTAATTCCCATAAGAATGTATTTTTATTTTACAGAGTCCCGTGGTTATTATGTATTAGTTATATTCCATTATATATCGATTTCCAAATGAGTCAACTAAACCAATCTATAATACTAAAACTAAAACTTAGTTAAGTAAGAATAAAACTAAATAAAATTTGACCCCGTGAGTGATATGTATTGATCAAAAAATAAGGGAATATTGACTGAAATATGATTGTATGTCGATCTCCATGGACCGTTAATAGTGGCATAATTAGATTTAGAGGGGGCGGGTAATAGTCACATTTTGTAGAAAGTATATTAAACTTCTTCCAGGTTTGATAAATGTTTTGAAAAAGAATATTATTTATTAGGTCGTTTTTTTTTTGCAATTTTTTTACCACATAAAGCTAAATTTGGTATTAATGAGAACAAACCCTGTTGTGTATATTTATAAAAGTTGTGTAAAATACAACAAAATTTTTTAGATATTTATATTGGAGTTTTTCAAAAGAAATATTAAAAATATTGGGACTTTTATAAGTCAAAATTTAATTTCCCATTTATTTGGTATCAAGGACAAACCCTTATTTACCAAGGTCTCTCCCCTCCTTATTAATTAGGACTAATAGTGCGGAAATAATGGAATTCAAAAGTTGCTCAAGGTAAGGTGAAAGAGCTTAACGTTTTAAAACACGATATAAAAAATAAATTTTGAAAAATTTAATCCCACCCTAAAACAAAAATTAGTCGTTTTAAGCGCAAAAATGTTTTTACCTTTTTATACCACCACTCGGCTAATCTAAGAGCTTAAATACAGGATAAAATTATTACAAATACATCTATATGTGTGACCTTAACAGAGGATCATTTTTTTAGACCGGTGAAATACAGGTTTAGCACTTCAATTTTAAGTCTACATTTACAAAAAAAAATACTGCCTAAATTTGAGCCAATAAGGCCAACCGAATTTTTGGGACACAGGATTCAAAGAAATGACAATTTTTAGTGGTAATTGAACAAAAGCAAAAATTAAACGGTAGTTTTAATATTAAGGTCACTTGGTGTGTTTGTTATTTAATATGTCGTCAGAATCAAAGTTAGAAGGAAAGGATTATGTAATCATATTAAAAATTTAATTTTAGTAGTCGGCGAATTTACAGAATTTTGTTGTCAAACACAAGGTTTTAAATCGAAGCCGGTGGCATAGGTGATCATTCATGCGTTGAAAATATTGCATTTTTGGTTTTGGACTTGAATTTAATTTCGAAAAAAGAAATGTTGAAAATAGTAACTTAATTTATCAGATTCTGCCAAAATTGAATTTAAATGGGAAAAATATTGTGTATGTAGCCATTTTAATAAAATAATTAGGTTTAAACGCGGTCTTTATAAAGAAAAAGAAGTATGATAAAATATATTTTTGTTGTTAAAAATGGAATAAAAGGGCAGTTTATACTTATATCATTCAATTAATTTATATCGTTTTGATTAAATTAATTGGAAAGACCAGAAATTTTTTTTTAATTGCCACCGACTTAGGTTTTATGGTCCATTTGGCCATATAAAGTTAATTATATTGATATACAACATGGTACCACATAAAATTTTGCAAGAATTCGTAGCTCAAGGTAAGCAATTAACCGGTTTCTAGTTACCACATTTTAATTTTTCTCAAGCCAAACCAGAGTAAAATTGGTCAAAATTTTTCGCTCTCTTTAAGTCTTATTTTCAAATTACGACACATCACATTATAGATAACATCAAATTTATTAATTAGCGCGCTAAATATGATCCCTTTAGCCTTTAAATAAATTCACGCTTAGTGTAAAATTTATTTAACGAATTTTTTAAGGCTGAAATGGCTTTTCCAAATTTATTATCAATTGTAATTCTGGCCCCATAAGTTTCTTTTTTACACAAAAAAAGGAAAAATAAATTCACGTATTTATATCAACAATTTTAGTCGGGAACGACTTACGATAGGATAGCCTAAGTGCCTTCTTTTTAAATCCGTTTAATATTTTTCTCTTATCCAACCCATTTGAATAATTCTTAATAAATAGCTTCAACCCTTTCGATCAAACTTATTTTTAAATAATTCTGGCTGCAATTATTTTTAGACTTTACAAAATATATAACAAAACAAGCATTTTAAACTGCTTGATGGGTAAAAGAAATTCATCTCATTAACCCGAATACCTTTATTGTTCTATTATTATGGCGATTTAAATAAACGATATGAAAATAGAATATAAAGTCAGGCACGATTCTAGACCCCTTTTGGGGGGGGGGGGGAGCCCCCCCCCCAATTTAATTTGCCCCCCCCCCCCCAAATAATTTGCCCCCCCCCCCAAAAAAACGTATAAATTTTATTTTTTCTTCTACATAATATAATTGAGTTTGCTCCGCCAAAAATATCTAAAAAATATTATTTTAAAAATATTTATTTTTTTTTACAAAGGGTTTTCATTCATCAACACTTCTCATCCGCTAGAGAGATCAAACTAACACATAAATTATTTCTTTGTTATTAGATATATAGAAAAATTTGATTTTACAGAAAGCTTTATATTTGTGAAAGCAATTCATAAATCTGATGCCTAAGAAATTTTCTTGTCAACAATCTTTTGTTAGAATATAATCTAGAACCAAAGAACCTGATCGTACAATGCTACGATGGGGCGAACGTAATGCCCGGGGATAAAGGTGGTGTTCAAGTGATAAGCAAAATAGCTGGACACCATGTCCCGTATATTCACTGCTTTAACCACCGATTGCATCTTGTTGTAAAAGACTGTCTTGAAATTTTAAGTGAAGGGAAAGATTTTTTTGATAATTTTTCTTCCCTTCATAAATTTTTTCAACATGATGCAATCAAGGAAGTTAATGAATGCGGGACCATACCCCGGCTGTTGCCCCATTCGTGGTGTGGTCACTACGACGCCATTGTTTTTTTATAAAAATTACATAAAAATATTAAATACTCTTTTAAAAATTAAAAATTAAATTTTTTTTTATCTCTTTAGGACACAGGGCCGAAGCGTCGGGGTTTTTTGACCATATTTATAATCATCAATTTATTTTTTGTATTAATCATTTGAAAAATTATTTTATTTATTAAAAATAATTAATGATCAATTTCATTGCAAAACGATTTATGTTTCTAAAACTTTTGATTTAATACACCATTGTTTGTTAGAAATTAAACAATTAAGAAATACAAATACATTTGAAGATTTATTCAAAAACTGTTTTGATATAAAACTTGTATAAATGACAATAATTTATCTATGGGTAAAACAAAAACTAAACCTAAAGATTTTTCTGATTTTTATTTATTTTCCATAAGTTTGAGAATAATTTAAATATTAATGATGAATTAAAAAGTATTTATTTTAATATTATTGATTTATTTATTGATTCTTTTGATAATAAATATTTTACCGATAATATTTATTAAGAATCTTTAGATTACCTGTATAAATTTGATTATCCTTTTTTTTAGATATAAATAAATTAGAGCCTCTTTTAAATATAAGTAATATTAATAAAAATTCATTATTTAAAAAAATTGACGTAGCCAAAAATTTTTTAATAAGAAAACTTAATAATTACAAAGAATGTGTTAATAATGATTTTGTTAAATTTTTATATGATTACAAAGATGCGTTTCCTAATCTAATTAACATTTCTATAAGTTTGTTATTTGGCTCTTCTGTCGAGTTGTGAGGCCACATTTTCTTCTTTAAGAAGGATAATAACTTCTAGTAGGCTGGCAAATAGTGACCTGCGTAAAGGTGATTTGGTTCTTCTAGGACACGAAAAATCATTAACTGGGGAGTCAGCTAATTATTGCTTACTATTTTAAGACATGGTTGCAAATTTTTTTTATGCGCATTTAACGTTTATGTTCATGTTTTATTTAATTTTTTACCCTAATATTAATTACTAGTTATATATAACCAGTGTTTTTTCATATATATTCTTCCAAAATTAGCATACTTATACAATCTGTTTTCATGATAATTAATCTTATTTTACTATTCATTTTCTAAAGTTTTATATAATTCATTTTTATCATTCATATATATCATATTTTTATTTATGATGCGCATTGATACCAAATGATAAAATTATACTTACAATTAATTTCCATATCTCATATCTTTTTAAGCAATTGATATTAGTGAAAACAATTAATATTAATTACAAATTCAATTTATAAGCGCAATCATTTTTTTTTATTTTATGAATATAATGAATTACTTTTAATATGTTAAAAATAAAAATTTTGTACATGGATTCAATTGTTAAACATGTATATTTTTCAAAAAATTCTGCCCCCCACGAGTATTTTTTGCCCCCCCCCCCCCTCCCCCAAATGGAAAAGCCAGAATCGGGCCTGTATAAAGTACTAATAATATTATTACGATATTTTGTGACTTTTTGCTATATCTGTAATGAATTAAATTTTAAAATAACATTGGTCGATAAAAATCAATAAGTTAAAATAGGGTATTCTCTTAGATTTTAATTAAAGAAGGGCTACTAAAATTGACAGATTTTGCGACCTCAAGAATGCACTAAAGAGAAAAAATTAACGATTTTCTAAAATCACTTGTAACTTATATTTCTAATTTCAAATAATGAAAAAAAAAATATTAAGTATATCAAGTGCTTACATCAACATATAAGTTATACAGAACATTTGTGACAAGCCAACCTTGTTATCGGTAAAAAAAATATTGTAGTTTGAATTTAACTGTTGTAAATATATAAAATAAATATTTAATTACATTTTTGTTTTAAATTTTTTTAATTTTGAATGTTTATAGCTGGTTAACAACGCTTAATTAGAAAAAAGGCAAATGGATTTACTAATTCGTGAGATAGCAGGTCTGGTCTCTGAAGTTAGCTCATAACTCTCGAAAAAAATTTTAATTTTAAATAATTTTTTATTTAAAAAAAAAAGGCATATCGCAACTGTTAGATTTTTTATATATAACCCATTGATCCCTAAATACATTTAGGTTTCCCATAAATCCGGTGTTATTTTTTTATCGCATTTATATTGGCCAAAACAAATACAAAAATCATATTTTTTTACCTAACATGTTTAGAAGGAAACTTGGGCTTAGCTTACCGGTTATAGATATTTGGGCCTGGTTCGGCGGATAGATAGATTAAACTAAGTCGCCTCCAAAAAAATATTGACTATGGGTGGACCACTCTAACTTATTCCGGCCCGTGGATTATTAATTTATACTATATGTTGTAATGGCTGTGGCTAGTGAAAAAAAAAATTTGAAAAAATTGAACGCAATTGATTAACATTACGGTGAATAGTGTAAAATATTAAAAAGTTAAAAAATATTTTGTTAAGGGTGGCCTAAAACAGGCAAATTACATTAATATTTTATTTTTACTATTCGCTGATAAATTTTTTTAAAATATTTTTTCTAATTTTAAAAATTGTACAAGCCAACTTATGATGTTCCCAAATTTAAAGCATCAGCTAATTGGCACTATTTACGTAAAAATGTCTTAATTCTTGAAAGATTTATTAAAAAAAAATTTTGTTTTAGTTAAATTAATATAAATTAAGTCTTCCTTCCCTATTTTATATTATTTGATACCTTTAAGGTTTGTTGCTATTAAATTTATTAAAAAGTAAATAAAAAATTTTCATATGGTTCTACAAATCAAGGGGAGGGGGAATTTAATAAATTTGCATTTTTTTGCCTAAAAAATAAAATATTACAATTTAACATAAAAGAATTAAAAAAGTTCTAATCAGGTTTAAAATAGGAAAATTATACGATTTTATGGTGTGCTTGATTACCATAAAATGAGAAAAAAAATAAATAAAAAATATAATGATAAGTAACATAATTTGCTCGTTTACAACACGCCTTAAAGAAAATAGAGTTAATTTTTTAAAAAAAAATATTAATTTAAAAAATTTCTACATTCAAACGTTAGAATTTTAGGTATTATTCGAATTTTTGTACAGCCGCATTTCTTGACAAAAAATTCAAATGTAATACCATAGCAACTATTAAACCCCTAATTTTTTACTAAGTGTGTACCTATAAAACCATGGCTATATAGATGCAAAAAAGGACGAAAAAAAAATCTATAAAAACTTTTCATAAATTCAATATTTTCCGGTAAGACATATGCTGCCAAATTATACAATGCTGACTTAAATAATAAAATTACATTCAAATTAAAACAAATCGTAAGAGATAATAAATGTGTTAATTTGTCGCTGGTCCGAGGAGTAAATTATCGCACTGAACATTTAAAACTACGAAAGAGTAAATAAAACAAACTTTTAAAATATAAATTTCGCATGCAAAAAAAATTCAAAAAGCCTATTTATTTAATTCATTTAAAAGATTTAAACTAAAGATGGTAAAGTAATTCATTGTTAAAATTCTATAAAGTTTTCCCTTCCGGCTCAGGTTAGGTTTGGGGACCCACAATGGCCCATTGAAGATTCTTGTAAAATTAATGTTTGTACCCTTAAAACTTATTTTTGACCTTTTTACAATTACCTTTTTAGCTTTTCAATATATTTAATTAATTTAATTATGTGACTGTGGTGGCCTTATTTTAAATAATATAAAAAAATTAACAGTTAAATATTTTTACAATTTTCACGTTTAGGCTTCGCAAATATCAAAATATGGTGTAAATTTTTTGTATTATTTTTTTTTATCAAATAATTGCAAAAAAATAAAAATACTTTGTTTAAAATAATAGATTTTAAAATATTCAATATTGTTAAAATAAAAAAACAAAAAACGCGCCCTTATAAACTTCATGAATTAAAATATTTATATTTCTGGGCTCCCTAAATTAGCAAATTTTTAAAATAAATCACTGTTTAGCAAAATAAAATTGTAGGGAAATATTAAGGTCCTAAACATATTGTTAATATTACATAAATATTTATTATTCTTTGCATAACAGTCTAAAATAAATATAAACCTACCTTGGGTTATTATATTCAGAAAAATTAATAATTTATTATTTTAATTCTTGCTTATATCACAGGTCAACAAATATTAATTTCAGAAACGTGAATTTTATGAAAACATAAAAGAATGCATCCCCATGATGGCCTAGTCTCATATATAATTTTCGTTTTTCTTAGTTTCTTCCGTCTTTGGCTCCTTAGATCCGTCTATATCGAAAAATGGCCTTTTTTGACCAAATTGACAGATCTAAATATACCCAAAAAAATTTAAAAATTTTTTTTGCATATTAAAATCCCTTGTAACTTATATTTATAATCACAAATAATGGAAAATAAATTTTATTAATTTATCAAGCTCTTACATTGGCATTTAGATAATACAAAATATTTCGCGTCCAAACTTAAATACGACACGATATATTATCGTTTTTTAATGAAAATATTTTTTGAAGTTTGAATTTAACAGTTTAACTATTGTCAATATGTAAAAATAAAATTTTAAATTATTTTTGTTTTCGATTTTTTTTTGGTTTTTCAACCTTTTTTTCTAAAATTTTCAATGTTTATAACTGAAAGTGTGATTAGGAAAAAGTTAAACGGACTTAATATACCCTAAGATGGCAGGTTTGATCTCTGTATTTAACTTAAAACTCTTAAAAAATTGTTGACTTGTGTATTAACATCGCTGAAACGCCTTATTTTTCCTTTTGTATTTTTAATATCTAAATTATTAAGGCATTTATCACAAAAGAATTGAAATAACGGTAAAAAAGAAAATTTAAAATATATAAAATTAAAACTCGATATGACCATGGCAAAAAATAATGTTAAACCACAATCTCTTGAGAGCCATAATTTCTATTTTGTTGTCTGTTTTTTTTTCCTGGCAGATTTTTAAATCTTGCCAGAAAACATTGTCAATTTTTATTTTATCTGGCATTGATGTATAGAAAAAACTTAATTGGTTTTTTTATATTGACAATTACAACGAGCTAATTAAATTAAATACGAAATATAGCCTCAAAATAATGTGGTGAAAAGTCTTATTTTTTCTGGTCTAAAGCGGGTTGATCAATTTTGTAAAAGCACATTAAAAAAAGGTTTTTTAAATGCTATTATTGCTGTGTAACATATTTATATTTTATTTAGAGTGAAATTTAATGGACAATTATGCCAGTTGAGTGACATAAAATCATTTACTACAATTCACAGAACTTCGTGAATTATAGACATTCATTGTTTAATTGTCAAACACTTATTACACCATTCTTCATTTGTAAAAACAATAATAGGTCAGAAGGCCCGATGAGGTATAGGCGACGAATTTTTTTGCCGTTTAAATCATTGGATTTGGGATTTCCCCCAATACACCTTTTTTTAAGTAAGGGTGCCATACCCCATTAGAGGGCTTGGACTTTTTTAAACCGAATAAATTGCCATTGGGTTAAACAGTGAGATTCAACACGGGCCACCTAGAACTATAACTTTAGGCACAACGTTTAGGTCACTCAGCAGCTGTAAAATAGTAGTAAATTTTTTTTCGGAAAAAGCCGACTGAAACTCTTGCGTGTAATACAGAACGTTTCCACTGAGATAAATAAGTCGACAATTTGCTGATCTTAATTAATTTAGTATAAATTACAATGAGTTTTAAAATTAAAATAATAATGCATAGTCCGAATCATAGGCCCTAAACACTTATTGGATATTGCGACCTTCGACAACTTATATTTCTCTCATATTTGTTGCAAATTAAATAATGGTGAAACAAAATTAAAAGATTATCCACATATTTTTTATTGATAACTATAATTTTGCATTTAACTTGCTTGACCACTTTTTAATAATGATTTCTCGCATATTAGCGAAGTGAAACTATGGCACAAATAAGATTAAAAAAGTTTTAACTGCCCCAAACAATCGACTCCTCTTAATTGTCGTATTTATTAAATATAAACACTATAGCTCGCACTAGAAAAACTTTTAGAGATATTTTTTAATGGACACGCGATGATAAAAAAAACTTATCTGAGGCCAAAATATCAATAAAACATAGTATTTAAGTTGTGTAAAGTTTCGACATCATTCAAAAGAGTTGTAGGCATGGGAATGTTAGCAGTCCATGTCCTCCTCTCCCATAAATCCTCAGCTCAGTTCTGGGTTCTATGGTACCAAACCAGAGCAGAAAATATATTTTTTTCTAATATACTGTTTTAAACCAAAATAGAGAGGTTTATGAAGTTAATTTTATTGTACTTTTTTTAGACAAACTTTTTGCGACGAAAAAAGATATTTAGAGTACAAATATCGTCACAAAATCCATCACATTTGGAACTTGTAGAATGGCTATAGCTCAAAACGGTCGTACCATGACGAGATATCGTGTTTAGGATTATGAGGCTTTACTAATCTTTTGACACAATCTACGCTCTTTTAAGCCTTTTATATGTATTCGGTCATTGACACGAGTCTGACAAGAAAAAAGCCTTTAATAGCATGGGAAATCTGTAAATGAAAGTTCATAGCTGTCTTGAACAAAAAATCTCAACTTGATTTTTAAAAAAAAAACAAATTGGTGTAATCTTTGAAAACTCTAAGGTCAGTCAAAGCATTTTCCCGGCCACTTGAAGTTCTCTATATTTGAATTTAAAAACGTTGCCAAATAGAAAATTAAACAGTTAGAGGCCAGTTAAAGCATTTTTTGGTCAAGGCATTGCAAAATATTTTGCTAAATGTTAAGAAATATATCGTAGTATTGGAGTTTCATAGGTCAATGTGTTGTCAGCAGGTTAAATTTAAGTAAGATAAACATCATTATTTATTTATCAAGTCCACATGTGATTGCGATTTTTTGTAATTAAACCTTTATATTGACTCTATTGACTAAAAATGCTGGAAGAAAAAGAATTAATTTATCTAATAACTGAGGATAAATCCTATAACTATTAACTTAATTTTGTCAAGAAGAATTAAGGGAATTGTTTGTATGTTCTGTTTAAAAACACTTATAATAAATTTTTCTTTTATTAAACAGTAATTGAAGAGGACAACATTAAATTAAAAATTACCATTGGCAAGATGTTTTAATTTAATTTAATGTGAGTCACGAGAATTGAAATTAATTTGCCCTGATTTTGTGTCAAAAAGAAAATGGAAAAAACACATAGATGTGTTAAAGCAAATAAATAAGTGAGCGCTTTATTAAAAGAGTTTTTAATGTCCGCCATTTGGTTAAAACCATAAGCGCATTCTTAGGCACATCGGTGACCTATATTTTTTTTATAGGCTTAAAAGAGCGGACTTTATTGAAGGTAAAACATGTCACTCCGAATATTTATAATTTTAATAGTAATATACATATAAAAATGTCATTTAACCTGGCAAATGTTATGCCTAGCATATTATAAACAGCACTTTTTACAGCCCCCCCCCCCTCAACCCCTTTTTTCTATAAACACTTGTTTACGGCCCTGGTTTGAAACATTAAGCTAGCTCCCTTAAACGATCCTTTATTTAAAAATACCAACTGTCAAGCTCATCCATGATTTACCTTCGTTGACATTTAGGGGACAAAGGTCGCCCGCACTAAAACACATTAAAAACAATTTACCACGACACTGTTATTTTACTTCAATGTATACGGCAAAGGGCATCACCAGGGTGCCCACGAAAATATCGGCGAACGCTAGGCTTACGATAAAATAGTTTGTGATGGTGTGCAAGCTCTTTTCAATGTACACGCTCAAAATGACGAGAATATTCCCAAAGACCGTAAATATGGGCACGAACGCGAGCACAAGGGCCCAATAGGCAAATTCCGGGGGCCCAATCTCCGACGAGAGTGCAGTATTATTGGAATTGTTGCCGTAAGTTGCATTGCCAAAGGGATGATTCCACCAAGAGGAATTGGTAGGATTGGTTGCGCTAGTTGACATTAACGTTATGATATGGTCTAAATAGCTACAAAAATAGCATTGTAATTATCGCTGATTATTAAATTTGGTAATAAGGACCGTTAAAAATTAATTAATCTCAAATTTCAGCTTTCTTGAATTTAGAGTAGACTGATACTACTTCCACCAGTGCCCATGGAATGTAATTTTCCCTTGCCTTCTTTTTTCCTTGATCAGATTCGCTTCTTTAGATTCTCTACATTTAGCTAAATAGAGTCAACCCAGGGTGTGGGAAGAGGTTACAAAATTTGGCCGTTCGTTAAAAATATGATTTTCGGTATAGTCCTTTTAGTGATGACATTTACGCTCTTGTAAAATCGCTTAAAATAATAGGGAAAATCTGGTAGGAAAGGACATTGAGCTCCACGCGTAAAATAAAAATAATAATAGCGCGGCAAAAAAAATTCATATTATTAGGGTAGAAACAAAACAACATATATATAAATATAAAAAAAAAAAGAAAAACAAAATTGGATTTATTTTCTCGTTTTTTATTTTAACACACTGTCGGTCTTTATTATTAAAAAGACAACTCCCCTAACACCTAGTGGCACAGTTACGGGCTCATTTCTTTCCCTTCATCAAAAGGACGCAAAAATTTTACGGGAAGTGATTTAATAATGAAATTAAAATATGAGAAACAAAAAGAAAATTGGAATTTTGAGAATTAGTTGTATAAAGTATAAAAAAAAAATTTGATATAACAGACCCGAAGCAACACTGCATGCCAACTCAATCTTTTGATTATTCTAAAACATAAAAAATTGTAATAACTTTTTTTTAACGTTATGTCATTTGATAAATATCTATAATTTTTAATGCCTTTTCCTTTCTTTTCTTTACTCCTTTCTATTCATTTCGTAAAGCGTTTTTATTATTTTTAATATGCGCCGACTTTTAATGATGCAGAGCAAAGGAGTGAATGTGAGTGGTCCGGTCCATAAAAGTTAATGAAATCTCATATGTGCTCCTAAACATTGAGTCTTTGCAATATTTTCTCAGTTAGATGACATTTTTGGTTAATATTGGTAAATACAATTTTTATTAAACCTTAGCTAAACGGGTAATTTTAAGATAATTTTTTCTGACCAACGCAATTTCAAATTTGTTTCTAAATGAACACTAGAGGTCAAAGCCGGGATTCAAGACCATCGGAAACGGTGTCGACATGATCAAGGCCTATTTGACCGAGTTTAAAATTATTTTGGGCCGGGCCAATTTTTTTTTTATCTCATAATTGCCTTAATACTATTAGCTATTATTTATTAGGTCATTTTAGCACACGTATTTATTAAAAATTAACTGGCTCCCAGAATGCCTGTTATTTGAGGTTTTTAAAAATATTTTTATAAGTGTCAAATAAAAAAAATAAATAAAAAAAATATAAAATAAAGAGACTATTGATATAGACTTATATCGGTTCCTAATTAGTGTGGTCGTAAAAATAGGTTTTAAAGCTATCTAAACAAACCATGGCCATATTTGTATTAATAGGGGCGGGAGCGTTCGAAGTTTATTCAGTTTTAAGAAATTCTATAATTTAAATAAATATTTTTTTTTGCAGAAAAGACCTTATTACATATTATTAGATAGTTGCCAAAAGTTTTTAGCACTTTTTAACATTTTTTAATAAATTTAAAAAAAAAACAAAAATTTAAAAATTATAATTTTTTGCAAAAAATAAAAGAGCTCTGAAAGCTCCTTTAAAAAATTTTATTTTATTTTAATCTTTTAATTTGTAATTTTTTACTATTTTAAAATTTTCATTCATATATAATAAAATTAGTTTTTATTTTTTATATTTTGCTACCTTGCGGTCATAGCCATCTATATAAGTAAACCGTCGTTATTTTTCATAATATTTTTTTTACCTATTTCTATGATTTTATTAATTTTTTTACTTTTTTGATAAATTAATTTTTGGAAAATATAAAACTATAATATCATTATTCTATTAACCTGACAAACTTCAGGCCTTGGTCTTTATCTCCTTACCACGAAAAAAACTCAGTTCTATCTATTAAAATAAACGTTTATTTTAATAATAATCTATAAATTGGCATGAAGGGCCAATACTTGAAGTTATTGTGAAAAAAATTGACTTTAACTAATTAAATATATTTTTAATTTTTTTAACGATTAAAATACATATTAAACAACAACCTTAATTAAATTGGTAGATAATTTCTATTAGCCACCATATTTTACCTTGGAGGCACCAAAAACACCAAAGAAAATTGACAAATAATTATAACTTTGATGAATACAAAATGAAAATTGCTGTTTAAAATTCGCATGTTATATATTACTTTTTAGTTTATAAAAAATGACAAAATGAAATAATAATTCAAAAAAACAGCGTAAAATTTTGTGATTGTTTGATTTGTAGAATAAATTAAACAAAGGTTTGAATTCACGCTTCCCCCCGACTATGTAAATAATTTTTTACAGAAAATTTTAAATGTCATTTTATAATTTTTTCCATCAATAAATGCTTTATTTTAAAGGCCATTCTTCTATTTGATATTACAAACTACCAAAGATAATAAATTTAAAATTATTTTTGGAAAATAAAAATTTGTGTAAAAAAATGTTTTTTTCTGGCATTGGTAATCGAGTCAAAGGGCTGTGAAAATCAATAAAAAATTTAGGCTCGTTTCACAAAATTTAAATGTATATTAAGTTTTTTTTGCTATTTTACAAAACTCAAATAGCTAATGTATTCAAATTCAATTGCATAAAGTTGTTTTGAAAAAAAAAACTCAAATCAATAAAATTTTTTTCCCATAAATAATAGATTTTCATGAGTTCAACGTGCTTTCAAAGAATTTATAAGGTATGTGCTAGTGTCCCAAAACTAAAAATCCCATAATAAATGCTGGCGTAGGCCTCTCCAATATTTTGCGTACAAAATATTATTCAGACAAAGTGACCAGCTTTAAAGACGGACCATTTGCATTTTTAACTCCGTTTATCCCCCCCAAAAATTACATTGCCATGTTTCGACCTAGTTGCCCCCCCCAACCCACCATGAAAACAATTTTCTTGACAAAACACAAGTTTTCTTGAATCAGAGCCTGTTTAAAAGCAACTTAGACTAAACAAAAATTAAAGTAAATTTACATTTTTTCAAGATTGCACGTATTAAATTGATTGCTATTTTACACATTGAAAAATTTTATAATATCAGTGGCATAAACCTTTATAAAAGACCTTGTGGAAGTTTTGTGTAGCGATGGAAGTGCCCTTTGGTTTGACTGTTGATTTGATTTCTTCCTCCAAAAAATGTTATGCCGGGCGATTTGTTTTTTAAACGTTCGGCACATTCTTTAATGGCTCAATAAATATTAAAACAATTAAAAAAACCATGCGAAATTACGATGGCTAAAAAATTCAAAATCACTTCAGCTTTTTTCCCCCAAAAATTAATTAATTTCATAAGAAATAATTCGAGAATTATTTTAATTTAAATTTAATTTGCTAGCTACTTAGTTATCATAGTTTTTAGACAATGCCCAACCAAAAAATTATCACACGCCCATTGATTAGTGATTTTTAATATATTGATACTTCACAGTTTTGCAATCATTTAAAACTGATCTGACTTTTGAAAAAACATAGGTAGGCCATTAAAATGTTTTTGATATTTGTAAAATGTAAAAAATTCCTTGAGCCCAGTTAGACCTAAACATGTGTTTAATAAAGGGCCAGCCACCATAACGTTTTATTTTTCAGTCGACAGGCTTTTCGACCAAAGGCACAAGATACAATCTTTAATGCCTAGGGCAGTTTTAAGGTAATTCCTGGTTTATAATAATACCTTTGACAGCATAGTTGCTGCTAAGCGGGTCTATTTGTGGTATGAATTTGTCAACCTTGGATTAAATAAAAATGTGATATTAGGCTAAAATTTGCACCTCATAAACTTTTTCATTCATTTCTACCATCAAAAAAATACAGCTTATTAATTTAACAATTTCAATTAATTGGCGAGGATAGGGAAGGGTGTTAGGAAGACTCAGAAGTGCGAGAGGCTTCCCGCTCCGGATTAAGGGATTTTCAGTCGAAATCATTTGAACAGTTTTTAATGGAAGAAAGAGATTTGAATATTTATTGTCAGTTAAGGAAAATAAGATGCTGCCTTTTAATTTATTATCTCTCATTTTTACAATATTACATTAAAAAACGAAAAAATCTGCATCGAGCCGCAAACTTGAAACTTTCAATTTTTAACGATTACATTTAGTCAAAACATATATAGTATGTCCTTTCATTCATATCTTTAACCCTATTTCGATAGGATCTAAGTTCCAATATATCTGCACGATCAAATCTATGCATTTCTACTTTTTTTTTTCGTTGTAATATTAACGCTGTTTAAGCTCTTTCCTTTTTCGACCAAATACTGAGTTATCGTCTCCTCGTTAAGTAAGTTAGCGGTATAAATAATAGGGAGAAATAGTTGCTTGTTATGACAATTTTTTTTCTACCTTATTGGCTCAACCTAGTTTAATGTAAAAAAAATACCACTAAAATAGAATGTTGGGGACATAGTTTATCGTACTTTCAACGGTAAAATCTAACGCCCTATGAGGGGAAGACGGAAAGTTTTCCAAACAGTCGTTGTGATTTTGTCGTATGAACTAAAATCCCTATACAGGGCATGTATAACTACTGAATCACTAACTATATAAATATATAAAATATTGCTAGAATAAGCCCCCACCTAAATTTTAAAGGCAGGAAAAGATATTGATATTCATAAAACATATTGGTCAGCACATATAATTTCCTACAAATCTAAAATAGAATTTTTTTTGGCGATTTCTCTCAATATTATTACGGTTTAAAATACTAATCGAATATTGGTGGTTGTCGTGTTGTAAGAGCGAGTAATTTTTTAACAAAATAAGATATAGGGTTTAATTCATCAAATAATACATAATCGGCTTCAGAAGGCCTTTTTACCTTAATATGTAATTATCAATATTTCATTGTTTAAAACCCCTTTTAATTTTAATAACATATTTGAATCCAACATTATAATCTAAAGTTCCTTTAATTTTCAAATATAATTCATGTTACACTTTCTCTAACTTAATTTTAAAATATTTTTAGCATTTGCCGAGTAGAAATAAATATATACTAAAAGTTAATCTATTAGTGTTGATATAAAAAAAATTTAGTTCTATATAGCCTGATATGAATTATAAAAAAGTGCTTTTACCTATTAATAACACTATAAATCATAATTTTATAAATTTAAATAACTTGAAATTGATATAGTTTTATATAGTGAATCTAATAACGTTTTTCGATTTTTCTTGGTAAGCATATTTGAGATATCGCAAATATAAAAAAAAAATGCTCATTTTTTTCCTTTTCGACATTTAAGGCTTTAATCTTGAGTAAAAAAATAAGGATATATAAATACGTTAAATTATTAAATCACGTACTTAGAGAAACATAACAATTTGAACGATACAAATGTTAAATATATTAGGAAACGCATCTTTGTAATCATATAAAAATTTAATAAAATCATTAGTAACACATTCTTTGTAATCATCAGGTTTATTAATTAAATTTTTTTTGTACGTCAACTTTAGATAATAAATTTTTATCAATATTATTTATTTTTAAAAGAGGCTCTAATTTATTTATATTTAAAAAAAGGATAATCGAATTTATAAAGGGGAATCTAATGATTTTTAATAAATATTATCGGTAAAAAATCTATTATTAAAAGAATCAATAAAAATCAATAATATTAAAATAAATTTTTTTAATTTATAAATATTTAAATTATTCTCAAACTTATGAGTAGAAAATAAATAAAAATCAGAAAAATCTTAAGGTTTAGTTTTTCTTTTATCTATAATTTAAATATTGTCATTAAAAAAGTGTTATATATATCAAAACAGTTTTTAAATAAATCTGTTTTGTATTTCTTAATTGTTTAATTTCTAACAAAAAATGGTGTATTAAATCAAAAGTTTTAAAAACATAAATCGTTTTGCATTGAAATTGATCTTTAATTATTTTTAATAAATAAAATTTTTTAATTGATAAATACAAAAAAATAAATTGATGATTATAAATATGGTTAACCGACGCTTTGGCCCAGTGACCTGAAGATATTAAAACTTTTTTATTTTTAATTTTCAAAAAAAGTATTGAATATTTTTATGTAATTTTTTTTTAAAAAACAATGGCGTTTTAGTAACCACACCATCGATGGGGCAACAGCCGGGGTATGGTCCCGCATTCACCTACTTCCTTGATTGCAACATGTTGAAAAAATATATGAAGGGAAGAAAAAGTATCAAAAAAATCTTTCCCTTCACTTAAAATTTCAAGACAATCTTTTACAACAGGATGCATTCGGTGGTTAAAGCAGTAAATATACGGGACATGGTGGCCAGCCATTTTGCTTAGAAATACTTGAACACCACTTTTTTCCCCGGACAATACGTTCGCCCCATCGTAGCATTGTGCAATCAGGTTCTTTGGTTTTAGATTATATTTAACAAAAATTAGCTTTAGATTTATTATTTGTTTACACAAATATACAGCTTTCTGTAACATCATATTTTTCTTTATATCTAATAAAATAATTGTGTTAGTTAGATCTTTTAGGCGGATGAGAAGTGTTGATATGAATGAAAACACTATCTAAAAAAGTAAATATTTTTAAAATAATAATTTTTAGATATTTTTGGGGGAGCAAATTTTTTATGGAGGTGGAAGGTCAAAAATAAAATTTATACGTATTTTTTGGGGAGGGGGGGGGGAGGGGGGAGGGGCAATGCCCCCCCCCCCAAAGGGGTTTAGAATTGTGCCTGATGTAAGTACTCTGACCGTGACCTTTTGTGCTAGGCTTGGCCACTTATTTTTTTTCTTTATTGTGACGTAAAATCGATAGTTACCCAACTTTCTAATAATCATTCAATTTAATAATGACAATTTTTTATTTTTACTATAATTTTTGCCCCAAGATTATTTAAATTTACCAAAACACTAGCAGATCAATTTTTTTTAAATTATAAAAAAAGGGGAGGGTTTGTACTAAAGTAGATTAATAAGTCAAATAAAAGGAAAAATTATTGTGTACTAAAACCATATTAATAGCTATTATCGAGAATTATCACAGAAGGAGCATTTTGCCCAAAATTGTCTCAAAAATTCTATAAATTAATGATGCCTAATAACAGCCTTGAAAGTTAAAATATTAGATTGCTGTTTTTTAATTATTTAAATTCCAAATTTGGTAGAGAAATTAATAAACTATTAATAGATAAAATAAGGAGTTTGTTAACAATGTTTGAATCTAATTTTTTTACTAACTTTTTATTAATTTTTTGTCAATCGGAAAAACTTTTTATATTTGCTTCATCTGATATAAATACAATTATAAAATCAAAATCTGATTTATTAAACTTACACGCCCCTTAATTTAAATATCAATATAATCTGTGATTATACTTTTATATATGAATGAACCAATTTAGCCCATAAAAATTTCGTACGCAACCTACTAATAAAGATACTATTTGACCTCTTTTATGTAATTAATGTTAAAATATTATTTTATTTGCGAGTCCACGACGTTCTTCTTTATAGAATTATTAAAATTATAAAACGTGTATAGTTTATTTTAAATTTTTATTTTATTTTATATATATATAAAAAAGCAAAATGACATTTTTCATATAAAAATCATTTTTAACCTATGTTTATCGCCATATTGAGAAATAAATTCTTTTAGTGTATCAAGCTCTTACATCAGCATTTAGATAATACAAAATATTTCTCCAAACTTAAATATGGCACGAAATATTATCGGGTTTTAATAAAAATTATTTGAAGTTTGAATTTAGTTTTAATGTTGTAAATATGCGAAAAAAAAATTTAGATTTATTTTTGTTTGAATCTTTGTTTTTTTTGACATTTTTTTAATTTTTATTGTTTATAGCTGACTAACTAAGTTTGATTAAAAAAACGGTAAACGGATTTTAAAATACCTAAGATGGCAGGGTTGATCTCTGTGGTTAGCTCATAACTCTTAGACATGTGTAATTTCTAAAAATTTCAGAAAGTATTTTTTGACGCTAGATAAAATTGTAAACATTAACTTCTAAAAATACTTTTATATTAATATTTGAGTGGATATATGCTACCAATTAAAGTCTTAAGCTTTAATACTTTTCTTGCTAAATTTGAAGTATTTATATTCCACACCCATGTAATGGTATGGCTTTTAAATGCATTTAACCGTGAGTTAAATGAATTCAAATAATGCATCCAAATAATTTTATTTACAAAATCATTAAGAAGAGAGCGTATAAAGGGCAATATTAGACCATGTTTTTTTTGCTTCCGAGTAGAGTTTAAGGTATGAAATTTCGGCCCGGCCCACCCGACATATTTTGCAACTTAAGCCCGGCCCGGAAATTTGTTTTATTTTAGGCCCCCGAATTATAAGACCCGTTAATTTTATATTGCAAGCTCTAAATTTTTTCCTTAAAATTATCAATAAAATACAGAGTGTGGTAGGAATGTCCTTTTATAAATTGATTATTTATAACAATTTAAGGCAAAATGAGTCATAAAAATTCAGCGGCCCATAATTCTTTTTTCTAACTCAAGCCCTGCCCCCCCCCCTGGCCCCTTTGATGGAAATTTATATATTCTATCCGTTGTTATTCAATTAAAAATGCTTAAGAGAAAATCCTGAAATTTGAAATTTTTTTTAACTCCCAAATAATGCCCCATTATTATTTTATACTGTAATTTTGCAGTTTTTTTTGTCTGACCATTTACAAACATAACAATCAATTTTTATTGGAAACAATGTTAATGCTGACCTAAGACTTTTAATACAATAGTCAGAACCTCTGTTTTCCGATCAGATTGGTTTGATTCAAACTGTTGACAAAATTTCCCGCTATATATTATTACTATATAGATTGAAAGAATGACATTGATTTATTGTAGGAACTCCCACAGGTGTAGGCGGGCTTGCCTACCTTGTGTTAAAACATAGAAAAAAAATACAGTTTGACTTGTATTCTATGCGGACCGATTAATCATTACACGGTGTAATTACCAGGATTTTTTATTCGTTCATATTGTCTAACATTTTTTTTAATCAAGTTTTTATTTATATGTTTTTTAAAACTACACAAAATCAATTATTTGCAAACAGGGTAAGGTTATGACTTTATAATCAAGCGGGTTACGACATGATTGGTAAGAAAACCAAAAATGAGTTTATTAAATAAAAAAAAAATCTTTAATTTATTATTTAATACGCAGATTATCGGTCAACCAATATTTATATGTTTAATTTTACTTTTTTTGCAAAAACATGAAGTGTAAAATAGTGAACAATTTATAGTGATAATTTCTGCTCACCAAATTAAATGATCATAGCGAATTCTAATAAGGGACTAGAAATTGTTAAATACATCACCCAACACCTACTTAAAACAAAAACTGTACAGTTTACATTATTATCATGTTTTTTTTTGACCCTAGTAGTTGTGAGATGAGTTTTACTAGGACCCCCGGGAATAAATGAGATATCCTTTTGTGTGCAAGAGACGTTTTATATACGGCTACGACAACAATTAAACGAATAACACAAAATTTCAGCTTTGAGGCAATCAAGCAGTGGATTTTTAGCTGTTTACAAGAACCTGTCAACATTGATAGCAGAGCATCCTTCTTCAAAGTCACATTAGAAGATCTGAGACATTAATTTTCAGTGGTGAGGCATCAGGCATTGTAGGATTAGGTCAGGATAGAAATCTTACATTGATAACTAAGATGACGCCCACAATTTTCTTAGCGATATAATGACAACTGTCAAAATCTTTAACAATGGTTTCAAATATTTTTAACATTATACGAGCGAGCGTTTTAAAGTTTAGTTATTAATTCTTTTTTATATAATTAAAAAATATATTTTAATAGTTGTAAACAAAGGCGAGTTTTAGTACAATAAAGAAAACCCTTTAATAATTTACAGTTGTCTGGATTAGATACTGGGCCGTGACATTCAAGCCCGCCCGACATACTTTGCAACTTTAGCCCGGCCCAAAACTTGTTTTTTAGGCCCGACCCGGCAATTTACAAATAAGGCCTGAAAATTTTAAATTACACTGGACGACAAAATTTGGACGACCTTAAGCATCATTTATGGCAACTACCGTTTTTGGTCTAGTTTTTGCTGCTAATTACGAATATAAATATGAATTCAGAATTTTAGCCAATGCCTCAGATTTTTGGTTATTCGGTTAAAGTTGAGATTTTCAATTTTTGGGGTATTTTGGGCTTCTAATCAAACTTATGGGTAGTAACAAAAGTTTAAATATATATTTAGATTACGGAAACATTTATTATTAACCTATAAGGCGTTTAACTTTTAATATAATATTTAATTTTTGTTATTTTTATAAAATTAGCAGTTTTCGTCATAAAATCCGTTTTTTAATCCTAAATAACTTGAAAGTAAATTGCTAATAATTTAAATGTTTAACCTTTTTTAGATATGTTTTATATAAGGAATCTGAATATGCCAATAGATTGTTTGGAAAATTTATAGTTAAAAAAATTTTGAGAATTTTTATCTGAACTTTAGACGCGGTTTAAAAAATAAGAAGCATTGGAAAAAAAACCAAACCCGAGTTATCATAAGAAAATTCTTTACAAAACCCTCAAATCGTTTATGATGTTTTTTTGTTGTCCAGTGCCAGCCTTTAATTTATCAATAAAATATAGTGTGTGGAAGTAATAGTATATTTATAGTGTGACAACATTTATCATTTTTAGATCTTGTTAAATAGTTAATAAAATGAGGTAAAACGAAATATGATATGTTCCTGGCCCAACACGTAACTCTTTTTTTCTAATTCCTCTTGCAATCTAAAGGGCCGGGTGGGCTTTAGGGTTCCAGCTCTCTAGTCTGGGTAACATTAATATAAGAAAAACTTTGCACAATAAAAATGAATTCGTCGTATTTTCATTCATAGAATAGGAAAAAACGCCATATAGTTAAATTTTTTTTAATAGGCTATGTTTTGTAAATGGCTAGTTTTTTTACCTAAAATTCAACACAATGGAATTTGCTATCTACAGTGCCAGACTATAATTTAAAATACATTTTAACGATTTGTGTATTTCATACTCATTTTTTACAAAAATGATAATAACATGGGCATAAATATCTCACCTATCCCGTATCAACCTTATGTCTTCTTCCGTTTTCATTTTTCTGAAAAATTAGTGTAAAAGCACATGACTCATGAGCATATATCGGCATTTTGCATTATTGCATCGGCGCCATTCACGCGTCCGCGTTTTGATAGATAGGACAATAAAATTCTATATCTTTCTTTTCCAAATGCCTTAAGCGATTTATTTTTCATTTTTTGCACATTAATAAGCTGATTGGTTATTTTGATACAATCATAACAACATTTTGTCATCATTTAAATAAGAACGAAAATGAAAAATTAATTTTTTAGACCTCAGCCGTTGAGAACCCAAAATATCTTACAATAATTTTCATATGTATATATGGTTGCGATCAGAGTTTATTCATTTTTTTTTGAAATAAAACAATTTTTGTAATTTACCTCAAAAATTAACATTGTTTATTTATAAAATTTTTTTGCACATGAATTATGCAAACGCTATAAGTATATTTAGGAATTTAATTAAAATTAACATAATATACCGCCATATTAACCAAGTTATACACATTTCTTAGTGCTTAAAAAATTTTTCACATTGAACCAATATTTTATTTTATATTTTATATTTTTTTCAATAAAATAAACGATCTCTGAATGCGTCTTACATCACATAAGCCAACTAATTATAAATATCTTTTGTATATAAGCTGCGTTCTGAAATATTTTACTAAACAGGTCGGTCCAGGTGTTGCGTAGAGCCGTCCTCGACTATTTGTTAATCAGTATTTAACTAACTCGTATTTTTTGTATAAAAAATGAAAAAGTTTTTGTAAAAAATTCCCACGTCTGCTAGATATAACATTAAATAGGAATATCGTTTTGGATAAAAATTTTTATAAATATATCTGAGGTCACATACCAAAATTATTTTCTCATTTTTATTATCAAATGAGAAAGTTTAAAATTATAATTGAAAGTTCATTTTTAATTTCGATATTGAGCTTGCAATCTTGTGATAAGTTCTACATTCAAGTTCGCATTAAGCCCAGTTAGTAATAGTTGAATAGTCGACCACCGAAGTTCCCAAAAGCACCGTCCAATTTTCTAAGAGCCTAAGCCTGAAAATCTTGTTCCGAGAACATGTGAGGGGCTGTCCGCTGAAAAAAAAGCCAAAGCCCCGACATGTAAGCCATTCTTTCTTATTGGAAAAAAGTAGGTTTAAAAGAAAAACTTATAAAACACAGGGGTTTCTAAAAAAAAAATAAGAAAAATTGAGAAGGGACATTTAGCATATTATTAATGAGGATGGGTTCAATTAGCATTTTTCGTAATTACAAAATAAAAGTTTACTTTATATTAATGAATGTTACTTGTGTAGCAGTTTGGTTATTAAGAAGAACTTAGGTAAAATTTTAAAGTCATTTTTCTTTTTTTTTCGCTATTTGTTTCCTTAAAATCCATTCTTTTTGAGAAAACTTTATAGGAATAATTGCAAATAGGCCGGGAGAAATTATAGTTTTGCTTGTTAAAATAAATTGAAATTGTTTATAAGTATTTATTTTCTTGCGGTGTGATGAAATTCATAGTTAATTTATGTGACTATTTTTAGGTAGGAATTTGCCAGCAAAATAGAATTTACTAATTACATAAATATTTATTAGAAAATTTACTTTTCCCAAACTTTTTTTCCTCAAAAGAGGAGAGCTTACCTTGCCTCTTTTAATGTTGTTGTTGTTTTTAACCACTGCAAAAATAAGGATGAGGGAGGCTCGGAGGTATGAGCAAGTTTTGAGGTGGCTAATATGGGGTGTCCATAGATTTAGAGGATTTGTGGAGGCACATGCTGAGCAAGATAGCCAATATACCTTGCCTCTTTTAATTCCAGTCGGTGGCTCTGCAAGATTTAAAGTACGCCGTGACAGTTTTTAGTCCTAGCTCAAACAAAATGGATTGATTTGTTACGACTCATAAAACTGCTAATCGATCTCCATGCTGCTTAATTTGGCTTTATAACACAAAGTTTTCAAACGCTCAAGGTTGTCCGACCCATTTAAATATAATATCTACCAGAATGGCATAATTCTTCAAAAACAAATATAGGCATTTTTGTTTATATTTGACTTAATGACCGCCTCATTTGTCTTTTTTGCCAACTTCATTGTAAAATGTTTTGTGATTTGCCATTAAATTTAAGTAAAGGATACTACATACAAATTTGTAAAAAATGCCTAAAAAAATTTTGTCAAATTAGCCACGGTCCTACCTCTCCTCTTTTATTTCTACCTTTACCTTATTCACATTACCATCTATACCCGTTGTAAAAAGCGCTTGGTACCCCAGGCCTTAAACCTTCAACAAATGCTTATTTAAAAAAAATTGGCATAATAATAATAAATGAATATTAACAATCAATTACAAAATGTGCAGTTTAAATGTCAAATGGTATGTCCATATTTGCACTAAATCGGGTATGGCACATATTTGTGTGCAAAATATGATACTAAGGTTTACAAAAAATCCTTAAAAAATAATATAAAAAAAAATTTCCTTAATTTTTATTATTACAACATTCCAGTAACATATAATTTTATATCATCTTTCCCCGTTACTCCATACATTTATCTCATAAATTTAGATTTGAATGTTTTGTCTTCTTGAAGAAAATAAAAAATTTAATATATTATTACGAGTTTCAACTTGTACCAACTGTAAACATAATTTTACGAGGGCCTCTACTTCAATGTCAATTTTAAAATTATTTGGCTCTTGGCCATGACAAATAAAACTATTACACTTTGCTAATTTTTTTTTTGTCAAAGAGAAATCAAAAAATATAAGCTTTATGATTTGAATGCATTTTGTAGATACGTGCTGCATTTTAAAAAAATCCTCAATATTTAAAGTGCTTTTCACCTTTGTAAATTTTATAAAATAAAACGAGATTAAAATATTTAAAATTTATTAATTCATAAACTCGTTAAATTAGGAAAAAAGATTATAAGTAACGTCTTTTCGCATTTAAAGTTTATTTTTTTCCCAAAAATTATAAAAAAGTTTTTATTAGCTCTTTGACGAAATATTAGCCGTCGTAGTTAGCGTTAAAAATACTTTTGTTCATTAAAGTTTTTAATAATTTTAAAAAAAAATGAAATTTTTCAGAAATAGAATTAACTTTGAAAGCGCCCAAAATCGGCAAAAAAGAGACCGTACATTTTAATATTATAAATTTTGTTTCATATAAAACATAAATAACTCATTTTAAAATAGATTTTAATTCCAATTTTTATTTTTTAGTTTCAAAGGCGATGTTATTAGACCAGCTGTGAACTTCACCTGTTATTAAACCTTAATATTTGTCCTATCGTGTATGCACAAAAAAATTACGCGTCTTTATTAATATCCTTTAGTAAAACATAAAGAAGTGCTCTTAAAACATGTATCTCGCAAATGTACGGCTTCTTGCTGCTCTATGTATTTCAATGAAAATAAGATATCGCCTAATGGAAATTCAAAAATTATTTCAAAACTTTTGGTTGACAATGCCAATTAGTAGGTGTAAGTCATTATTCAAAATTGTGTAAATCTTACATAACTGTTTTCATAATTTTTTATTTAAAAATATTAAAAGACTTGATCGTATACAGTATTGTTTTGGTGGCTAACTTCTGCTTCATAAGAGAACCACCAACTGGTGTTTAAACAAAGCAGGGGCATGATTGGATACATACGGATGTGACTGTCCATTTTGCAAATGATGACCCAGTTGCTCATTTCTTCTGCTTTGTATGATTTATACGCTTACACCAACATGAATTACTATTAAATAAATGTGAAAATATATTGGTAACTAAAATAGTTGGGCTTTCTGGTCAGTCTAAAGTTCTAAATATATTTATATATTGTCCTGTTGGCCGGAAATTTTTAATTTCGTGGTTCAGGTTAAGTAATTGCTTAGTACCCGACGGGGCTATACACTGACGGGGAACCCGTCTTTTCGAACGATTTAGGGCAAGGGAGACAGTTTTTTAACCGGTAAAGACTCTTGCCTTTTGTTTTTAAGGGTTGTAAAGCATGCATGATATTCGAAAAATGGCGTCATATTATATGGTATTAGCGGAACGTCGCACTCAATTCTTATGACTGTAGTGGTTATTGACGTCGAACAATTTTACTGCTCCTATCCCAAAACACACGATCTAGTTATCTACGTTTCGAGTTTTAATAGTTTTATCTTCAAAATCGTTCCCATGAAATTCAAATGCAGCGGAAAAAATTGTTAGGCTATTTTTCCAATAAAAATAAAGCAAAATATTTTATTAGGCCAATTTTCTAGTTTAATATTAAATGCACCTTTATCAAAATTCCTCCTAATAGTATTGATTTCGTATCTGGCCTAAAAATACTTAATTTTTATATGTAATTAAACACTTAAACTAATTATTTTGATGTAACCTTTTTGATATTTATAAAGTGTCATTGCAATCCTAAAGTCTATTTTTTAAGCTCAAAAAAATTATGGTTTTATTTTACATCGTTTTTGAGAGTGCATTAATGTTTAAATCTCAAAACTTGTAACGAAGTTATTAAGGGAACTTAATAGATTTTCGTTGAAAATGCCATTGAAAATCTTATTTTCATTAACACACCATAACATTGATAAAGGTTTATAAATTACTAAATTAGATAACATGGTCACTGATTAATAAATTTACATAATAATAAAAAACTATGAGCGAAAGATTTTTTCCAGCAAAAAAATTCAATGCCAACAAAAAGAGGCACAAAAAAAGTTTGTCCATTCGACTAGTTAGAAAAAGAAACATCAAAACAATAGTAAACGTAATTATGCAAATGATTTTTTAACCATGAATGAGTTTTAAAATTATTAGATATGCCTATAAAAATTGTAAATTTTTGGTTGATCAAAAATTCCATTTTGTCAATATGCCAAATTAAAGCTTACCGTTCTCTTCAATGGGAACTGTGATTAGAAGGCTTTAAAAAAAATTTTTGAGCCCAAGCCAGCTAATTTTCAAACTACACTTTAATATACTTTTGTAAGTTGTAGCGTCCAAACAAAATTTTGCTGGACGAAATATTCTTTGGATAGGGCACGTGCAAAGTGAGTTTTTATTTTCGTAAAATTTTGAAAATTCTAAGAATTTTGAAAATTTATTTTTTTTTCAAAATTTTTTCAAAAATTTTTTATTTCAGAAAAAGCATTTTATGTGCATATGTTGAATTTGGCAACTTTTTAAAAATTTGCGTTTTATTACAAAATGTTTTTTTTTTCAAAATTTTGAAAATTTTACGAAAATATGAACTCACTTTGCACGTGGCCATAAGTATTTTTAGTACCCAATGACATATATTTTAATTGGTATCTTATACTAAAATGGTGGTTTTATCCTTAAATAACATTTTTTCCTCGGAAAAGGACTGAAATTTGGTTAAACGAAGGTATTGGACGTTTGGCACGTCGTAAGTCGGGTTTAATATCTATTAAGCGGTGTGTGGTCATTATGAAACTTTTAAAAATGCAATAAAATTAGGCCTATCTGCCCCCCCCCATTGTTTCCCCAAAATAGTCCATTCCTCATCCCCCCCTCTGCTTTTAAAAAAATCCTGGGTACGCCTTTGGTTTTTTATGCATATTATTGTATAAATCTTTTTTTTTGATTTACTTAAAATATAGTAAACATCATCACTATCGCTTCTTCGTACATATCTCGGTATTCTTGGTGCAAGACCTTTGTAGGTGTGCTAGTGAAATAATAAGTTTAATAAATGGTTAATTTATGTTTCACCGACTGCTTTGTTTGAGATAAGATCTTATCAATAATAGGCGCTTAAAGCGACGAAAAGACAAAAAGGATTATATATCTTTTATTTTATAAATCGTTGGTTTAAATTAAATATTGCAAAAAAAAGCAATTTACTTATTGTTCCTAGGCGTATATTAATTTGATTGGAATTTAGACGGAAAATTGAATACTTGTATAAAATAAAAAATATAATGTTAAACAAGACGTTGTGTTTTATTTATTCCGGCAATTTTAACTAATAATAATTAATACGGACTGGAGTTATGACACCCGGCTGGCACATCAAAATTTCCATGGCCCAACCTGCTACATTTAAAAGCTTTCTTAATAAGTTATTTTATTAATTTTTGGCAAGTTCGGATATTTTTGGGCGCAGATAAGCTATGCTGTGTTTTACTATCAAGTTAAGCAGCGTTGAGCCTGGTAAGATGTTAGATGGGTTACCGCAAACCATTAACGTAACGAGGGGGAGGAGTTAGCTTAAAGCGTATTCCCCCCTCCCCCTTTGCTACAAATTATTGTTGTGAAACGTTTAAAATTGCAATAAAAATTAGGCCTTTAAGACAACATACCCCAACCTTTCCCCCAAAATATTTACCAAGTAAATTTATTCGTTTCTCACCCCTCCCCTCTCACCTTTAAAAAATTCTGGGTACGCCTCTGCCGCTAACAAATCTTAAAGCCGTTCATATTTCTGAAAGCCTTAGGCCTAAAAACTCGGTCACTAGTGTGTGAAAACTCATTTAACTTGGCGGGGCCACCCCCTGGAGTTGGAAGAGCCCTGACAGGTTAGCCGCGTCCTAATGAGTTTGTGAATTCTATACCACATGTTTTGTATAAATTTTGATCCGCCTAATTTAATTTTTGTTTATCAAACTACGTGACCAAGTTTAAAGAATATGCTGTTTTGTTAATAAAACTAACTTGAACTTATTTTGGATCATACATTATTGCCAATATCTAAAAACGATAGAAAAAAACTTTGCAAAAATTTTCTTCGCATTCTATTCTCTCATACATGATGTCCTAGGTTATTCCAAAGTAAGAGCTGAACGAAAATTAAAAAATGCTAAAACATAAATTAAAAGCAAATTGTTAGTTCAAACATTTTATATTGCGATAATTAAAATAAATTTCACAAAAATAATCTATTTATTAAAAACTCAAAGATAAAAATAACTTGCTTACAAAATTTTTTACTTAGATACTAGGTTTTAAGTTAAAAGTGCCTCTTGACATTTTCATTTGAATGGTTATGACAGGCTGAGAAGGCCAATGGAAAAACGGAAAAACCAATGAGCACACATTGTAGGACTATATTTAACTAATTCTCGCTAAATTTTATAGACCTTTGTTTTTACCCTGGCCCGTTATAGCCCGCTTACAAATCGATGCCGACAGGACGAGTTTTGACAATTAAAGTTCTATATCTAGTTACCCGCCAAAGACTAATTTTAATACGAAAAAAATTCGAAGTTTTCACGGCTAATATGAAACCCTTAGGGTCTTAAAAGAAATTGATTTGACGTTAAGCCTGCCATTATGGCGATCGTGTTTAAGTGATATGAAATTGTTTTTCAACTAGCTTAAGTAATACCAATTTTAGTATGTCAAAAACATTTTCTTTGAAACAACAAGTAATAATAATATAAAAGGTCTTTTTTTATATGGTAAAACCTGGAAACTTAATCTTTTTATATCAACCTTTGAAAGACCGCTTAATATAGAAGAGGTTTTTAAGTATTTTTCACCAAACAATTACCATAAGGACCACCGGATCTAATGAAAAAGTCTTTGAAATAAGCACCCACTAAATGATTTTTTTGTTAGTTTAAGTAAAGAATCTATGAATCGTTCAGGTTGTGAAAAGACAAATACATTTATATTGTTTAAAAGAAAGTTTTTCGAATTTTTTGACTGTGTTAATATTGTTTTTATAGTATATAACTAAACATTGACCGTTTCTTTGATAAATTTAGCCCTAAACGACATAAACATAGCATAACAAATTGAAAAAGGATAAAGCGCGAATTGACACTTTCATTTTTTTTTGTCAGATATTTTTAGAGATTAAGTCCTATTAACTGGTACAAAAATAAATTAATCACACAATTAATTTGGCATTGTTGTTTGAGAACGAGGTAGGCTTTATGATTCAAAATTCACTCTGTAGCCGCTTTCATCTAGCTGGCGTCAAATAAAAGTGAAACTGGAATTTAAAAAGGTTAATTTAAAAAATTTTAATTATGTTTCACCATAATTTTTTTCTACATTGTCGTAAGCGACCATCAATATTGGGTTATGCACTCAAACGTTATATACAGCCGACCTTGCTAATGTACCCTTATGAATTTCTAGGTTCTGGTGTGCGTTAAATCTCATTGACCTTGCAGAGCAATGTCATAAGTTTTTATAGAGTTAAAGAATGCCAGTGTCTTGATTTGGCGGCCTTGGGGAAAAGGCTTTACTTGAGGAATAGGCTTGGCGGATATTTGAAGCCTTTTCCTTTACACAACTTTTAGTTTCCAATAAAAAAGTACATTTACCTTGTTTTAATTTGTAATTTTTTAAAGATTTTTATTAACAATTTTATGTAAAAATATTTTTTAGCAGCCTATTAAATCAACCAAATTTGGACGCCTTTATATATGACAAGATTTGTGCTGACAAATATGAAATTATAATTGTAAGTCAATGCCTAGGATTGTATTCGGTGTTACAAATGATAATCAAAAATTATAAAATGTGCAAAACTTATATCTGCAAGTTAACTGATCTAAAACATGGATTTATCTCTATTGCTTTTTCCGTTCCAATTTAGATTTAGACTTGGCCTTACAAACCCAAGAAAGTTGACCAAATTTACAAAAGCGATTTGCGACCTCGATATTGCTGTTTAGATCAATTGTAATTTACATAATACTGAAATTATAAACTTAATCCTGTTTCAACAGAAACATTTTAATCATATAAAATGTTACGCGTCAAAAACTTTTATATGACATGATTTTTTAACGGGTCAAAATAAAAATTTTAAAATAAGTTTAAAACAAGTCTTTAATTTTTCATATAAAAAATCCCAATATTTTAATCTAATAATTTTTATTTGTTTTATTTTAGTTTTTATAATCAATGTTTATGAGAGGCTCACGATTTACATTAAAAGTTACGCTATAATACAAATTCGAATGGTAGCAGCCTATGTTAATTAGTTTATAAGGCTTATATGAGCTCCTTAATGTTTTCCGATTTGTAAAGTGAATCAGGTACACAGCTATAGGTCATTTTCATTTCCTCTTTATATGTATTTATTAAAAAAGGGTTGCCTTGCCAATTCACCGATTTTTTTTTTTACATTAATTGTATTAAAGAAAATTTCTACACTTAAACTAATAAAACTTTTATTCTGATTCTCCAAATAAAATTATTTTTATAAAATTATTTACTAATCAGAATTCATTCATTTTAAAATTGTTTGGGTTTTTTAAAAATAATATATATTTAAGTCTGTATAAACATAACTATTACAAAAAAAAAATCCCAACATTGCACCAATATTTATTTTATAGAATTTTAAAAAATTATGAATGAACTCTGAACGCGCCAATAAGTACAAAAGTGGATATGATACATAAATATCGAATCGATGTAAATCCAAATCAATACTTTAAACCATTTAGGCATTACAGTTCCCAAATAAGTACATACATGTAGACTATGTAAGCATACAAGTTTTTAACGATATTCGATTACAACATAAATATTTATTATTGTGATATAAGTGAGATTATATTTTTGTTGACTTAGCCTAGCAGCCACTATTGTTCGGACTTTCATAACGGAAAATCTGTTCTATTGGTGCACAAGTTAGTGTTTAAGTCTTTTTCTTATACTTTATAGAGAGTTTTTCCTTATTATTGCATTATTCCATATTATTTTGTTTCGCGCGCTAAAAATATGAGAGATAACGCTTGACTTGGTCGTGCTAAAGAAGAAAAAAGATTTAAATAAGGAAAAGGAAGAAAGATGGAGTGTTTTAAAGCGTGTCCTTGAAACAATGTCACAATTTCTAATTTAGAAATTGCACACCCCCTCCCACCCTCCCCGTTTAGGCACCAGGTACGGGCGGGTTTAATTATACTAGGTCAATTCATATAGAAAAACCCTAGTAGCTGCGAGTTTTCTAATCAGTCTTTACGTAGCAATCCCTAGAATGAAATTATAAAAGCAAGTTGGCCATGGATAACAATTAACGATATATACTTGATATTAAAATCCCATTTTTGTACAGCTCTAATCCGCAGATACGAGTGATCTGATAAGAGAGGAGGAGGTTTTTATTTTAGAATATACAGGGGGGAGTGGCCAAATCAATATGATTTAGATCACAAATCCATTTGTGCTTTGGCAACTCGCTCATACCAAAACATAATGATTGATTGCGTTAATTAATTAAATGATCATAAATTCATCGTCGAAATTGTTTTAAGGATTAAGGGCATTAAATGAAGCATTAACTAATTGCAACTTGCCAAGGGATTAAAAACAACTGTTCTGTTTTAGTATCAAAATATACCTTGAGCCAATCCTTACTATAATAATATTACCTAAGTAACAAACGAATGGGGCAGGGGTTTTTCAATATTTTAAAACAAGCAAATAACTTCACGTACACAACTTATAAAAGATTAGGTCATATCATATAAATCCAGTCGTCGTCATAAATAAAATATTGCTCAAGCACCACCAGAAACTTATATAATTTTGGTGGTAAAGGCCGTCTACGCTTTACCTAAAATGGAACGGCTTACCCGTCAGGGTTTTGCCATTTCGACATCTACAACAAGCCTTGAGAATTTATGAAATTTGACACGCGCCGGTAACCTAGGTTATTAGGCCTAGGATCTCAGAAAAATGAACGCCTTATGGATTCGTTGGCGGTTAACCAACCGAACTAACCAGGGACAAGGTTGCTTAACTTGAGTGTAAAACACAGCATATGCGCTTGGTATTTCGACTTAATGCAATTTTTTTAGCAAGTCGAACATGGGATGTTTATCCAGCCCGTTCTTTACATTGAGGCCCCAACAAGGGCACCACAAGTAAATTTGGAGAGCCTAATATTTAAATGTTTCTTATATACTGAAATATGGGCAGAAATGTTTGCAAGGGCCTGCTATGTATATATTTTGACCATTTACTTAAGCTTAATGTAATAATGTTCCTTTCAAAACAGTAAATGAAACATCATCATAAAACCGCTAGGCGCACGTTAATAGTTTATAAGCACCCCTAAGCAAACTGTTTTCAAGTTTTAAAACATATTTTAAATATTTTAGCTTAAAAATAATGAACAGTTAAAAGTTTGGCGTCTCCAAGCATGCTTCGGTTGTCTTTATGATCAGACCGGCCCTACCTAGGCCTCGTTTCAATATAACGTGAATGAATCAAGCCAAACTCTTAAAGGTTACTAGAGATATAAATTTAAATTCTGCTTTGAAAGCTATTTTACCGATTCAAGGTAATATACACGCACAGATTTTGTTTTATCGAGAAACGTTATCTATATAAAATCAAAAGATGATAATAATGATAATATAAATATACTGTTCTCATCCATAGCTCACACTTCAAACAATATTTTGAAGGTCAAATTAATTTTCAATACAAAATTCTAAATTCATTTTATATTTTTCAATTTGATATGACATTAAAATTTGACTTTGTTGTGAACGGGCCAAAAAAAAGAAAAGTTTTTGGATAGGTATTTGTTGCGTGTAAAATACAGGCAACCAATAAATCACACGTTAAGAAGGTTTTGCTTTACAGATTGCAATTTTGCTTTTGCTTTTTATTTTGTGTTTTGTGACAAATTAAATTTAATCAAGAGGATATATGATATTGAAACACTATTCCTTATATCAATTTATCCGTTATATAGATTAATGAAATTACGTTTCCCTGTAAACATGTTTTTTGTGCTTACTAGAGCTAAACTTATTAATAAAATCACTTTTTAATTCTCTGTCTAAAACTAGTACTGAATTTATGCTAGGTAAACCTGCTAAAAAAGTTCTAACCTGTATGGTGTAAATTAGTTTTAAAATCAAGATATTGACATATTGGCACAAGTTTCAATTTTGTAATTAAACTTGATCTAATTATATTCATGGTACTCTATAATTAAATTCCTAAAGGCAACATGCTTTGGCTATATGATCTAAATTGTAAAAAATGTTAACCATTTAATTCATACATAGGCTATGTTATAAGAATATTTATATATATTAAAAATAAAAAACAATGGATTAACGATAGAGTGACTTGTTTGCCAAATGATTAAAAACATCATCAATTTTCTCTTTTTTAAAATGAGACAGGCCACAACCATACATGGCTTACAATAAATACGTGATAAGAAGAAAATTTAATTCCATTTTTATTAACTATGATGTAATATATAAAAATTAATTATAATGCTTAAAAAAATATGAAATAAAAAAATTAGAGCATAAAAACGATTGGAAAAAATGTTAAGCTGGTAAATTGGTGGCCAAGTGTAATTTGTAAATTAACGTGCCTAACCGCTGTTAAATATTCCAATCTTTCCGTTCCACCCTCATTTCTAATAGTTTGATATTAGGGCACTTACAAAGTTAGTTTTTATTTTCGTAAAATGTTGAAAATTTTATTATTTTTTTTTTAAAAATGTTTAATATTAGAATAAGAATTTTGTGCATACTGAATTTGGCCACTTTTTAAAATTTTGCGTATTATTAAATAACATTTTAAAAATTTTACTAAAATAAAAACTCACTTTGCACGTTCCCTTAAAAAAAATAATTTAAAATGTTAATAATGTTGAAAAAGAGGAAGTTAAGGATAATGGAGCAAGATCATACCGAATTAACAAAACCTGTTCTTCATTTCCCAAACATTATTATGATATCTTTTATACAATTTATATTTTCAATAAAAAATTATAACGGCATTTAAAATTTCATTTATAAAATTTTCGTTGGAAAAATCCTTTGTAAAACATCATAATGCTATGCGACTTTGACAGAAATAAAGCAAAAATAATAAATTTAAAAAAAAGTATATTTGTTGGAAGCAGGTAACTCTATGTCTTCAAAAAATTTTTTTGTTATGGCTTTTTATTATTGTTCCGAAAAATGAGTATAAAACAAGTGGGTCATGGTTTCACAAAAACTTATTTTTTTACTACCTTTTGGGACCATAAAAAAAGTGCGTTATAAACATTTTTTGATAAGTGGAAAAGCCTCAATTTCCGAAATCAAAATATAACAAGACTTGCCAAAATAAACTGAATTTCGATTTATACCCCCTTCAGTATAAAATCCTAAATTTTTAGGTCTATGACAGTCATGGCCCATTGAAATTAAAAAAAGAAAAGACTCGGGCTACTTTGTTTCACTGAATTTATTTTCACACAATATGAGCTATACTTTAATATATTGCATGGCCAAAGCCTTTGGATGCTCTAAGAACTCAAAAAATTATTTGCATGACAAACTATTTTACAGTCGAAAATGGAATTCTAAGGTTAAGCATACACCCCCCCCCCCCTCTCCTTCTCCCCATACATTTTAATCGACATAACTGTCCTTTCACAGTTAACTCACCTTTTTAAATTAGTTAGCTCTTAAATTCCATCTTTGTTCCTAATTAAAAAAAAATATATAACAATAAACTTCTTGACCGCGCATAATTAAGAGGCTGAACATATTAATTTATTGGGAAATGATAGGATTTTTAATTAAAATTATAAATAAAGAAAAAAAACTATGTCAGCGTATTAATGAGGTCCGGTTGACACGATGTGATATTAGGTGTTTGTTATTGTATTGCTGTATGAGACCAACGAATGATATTGCTTTGCTATCAAAGTCCTAAAATATAATTCATCTTAATAAAGTCGTCGTGTTATCACAGCGTTTGAATTTAGCGATAATTTTGCGTTCCTTTGTTTTGAAACCTTGAGCTAACCGAAGGGTATATCACAAAGAATTCAAGGTTCTTGAGTGGGGGATGGCGGAGTAACATACCCGGTTTATTTAATATATAACTTAGGTAATAGGGGACGCAACAAGATAGTCCTAAATAATAGCCGTGAAAAAAAGTTTCTTTTAAAGCAAAAAAAAATAGAGTAACGAATCTTTTTTAACAAAAAATTTATTCTATATGTTATCCAGTGAATAACTAATGCAAATGACAAGATGATACACTTTTTGTTTACTTCATAATAATTATAAAAGAAGCTTAAAATATTACTTCTACGATAAATATTTATATTTCAACGGGCTTGCCTGTAAGCTTTCCAGACTCGTTCGCTCATAAACAAATTTTAAAAAATGTTCCGGGCTTCTTAAAAAATCCAAGATGTACGGCCCGAATGGCCCCACAAAACCTGATGGCAAATATTACAATTAGGTAAGAGGTATCAAAAAATGGCACATTTTACTTTACATATTTTTTATTTCAAACATATTATTTAAAGAACAGAGAAATATAATCTAATAATTTGTATTTTTTTAATGTCATCTAAGCATGCATATTATTCGTCTCAATGTGTCTCAATTCCTATTTATATGTTTATAAAATTTAAGGAGTTCGAATTGGAATATACTGTCTCGCCTGACACAAACATACAGTGCTTGACAACAACTAAATTAAATATTAATGAGAAAATTTGGAATATGCAAGCGATATTTATATCCTGAGACTTGATATATCTACTATGTGAGAACTGGGCAAAATAAAGATAGTGTGACGATCCTTAGACAATGTATTGTCTACTTAATAAATAACTCTTTTGTGAATGCCCTAAGAGAGAATTGCTTATTTACAAGCAAAGGATTCTTCTTTTGACCGTCTAAATCTTAAATTTATTTATGAATCTTAAGCTTGATTTAGCACAATAACACTAAACTTTGCACAATGCTGTTTCCTCAAAATTCTATAGTGAACAACAAAACGTTTTTTAATCACATATGCAATTGTCAATTTTTTAAATGTATGAAATGGTAACTAATTTCTCTAAAAACATTTTAAATTTTGCATTAATTTTAAAATGAATGGGTTAAGCATTAATAAATTTACCGATTTCGTCTGAAAGTGCTTTTTATTTTTGCCAAACGACCTTGTAAATATCGGATCTTAAATAAGAATGATCAAAAATTGCTGTTGGATATCAGTATGACAAAAATATTTAATTTGAAGTTTTTTTTAAAAATGTGAATTTTTAAGGTTAATTAGTTTAAAATAAATGCCCCCCCCCCAGGTAAACTTGTCGTAATCTCTTTTTTCCGGCGTGTTATTACTGGCTATTTTTAATAAAATATCTAGCTTGCCCCCTGCCCTTCCTCTTATTAACTAATTTTGCCATTTTAAACCATTAAATCTTTATTATATCGGGCGATTGTAGTAATTGATTAAACAGTGGTTTGGGGTGGTTGGTCCGAAATGATAGTGGCATCAAATATATTAAATCCTTTTGTAGAGGATACCAGGGCAGTTATGACCTTGGGGCTTTTATAAACCTAGAGGTCTGTAGACATGGTAGGATAATTTTGATGCTACGAATATACAATAATGTAGTAAATCACTTTTCATAAATTTTTAGTATTAAAATCCCTTTTGAGTAAAGTAAAAATATAAAAGAGAGATTAAAATATTTTAGTTAATTATTTTTGATTCAAAAATTTAATGAGATTCAATTTTTAAAAATTACAAGATCTAGTTAAATATTTATATTTTTCGAATAATCAGCGAAAATAGTAGGAAAAATTATGGCCCTCTCAATTATTCGGCATGCCCAAAAATAAAATCTCGACTTCACCCATTCGGTGAAAGATTTTAATAAGGTTGAGAAAAAAATTTCAACAAATCGACTTTTCGTTGTAATTTTTCCTATGATATCCTTCTTTCACCCATTCGGTGAACGAATGTGATAAGGTTGTGGAAAATTTCAACAAATTGACTTTTCGTTGTAATTTTATAACCTCCTTCTTCTTTGTCCCATTCGGCGAAAAATTTCGAAAAGGTTGAGGAAAAATTTTAACAAATCGACTTTTCGTTGTAATTTTTCCTATGACAACCTTTTTTCTCCCATTCGGCGAAAGATTTCGAGGTTGAGGAACCTTGTTACGCTACTTCCTCCGTGAGCTTTACGATCACGACTCGTTTTTCGATCTTTAACTTTCTTTATGTGGTGTAATGAAATTTTCGGGTTCTGTATGTTTATTTTGGACGGTCTTTACATTTGACTTACTGGACCGTAGTTTATATAGGCTTTAAGCACATATATTTATTGGTGTAGATAAGTTTTGTGTTTTCTCGTTCGTTTACCTAAGTGTTTGGTGACTCAAGTCTCAGTTTATTTCTTCCTTTTCGTTATATGTGTATCGTAACACCGTTTGCTATTTAATGGTAGTTTATACTTTCATTACCGTTTGTTAATGTCGTTCTAAACTTTTAGCATGAGAGGCTTTTAAGCATGACGATTTGTTCGACTGTCTGATTTGTTAATTATATTTAGCCT